>PVLA01000336.1:22500-611806 GCA_004027455.1 Hydrochoerus hydrochaeris | reverse complement strand
CATTGTAGACAATATAAAACTTCAAAGGCAGGTAATAATCAAACCAGAGTGGATATTCTAGTGAATCTTGTCATCTTCAGTGCAGTTGCCTATACTCTCAGACTTGATACTATCAATCATAACAGCTTTGAATAAAATCTATCAATACAAAACAGTGATCTAACAAACCAGATTTGATTACAATCAGTTATGGTAAAACTGTAGGTTTTACAGAGCTTTAGATTGACTTAATAGGAAATTAAAGATGATTACCGTACACTATATTGTTATTTTCGGGATTACTGTTTGTACCCTCAAATCTAGTACAGGTAGAATGACTGGAAGAGAATATAATACATCTAAGCAGAGTAGTGTGAGTAATGTGGGTTTTAAATTCTGGTGCACTGTTAACAATATAGTGTATCAAGGCCATCTATGTTAGAGATTATAGCCAACCTTCTCTGCCTCATTTCTGCTATGCTATTTTTCTGCCTGTTTGTCTACTTTTCTCCTTCATTCTACTGTCTGCCCCACTCATTGAGGCCTTTCTGCCACTGTTCCTAAAATCCTGGTATTATGAAAGGAAAGATCTCTTAAAAATAACAAGGAAACAGGCAGGAACAATACAAAGGCTAGAAGATGATGAGAATCTACAATTTAAGAAACATGAATGAAGAAGCAGGAATACATACAGGCAAATTACAAAGGCTATTTACGGAAATAATTAAGGAAAACTTCCCAAGCATGGGAAAAGAAAATGACATTTGGTTATGTGAGGCATACAGAACCCCAGCCACCTACAACCAAAACAGATCTACACCCAGACATATAATAATCAAGATACCAGAAACTCAATATAAAAACAGAATATTAAAAGCCATCAGAGAAAAGAAACAGATTACCTATAAAGGTAAGCCCATCAGGATCACGGCTGACTTCTCGACAGAGACCATCAGATCAAGAAGAGCTTGGAGTGAAGTATCCCAAGCCCTGAACGAAAATAACCTCCAGCCAGATTTATGTACTCTGCAAAACAGTCACTAGAAATTAATGGAGAAACAAGATGCTTCCATGACAAAGAGGAACTGGGAGAGTTTGTGACCACCAATCCAACCCTACAGAGAATACTGAAGGACATTCTAGAGAGAGAAAAAAAAAATACTAGCTACTTTTTATATTCTGACTCTAACCTGTTCGGTCTTTATTCTGTAAGTGTATTGTAGCCTTTTCTTATTTTAAAACAAAGTCACCTTAACCTAGTCATCTTCATTGAACAATTAAGGATTTTAAAAGTATATGTATGTTGACTTTAGTATACCTATCTAGCATTAATTCTTTTTTTAAGTGAAAAATAAACTCAAACAGCAATATTTTACCTGTTAACAAGCATTAGTGGAGCTTTAACACAATCTCGGGCAGTACCACATGTAGTTCTATTTCCTTTGGCATATTTCTTTCATCTGCTGGGTAGTCATTTATCCCTAACCCCAATTTTCTCAATTATGTCAATTATGTGGGTTTTTTTTTTTTTTTTTTTGAGACAAGGTCTCACTGTGTAGCCCAGGCTGGCCTTGAACTCACAGTGATCCTCCTGCCTCAACCTCCCAAGTGCTGGGATTACAGGCCTCTGCCACCACACCCTACTCAATTTTCTATAGCATAGTAAGTGCTTGCTTTCTTATTAGGTTGGAAAATGAGTAGGAGTTTGGCTCTTGGCTTGGGGGAAAGGAAAACTAGAAGTTTACTAATTACACAGACTTTACCCCAGTTCTTACATTATCTCTCCCTTTACCTTGTTCACTGATTGCCATCTTTGTTTTGTGGAGTCTCAGATTCTTAAACCTTTCCAGGGCTAGGTTTTTAAACTGATGTTGTGTTTTAGTGGCATCTCCATGTATGTTTGTTGAGAATTTGTCTCCTTTGGCTAAGGCCATCTGTTTTTCAGTTTCTAAATTCTTTTTGCTGCTTTGTGTTCTCTTTCCTGTTGTCTTGCTTTGACTTTAGGGATTTATCCATCTTTTTTTGACTCTTTTTTTTTTTTTTTTTTTCTTCAGTGAACTTTTACTGAGGAATAGAGAAATGCATATAGTCTGCAATGTTTGGTCAGAAGTCCATCCTGTGGAAACTTGTCTAAAATATAAATGTTTTTATTTATCATTTTTTTTTTTCTTTTGGTACTGGGGATCAAACTCATGACCTCATGCTTGCCAGACAGGCACTTGTGCCACTGAGCTAAATCGCCAGCCCAATTTATCCTTTTTTTTGAGACAAGAGTTTGCTGTATAGTTCAGGATGGTCTAGAACTCACTCTGTAGCCCAAGCTGACCAATAACTCTTGGAAATCCTGCCTTTATCTCCCAACATGCACATATCAGTATCTTTGAGTTTCAGCTTTTGATTGTCCTTACTGTATGCTCAAAAGTAGAATCGCTGGATCATGTGGTAATTATTTGTTCAATTTTAAGGAACCTCCATACTGTTCCCACAGTGTCTGCACATTTTGCGTTCAGCTAGTAACTCATAAGGTTTCCAGTTTTTCCACATCTTTGTCATGTATTATTTTGAGATGAGCCCTCCTAGTTAGATAAATGGTATTGCATGCATTCTAGTTTTGATTTGCATTTTTTTTATGTACTGGGAATCAAACTCAGGACCTCATGCATGCAGGTAGATGCTGCATCACTGAGCTAAATCCCTGACCCTTCATTTGTCTAATGATCATTGAAATTGAATTTTTTTTTTCATGTGACTATTGGTCATTTACATACCTTCTTTTGGAGAAATGTCTATTGATGTTCTTTGCTCGTTTTTATCCAGGTTCTTTCTTTGTCACTGGTGAGCTGTACAGTTCTTTCTGTATTATGAATATTATATTCCAAATCAGATAATATAATTTGCAAACATTTCCCCACTCTATGGACTGCCTTTCTACTCTTGATAATGTCATTTTGCTGCTCATTTTTTATGGTTTTTATTTCTTTTCTCATTACATTCATAGTTTCTGTTAAATAATGGTGCTTATTTATAATGTTTACAATGGCTATTTTAATGTCTATGTCTGGTAATTGCATCTTATATGATATTCGTTGGTCTGTTTTTATTGGCTAGTTTTCCTCAGATCTTCTTAACAATTCGCAGCTTCCCTGCACATCCAGATTTGTTGGATCAGTTGCACCTCTGTGAATGCTATCATTGCTGAGAATTTGCTTTGGTTTCCTATGTGTCAATAGTGCTGAAAAGCCGGGAGTGGTGGTGCACATCTGAGAGACAAATTCATGGGCATCCTAAGTTTGACTCCAGCCCGAGCAGTTGAGCAGGCTTGGGTGTAGCTCAGTGTGAAGGCCCTCAGTTCTCAGTTTGCCCCACCTAACCACCCCCACACAATATACATAAACACAAGGTTAGAGTTTGGTTTAGCAGACATCAGGTTTCTTCTTAATCATGTTGATCCTTTCCAGTTGTTTTTAAGTTTCCTTATAGTGGACATAGGCTTTGTTTGAAGTCTAACTTCCCCAAATTGATGTAAAGGTTTGACTTGTCTGGAGTCTTCTCTGGTAGTGCCAGTGGTTCCATGAAATCTAGGTTCAAATTGGACACAATTCAAAGGTCTCCTTCCCTGTGGGAGTTTGGCTAGCCCTCACAGTAACCCAGTCCATGTTTCTGGGCTGCTTCCTGGAGTTTCACCCTAGATATGTGTAGAGAAGTGTTTTATGGAGGAATCAAAGGACATGGTGGATACTGGAACTGTCTCTGGACTGTTCTCTCCATATACCATATTCTTTGCCTCCCATTGCAGCAGTGCTTAACTTGGAGCTCACATAAGGCTTTCTTAGCTCTGCTTCTTTCAGTATTTTGCCCTTAGGCACAAATTAGAATCAAGGACAAAAACCATAAGCCCCTCATTAAGTGCCCACAGGAACACAGCTTAACAAGCACAGTGTGTTCCCAGAGCAGTTAAGGTCACAGTGTGTTCCCACAGCAATAAGGGACACACTGACCTGTCTCTTAGTCTTGTGAAGGGCCTAGTTCCCCCATTTAAGCTGAGTAGCAAGGTGCCTTACTGTGCCATGATGAAGAAGTTTCAAGCTGTCAAGGTACAGCAACTTGTCTGGAGGAAGACAGAATGACATAGGGTGGCCTGGTTCTTCTGCAGGGATCAGAGGCACCTAACAGAGACAGCACAGATCTACCTAAACTGGAAGCCCACCCACCTACTGCGGGCTAGGGCACAGTGGCAGTCAGCCTCTATAATTCACTATCCTCGCAGCCACCTGTAGCAGTGTTGCCAGCCAGAAGGGGATCTGTTCCAGAGAAGGGGTTACATTTAGATGCACAGAAGTGCAGTGGTGCAGACACACACCCGTAACTGTCATGTCCAGCATGAATCAAATACTGGCTGGCTGTCCTTGTCAAGTAGGAAACCCAGTCCTGAATCTCCTGAGCACAGAGGTGCATGTCATGTAGAGTCACAGTGTGCAGCTCCAGTGGGGTAGGGCTGATGGAGCTGTATTGGAACATGAGTTAAGCCCATTTGACACCCAGTGAGCACAGGGCAGTCTTGTTAACAGTCAACCTCAGCACAAGCTCATATGCAGGTAGGACACCTTACTTCGTGTGTGCTATCTCAGTGTCCTTGCTGTCCCCACAGGAGCGCTCCACCGCAGTACTGACCGTGTGTGTGGCTAATGCTGGGACTGTCTGATCCTTTATTTCTGTTCTTCTGAAAAATGTTGAAAGTGGAGATATCATTTTCCTAAAAATGAAACAGGATCTTTTTTCATCCTTGTTTGAAATGAGACAGGAAACTGTAATTTCCTACTCTATATCACTGAAGGAAGAGCATGCTGTATTAGAATATTTTGTACATCTAAGCATGGATAACTTACAGAGGTATCAGTAATTTTTAGGGGAAATTCTTGCTTTGCTGCTCTTACTGGCTTTTCTTACGTATGCCTGTTGTAATTCTTAATATTCATTGTTTCTCATGTTTTTATATACTCAGGCATAGTTAGTAGATTAATTATAAAATTTAATGTCAATAAATTTTACATAGGGGCATTAGTCTTTGAACAAGAAACTAGCTAGCTTTTGAAAAATTGGCACATTCTGTTTTTGAAATTCTTTTGGTATGAAAGAATTTGGAAAACAGACTGTTAATGTTCTATTTAAAAATATATATTCTTTAACAAGGGAATATGTTACTTGAATACGTGGATATTATAGAGTATGTATTTCACTGAAGTTAAAAGGAATATTTGCAATTGTAGAACATCATCAGAATGAGAAGCAAGATACTTTTACAGAAAAATTAATCACTCAGATCATAAAAAATCTTCAGGTGAAAATTTCCAACATTCATATCCGTTATGAAGATGATGTAAGTATTTTATTACGTGATTTTAAAAGTATATTCATGTGTAAATTATTTTGTTGTTTATTAGCACTTTGTAATGGCCAGCCAGTTAGATTGCTGGGCGGTAGAAGAAGAGATGATGTAATTTTTCTCTTTTTATGCTTGTAGTTGTGATTTTTAGTCCTTAGTGGCAAGTGCTTCATTATACTTTATTTAAGCTGTTCAAACTTCAGATCAGACAGGAAGATGCCTTTGGATTTATAAATTTCAGTTATGCATTTTTAAATGTGTTACTTTTACCTCTTGGATAGAGCATGGGTTTATAAAACAGTAGAGTTAGACCTGTTTGATGTTAAATAGTTCATTGTTCTTCTAAACACATAATTATTTGCATGAGTGTCAGTCTCTTTTGTAACTATATAAACTGAAAATATAGTAATATAATACAACACTAATACATTAATACTTAGTATTTCAGTTTGCTTTAGGAAAAATATAGGAACAAAATTTATTTAGAAAAGTGGTAAATAGTTTTTGAATATTTGAGATAGAATATTTCCAGAAAGTTAGGGTTTTCTGTAAAGTGAATTTTGTCCAAATGCTAAAAAAATCTGAATCAGGTTTACTTTTTTCCTTTTTAGATTACAAATCGAAACAAACCACTGTCCTTTGGTGTTTCCCTTCAAAACCTCAGCATGCAGGTACTTTAGGAAACTTGGCAACACAATTGCTTATTTCCTTTATTTGACCAACAGTGAGCTCTTCAAAAGCAAAGATGTTTTTGTGGTCACTTAATAGTCTTTGGATGATATGTTTCCAAAGACATTTTACAGGAAATTGGTCTTTGGATATTGTTAGTAATACCATACTTCTACATATGTCCATAAGAAATTGGACTTCCATCGGCCTTTTAAATGTGATGATCTTTTTCCTTTTTTTTTTTCTTTTTCAGACAACTGATCAAAACTGGGTTCCATGTTTACATGATGAAACTAAGATGAGACTAGTTCATAAGGTAAAAAGAATAAATAACCTTGGACTTGATGAAAAAGACTTTTTTGAAAAAAGATGATAACAAACATAGATACGAATTTTTGTGGATTGTGTTTATTTGCTGAACTCTGATATGGCTCAGTTAATTACTTGAGACTTCTGAAAACAGCATATGTCAAAAATGCTTCAAAGAAAATGAGACATGTAATGAACTTGATTTATTTTCAGTTAATCCAATTGGATAACCTTTTTGCCTATTGGAATGTGAATTCTCAGATGTTTTATCTTTATGATTATGATGAATCATTGGTAAGTTTTTTTGTTATATATTGTATTTTGTGTAATTTATTGTTAGTAATAATAATTCATTGTCATTGTAACTAAAAATTCATTGTAACTAAAAATTAGAATCAGAATTGTTTTCCAGGCAAAATTCATGACTGTTTATACAGATGATGAATTGTACAAATATATGCATGTGTGCAAACACACCTTAATAGGTGGCAGAGCATTCTTTTGTAGTTTAATGATACTATGTTTAACCACTTGAATATATTACCACAGCTAAGTTCTGAGTTTGAGTTTATTTTTTAAAAATTGCTTTTGAACATATAGATAATAGAATTTTGTAGAATAAAGGCATATTGGCATGAATGTAGATAAAAGCAATTTGTCTTTTAATAGGACAGCTTGAGGAATGGCATTGTCAATAAAAAAAATGTTCCAAGAGGTTATGATTTTGGTAAGTATATTCTGTAAAATAAGGAATTAGATTAAAAATAATCAGTATAAAGTTTACATTAATATTGATGAAAACCTTCTGATGTTTTCTATAGAGTTTACCGTGGGAGAGCTTTTGGCTATATTTCAAAGTTATGGGGGAAATGTCTATTGTGTGTGTGTGGGGGGGGGTGAGCGAGGAACTCAGGATCTCATGCAAGTGCTCAACCATTGAACTGAACCACCCTAACCCCTTGTGCTCACTCTTTTTTTGTTGTTTGTTTTTTGAGACAGAGTCTTGCTATGCAGTTCAGGCTGGTCCTGAACTCACTGTGTGGCCCAGACTGGCTTTGAACGTGTATCAGTCCTTCTGCCTCAGCCTCCCAAGGGCTGGGATTGCAAGCATATGCCACTACTCACTCCCCGGCATCTGGTGCTAAACTCTTAAAATGTTCTCTCTTTCTCTCTTTTTTTTTTTAAATTCAGGTTCATTTTCTTAATTATTTTCTTTTAGGAAATGAACAGATGAGTTAATCATTGTTCATGTTAACAATTGTCAAGTTTATCACTTTAGGTTTGACTTTTGCTTTTGCTCTGTAGTCATTTTATACCTATATTAGGGTCTGATGAGAAAAAAAAATTGCATGGTAATTTCAACAGGAAATGATTAATACAAAGAATTTCTAACAACAAAAGGAGATTGCAGTAATAGGGGAATGGCTAGTAAAAAGTAGAGAAAATGCTAAAGAGTATAGGATAAATAAGAAAAAGGGAACAACCTTACCTTTGGATTAAATTGGAACACCTAAAGAAGAAAGCCCCTTCCCTCAGGCTTGATATCTAGACCTTGTTGAAGACAGTTTTTGCTCACTGAATGGCAGGAGAACCTAGCGCAGTGCCTACAAAACTTGCTGGAAAGTCACCTTCTCTAATATTTTGAAAATTTTTTTTACTGAGCCTCATGGGGTGGGTGGTGTCCCACTGTGAGTGTTTTACTGCAGAACTTCCTGGGCAGGGTAGTGGTGGAGCTGTTGGCTGCTGCTAGCTCCTGTGCACTGCAGAAGGTAATGTTGAAGAAGTCCTTCATGCCATAGGAACCAGACACTAGAGAAGCCACCCGCCTGTTGAGTACGAGCTGGGTGTTAGAGAATCATGCCTCTGCAGAAGCTTGTTGGATGAGTACACTGGAAATAGGCAGTATAATTCTTCCCTCCTGTGGTCTTTACAGTGTTTTGTATTGTAAAGCTTAATGTGCTAGCTGGTAGAAGAAAAAATATTTAAAGCACTTTTTCATGGCTGATAATAAAAGATGAATTTGGAGCTCAGAGGCAATAAATTGATAACTGGGATACTTACTTGGGAGGGAAAAAGGTTCTGAAGGGAGGTGTCTGTTTTTCTCTTCCAACCTTTTTATTATTTATTTTATTTTTTGATGCTAGGGATTAAACTCATGATGACCTCATGCTTGCCAGGCTGGCACTTATGCCACTGAAATAAATCCCTGGCCCCCTACCTTTATGTTTAATGGGAGAAATGACAGCATATTTACAGGTTGAGCTGGGAATGATCCAATACAATATGAAAAATTAATGATTCAGGAGAGATGGAAAATTTCTGAATCAGTGCAGGTGAAAGGGATTGGTGTGTAGTGCACAAGTGGAGCGTTTTGCAGCAAATAGGAATGTGGTCAATTTATTTACAAGGTACAGTTTAGTTATAGAAGTCCTGGTATTGGCTAGATGACTAGATATAGCAGTGAAAGTTTGTGGAATTTCTCTTCTGAGTTCATTTTAATTATTTTAACCTTAGGTGTTGAAGGGTTTTTGAAGAGCTTATTGATAAGACATGTAGGAGAATGTGGAGTGAATCCACTAGGGTACTATTCCTAAAATATGGGTCCAACTGGTAGCATCACTTGGGAAATCTTGAGAAATATAGCTTTTTTAGGGTTTATCCCAGGGCATACTGATAATGTTAAAAATTACTTGGCTAGAGTAGGGGTTGGACATATATAATATGTTAAATATTTTACAATTTAGTAGTATATATTCATACATACTCTGATACATTTTCTTTTCTTTTAAACATTTCCTTTAGAAATACCATGTTCAAATCATTCTTGGCTAAAAGATCATACAGAAGTAGGCTGTGGCATATGTTTGGATTAAAGGATTGTTATGTTATTGCTTACCAGTGTTTAAGGACTTAAGATTTACATTAATGTGGGAACAATAAATGTGGTTGATATTTTGTTTTCCAGCCACATTTAGCTTCTAGGTACATGTGAGGAGGAAATGGGTTTAGCTGATCAAGTACTGGCAAAGGGAAAAGTGCAAAGGACTTAAAGATAATGCAAGAAGGTGATTATAAAAGTACTGATGATGAGAGAGTGAGGTTGGGGAGGGATAGAAAGTTGATGAATGGACACTAAATTACATTTAGGAGCAAGTTCTGGTGTGCTGTTAAACAGTGGGTTACCATATAATACTGTGTTGTACATTTTAAGACCTAAGAAGAAGGGTTTTAAAAATTGTACCATAAAGAAATGATGAATGTTTCAGGAGATATGTTTGGTCAGTTGTAAACATTACACAGTGTATATGTGTATCAAAACAGTACACGATACTCCATTAGTAGGTACAATATTTGTGCTTGTGTCTCAGTTAAAAAATAAACTAAAAATAAAGGCCTTCAAAACAGTAAGAAAAAATGATGATGGATTTTTAGCAGAATAGGGATAGAACTGAGAACATGCAGCAGAGAAGGATAAAGAAAAGGTGGCAGATCAGTGATTTATATTCAGATAAATATTTTTGAATGCTTAAGGTATAAAAAGTAAAGTTCTAGTCCTTTGAGATAATTAAAATGAGAGTACCTGAAATTTGTACACAAATAAGCTTATTTATTTATTTAATCGGTACCGGGGATCAAACTCATGACTCTGCGCCTGCAAGGCATATGCCACTGAGCTAAATCCCCAGCCCCAATTAGTTTATAATTTAAAACTTAGTCTCTATCTAGATTCTATTACTGGTTTCCCTTGTGAAGTTATTATTTTAGCACTATTGGTTGAACCAAATGGGCAGTCCTGGGTACAATGTAGTATTCTTTCCCCTTTTATTAAAAATGGAAAGGAGGAACAGGTAAGAGAAATTGAATTTAGAAATAATTTTATCATAAAATGGAATTTATAAACATCCTCAGCACTTCTAATATTCATTCTTTCGAACAGTATACTTTTATTAAAACCATTTTATTTGATTTTTTTCCTTTTTTTTTTTTTTTTTTGGTCTTTTTTGAGACAGGGTCTTGCTATGTAGTTCAGGCTGGCCTTGAGCTCACTTTGTAGCCCAGGCTGGTCTAGAACTCACAAAGATCCTCCTGCCTCAGCCTCCTGAGTGCTGGGATTACAGGCATGAGCCACCACGCCCAGCTATATTGATACTGATTATTTTCCTTTAAAGTGACTATTCCTGCTTTTAAGGGTTATATTGGTGTTTTAAGAAGCTTAGTTACCCTTTAATTTTATTTACAAAACACAAGAATTGCAATTGCAAAAAGATAAACTGTTGCTTAATTAGTGGAGGAGATACTTTTATCTCACAAATTATGACAGTGTGGACATTTAGGAACTGTAGAGGGCATAAATGAAATAAAAATGAGTGTTTGCAACTTGATCTCTTTGGTACCTTGAGACTTGAAATATAGTTTTGTTTAATATTTTCACTTTGTTATTTTCCAGTCTTTCGCCCCATATCTGCTAATGCCAAGCTCCAGATGAATCGCCGATCAGATTTTGACTTTTCTGACCCCAAAATAAACTTGGAAGTTGAGTTACATAAAATAGCAATTGAATTTAATAAACCACAGGTGATTTTATTTGATGAAATTTTAAATTTGATGAATTTTAGATTTTTTAAATTAAAATATAAGCAAAACTAAGATTTTAAATATTTTTTCTAAAATTCATGTTATGTAACTTCTTTTAAAAGTTGATAATTTAATTTTTGTCTTCAACAATTGAGAAAAGATTTTGAAGTATTTAAGAGCTTTTATTGTTCCATTGTTTAGTATTTCAGTGTTGTGGAGCTCCTTGAATCCATTGACATGATGACACAAAATCTGCCTTACAGGAAGTTCAAACCTGACGTGCCTCTTCATCATCATGCCAAGGAATGGTAAAATACCTTAAGGTTTTTACTTTTAAAGGTTAGGATATAAAAGTAAGTGTAACATAGAGACATTGTTTAACAACTTTCTGTCAGTGAGACAAAGTACTTGCTGCCCGCAACTGAAATTAAGGAGATCTTTTTGGCTCACAGATTCCGATGGGCTCAGTCTACGGTTGACTGGCTCTAGGGCCGAAATGATGTGGGGAGGGTGTGGCAGAGGAAAGCTGCTGCCGGCAAGTGGTAGCCAGGCAGGAATCAGAGGACAGAGGCAGGGCCAGGACTGATCCTTTCCAGGTCTCTTCCAGCCACATGAGGCGTTGGGGAGAAATTCCCATTTACACCATAATAGATACACTTTTTATGGTCTGTTGCAAAGTATGTAATTTGTGGCTAACAATTTTTGTGCTTTTGCTTATTGTAATGAAAACTGACTCAAGGGAGTCTACATAACAGTTGATAACTGGGGATACTAAAATGTTGTAATTTTCAGTTATGTAGAAGAATCAGTCTTTTTCCAACCATTAAACTACGTCTCAGTTTATTTTCCAGGACTTTCATCATTTTCTTCTCTTCCCTTCCCCTCCCCCTACTTGACCTCCTCCACAGTTTTCTTTCAGATTCATTAAACTTTTAGTACTAAATTTCCTTAAAACCTGGAAAGGTTATGGGAGCCTATCCAGTATGTATTTAAAAATTCAAAAATCTTATTCCAATTTTTAAGCTATTTTCTAGTTAGTTGATATTGCAGTTACTCAACTAATTGACCTGAAGAATTAACTTTTTCAGTTCGAGTAGCATGTTGTGATACAATTACCTCAATAGTTCTTGTATAGAGCAATAGTGTTCTAAACAAAATTGAATGGTTTGCTTATTTTCACTATGGAAACAGGTAAAGTTAATAATGGATTGTTATACAGACAAGGGGAAAGTAAGTGTTCGGATAGTACATGACTTTCCTAGTCTTTCATGGTTATGCATACTTTTAAAGTTCACACTGTTGGTCTGAGAGTTTTAAGCATTTCTTTCTTTCCTTTTTTTTTTTTTTTTTTAAAAAACTAGGTGGAATTATGCTATACGTGGTGTTCTTGAAGTAAATGTTAGCCCCAAATTACGAATGTGGTCATGGAAGCATATTAGTGAACATAGACAAAAGATGAAGCAGTATAAAGAACTGTATAAAAAAAAGCTAACAAGTAAGAAGCCACCTGGTGAAATTCTCATGTCTTTGGAGGTTAGCATTAAAGACTTGTGTTTGAGTATTTTGTACTGTATTACTCCTCCTTAGTCTTTATTGAGTAATCCTGATATTTGTTGCAATTTTTACTGTTTGACCATGCTTTTTTCTATTTAGACATTTTTGTGCTCTTGTTTACCCATTGACTCTAAGTTCTGGTGCGAGTCTGTTAGATTTTAAAATTTAGTGGAGTATTTTCAAACTTAGGGAATTTGGGTTGAAGCAAATTGAAGCTTCGTTTTATATAATTCTTAAACTCAAAGCCTAAAAAGCATTTACTATGTCCTTTTGAAATTTTTCTGTTGATTTCAAACCTGCAAATTATCTGGCACCAGCACATTTTTGCTGTGTTATTATCTGACTGCACATTGTTTTCTGCCTTCTTTATGAGCAATATTAGTTGTTATAGATGTGCCTGTGCTCAAATATGCCTTGTTTTTATCCTGTTTTTTAAAAAATTTATTTGAGAAACAAAGATGCAGAAAAGAAAAAGAAAAAGCAAAAGAGACAAACAATAACAAACCTAAAATAATAACAGTATAGATTGTCCAAACAAGATAATAGGAATTTAACAGTGGTTGTAATATTGCATATTGTTTACATTAGACATGTAAAATTGATCTAATCGTATGAATATTAACTGTTTTGCAAAAACTAATACAATTAGCAGTATAGTTATCTTAGCTATCTTATGTGTGTGTGTGTGTGTGTGTGTGTGTGTGTGTGTGTGTATGTATGGGTATATATGTGGAGTTCTTGAAGTAAATGTTAGCCCCAAATTATGGATGTGGTCTTGGAAGCATATTAGTGAACATAGACAATAAACTAAGCAATGTCAAGAACTGTATAAAAAATACACATTTATGTCTTTTTCCTTTTCCCTTCCTTCTTTCCTCGTTTCTCCTATCCCAGTTATTTTTCTCTTTGAGCAGATTACCCTTATGCTTACCCTTATTGTAGATTTTGGATTGTGTTTGCTCTTTGAGTGTCTTACACTAGGGAGATAATACAGTATACGTGTGAGTTTGATTTATGTTGCTTATGAGTATGGTCTCATTTATAAAAGCTTGATGTGATCCTTCTTTATAGCTGAGTAGTACTCAGTAGTGTAAAAATACCATCTTTTTTTAACCATTCCTCAGTTGATGGGCATTTGGATTGTTTCCACGATTTAGCTATTACAAATTGTGTTACTGTAACCATGATGCACATATGTCACTGAGGTATGTTTTCACTTCTTTTGGGAAAATGCCCAGAAGCAGAATAGCTGGTCAGATGGAACCTCTAATCCTAGCTTTGTGAGAAATCTCCACACTGATTTCCACAGTGGCTGCACCAGTCTACACTCATAGCAATAGTGGAAAAGAGTTCCTTTTTCTCCACAGCCCCTTCAGCATTTGTTATTGGTCAATTTCTTGATCTTGGCCATTTTTTCTGGAGTGAGATGGATTCTCAGTGTTGTTTTAATTTGCATTTCTGTTTGTTCTTGGTGGGCTGTTGGACTGAGATTGCATTTTGCTCTTTCATTTTGTCATTTTCCTTTGGGATCTGTGTGGCTGGCCAGGCACCCTCCCAATGGATTGCACTGGGATGCTGTCCTGGGCAGAGCTTTGATCTCCTCTACCCATGTGGCTTGCTGGGTGTACCCCTGAACTATGCCTTGTGCTGTGATGGGCAGAGCTCATAATCTCCAGGACCCATCGGCTAGGCCAGTCACTCCCTGATGGACGGCTCTGGGCTGGGCAGGGCTCGGTATCTCTGTAACCTCTGAGGCTGGCTGGGCATTGCCCTGATGGATTGCACTGGGATGATGGGCTGGGCAGAGCTGGGGTCCTCCATGCAACTAGCAGGGACACACCCCCAGAGTGTGGGGCCAGGGCCTTGCACCTGGCTGGGTGGAGTTCAAAACCTCCAGGATCCAGATGGCCAACCAGAATGAACCCCCAGAGTGTGGGGCCAGGACCTTGTACTTGGCTGGGAGAAGTTCAGAGCTTCTGGACCATGCAGGTAGCTGGGATACACCTCTAGAGGAAGGTGCTGGGGCCTTACTCCTGGCTGAGTGGAGTTCAGAACCCCCAGGACCCATAAAGCTACCCTGGATGCACCCCTGAACTATGGCACTGGGGCCTTGTGCTGTGTCTGCTATCTCAGTTTTTTGCTGACCCCTAAAGTTCTGTTTAAGTTGCATCTGTTGCATGAAGTTTCCTGTGCTTAAACCTATCTCTTGCATAAACTTCTCTGAACTTCCTGCCCATAAGTAGCTTTTTCTCTTAATTCTTGTGCTGTCTCTAGAAACTTTGTATTTAATTATCCATCTTGAGGTCTTATTTTATATTAGTCTTACCTTTTAGCATTGTGGTGTATTTTAAAAAGGACTATTTTACCAGATGTATTAAATCTAGTTTAGAGAGACAGAGGGTAGATATCTTCTTGAAATTAATTAATAAATTCTGAATCTAGGACAGACTTCTGGTTAGTAGTAAAATGTGGTTTGAGCATGAAACGTGAAAGTAATCATAAGGATGGATAGGTATAATGAAAGATTTAACTTATCTCAGTTTATTTCAATAGCCCAAACATCTTTGAAAAGTGAGCAAGTTAAAAACAAGTCTTAACTTGGTCTGTGTAGGTCTGCTTAGAATATCCTGATGATGACGTCTCAGCTGTACACATAATATGAGGAATTTATACTTATGTTTTTAGTTAAAAGTAACACTGTTTATGTTTAGCTGTAGTTAAAACCCAAGTAAAAGTAACTTTGAAATACATGTATGGTGTCTTTCACTGTGTGACTTTGTTTATACTTATAACTCTTGTAGGTATTGCAGGTATAACTTCTTTGTTCAAAATGCTGCTCTGTTCTAAAAGCTGATTGTACAGACACTGCCTTTCAGAATTTAATGTATGTATCTTACATTGATTGGTTGGTGTTTTCTCCTTCTTATCCTTTCTTTAGTATAGAAACGTGATATATTATATACATTTATTTATGTGAAGTTAACATTTTCATTTATATTTTCAGGAATTGGAGAAAACCCTGGATGTCTTTAATATAACTATAGTGAGACAACAGGCAGAAGTTGAGGTAATGTCAGATTATCATTCAGTTATTAAGAATAAATTAAATTATATGACAGATGTGATGTTATATCATGTTGTAAAATAGTTTCCTTCAAGGGGTTCAAATTTGCTTTTGTGTGTTATAAGACAACTTGAGTTAATCTTTGCCACATCAATTTAAATCAGACAAGTTTTTATAGAAAAAAATTTTATTAATAATTGGGCTTACCATATATTCATAGTTCTTGTGAAGCTGAAAAGGTAGTTATTTTCCGTACATGTTACCATGTCTTGTAAGACAGTAGGGAGAAGTATATGGCAATCTGAAATTCTTTTGGCTGATGTTCCAGTTACTATGTTCAGTCATCTGTGTATCATGTTTGTGTTCACTCACTTAGGTGTATACATTTTGGAAATACAGGATTGTAGTTCTTTTTTTTCTTTTTATTAAGTTTATTTGTACATTTTAAGTATACATAATGGTTACATGTATCATAGGGAATTTGAACCTATACGTGATATTACTTGATTCTTTTTTTCCTCATTCGCCATTTGAGCTTCACTCCTCTTCCCTCATTTCCAAAAGCTTTCATTTTTTTTCCTTTTCTTAACATTTTTTTCTTTTCTATTTCTTTTCTTTTTCTTTCTTTCTTTCTTTTTTTTTTTTTTTTGTACTGGGGATCAAACTCACGACTGCACGCTTGCAAGGCAGGCACTTATGCTGCTGAGCTAACTCCCCAGCTCCTATTACACATTTTTGTCCTTATTCACACTTTGGGTTTCTAACACCACAGAAACAATGAGTTATTTATACATGTGTATTAATTTATTTCACTTGAGTATGGTCTCAAGATGTATCCATTTACTTAGAAATGTCTCAAGTTTGTTTATCCTTCTTTATGGTTAAATAATACTCTATTGTATAAAAGCATATCTCATACCATTAGTAAACTCATTTGGAACCAGAAGAGGCAAAGGCAGTTCTGGGCAACAAAGGCAAAGGCATCAAAATCCTGGACTTCAAATTATACTACGGAGCTACTGTGATTAAAAATAGCATGGTATTGGCAAAAAAATAAACAAACCAGAGGATCAGTGGAACAGATTAGAAGATGTAGAAACAACTCTAGATATACTCAGCCATCTTACCTTTGACAAAGGAGCCAAACACCTTCAATAGAAGGTGTTTAATAAATGGTACTGGAAAAACTTTTTCCACATGTTGAAGATTAAAACTAGACCTGTATCTTTCACCATGTACTACATTAAGATTAAAATGAATCAAATATCTAAATATTAAAACAGAAATATTTAATCTGCTGGAAGGAGAATAGGTAGAACTCTTAAAGACCTAGGCATAGGCAGACTTTATGAACAAAACCCCACTTGCACAGGAACTGTTGCAGAGAGTCAACAACTAGGACCTCATCTTTTTAAAAAGTGTTTGCACAGCAAGAGAAATTACCGAGTGAAGAGACAATCCAATGTGGCAAAAAATTTTTTCCAGCTGTTCTCAGACAAAGTCATAATATTGAGAATATATAAAGAACTAAAAAAAAAAAATCCCCCTAAATTTAAAGACTTAATCCAAAAATGGGCATTTAAAGGAATAGACACTTTTGAGCTAAAGTAAAAATAGCAGCTAATTATATGAAAATGTTTGGTGTCACTGCTCATTTGAGAGATGCAAATTAAAACAATCCCAGAAAAATGGCTGTTATCAAGAAATCAACCAAAAACAAATGCCGGCAGGGCTGTGAAGAAAAAGGAACCCTTCTCTACTGTTGGTGGGAGTGTAGACTGCTGCAACCACTGTGGAAATCAATGTGGAGATTCCTCAAAAAACTAAAGGTAGAGGTTCCATTCATCTCAGCTATTACTCATCTTGGTACCGCCACCAAAGAATTAAAAGCATCATACCACAGTGATATAATCACAGCCATGTTTATAGCAGCACAGTTTGTAATAGCTAAACCTTGGAAACAGCCCAAATGCCCATTAACGGATGAATAAAAAGTGTGGTTCTTTATACAATGGAGTACTAAGTTCTTTTGATTGCTAAAAAAGGGTAATTTGATACTTATGTGTAAATTTAATCATTTTAGGTAAAGAAAGCTGGACACAGGATTTATAGAGAAGGAGTAAAAGATCCAGAGGATAAAACAGGATGGTTTAGCTGGCTGTGGACTCGGTCAGAATCAAAAACCAAAGAGACTAAAAAGCAGCCTGATGTTAAACCTGGAAGTATGTTCATTTCCTTTTATGTAACTGTAGTTAATTATCAGGTGTCAATTTAATTTCATAGAAAACTTTCTCTGTAATTGTGTGTGTATATAAAATGATGTATCATTTAAGTTCATTATATAAAAGCTTTCTGTGAGCTTGGGATTTAGCTCAGCAGCATAAGTGCCTGCCTTGCAGGTCAGGAGTTTGATCCCTGGTACCAAAAAAAAGAAAACAGTCTTTCTATGTCTAAAATGTATTTATTTTGCCTTTTTCTTTTTGGCTTAAAGCAAGTGTTGTTTCTCTTCTGTATTGACTGGATGATTCTTATTACTTGTAGAGATCAGTGGGTTTCATGGTGACGTTTACATACATGCAATTTAAATGTATATGTTAATTTTTAAGTCTTAGTAATGCTTACAAAAGAACTTTATATCCAGAAGATTTAGTGAATGCATTTATGATAGTAATAGATAAATAAAAATTGCACAATCTTATATACCATTTTAAATTTTTATTGAAATTGTTTCTTGAAAAATTTTTATTTCTTAAATCCTTAAGATCATAGCTTTGGGACTTAGATATATATTCTAGATCTGTCACTTCTTGGAAATAATGATGCTAGCAAATTAGTTAAGCCCACTAAACCTGTTTTATCATCTGTAAATTGGAAATTGTGATACTTCCTCTGCCTAACCCTAACTCTTACCCCTTTTTTAAGCTCCTGATTAATACAAACATTTAGAAATTTATATTGCTAAATTTTTAAGGTTAGTAATTTATGTTTTTGGAGAGTAACTTCTAAAATTGCTAATACTATCCTAACATTCACTGGTTCTGAAAAGTAATAGAAAAAGAAAGTAAACGTTGCATTTTATTTATAAAGGCAGCTAAATTGTTTTATATTGTTATTGGTTCAGAACCCTAAAGTATTTATTTCATTTGTAGTTCTTGAAGAAATGTTGACACCTGAAGAAAAAGTTTTACTCTATGAAGCCATTGGCTATAGTGAAACAGCAGTTGATCCAACTTTGCCAAAAACTGTAAGATGTTTTCTTGCTTTATAACTCTGAAGTTTAATATTAGAAATTCCTATTTTAATCTTTTCAGATATATATACTATTAGTTTGTTCTGTGATCTTTTTCTAGGTCTGTAACTATTGCATTTATTTTAACTTCCAGAGTTGAATAGAAGTTACTCTATTTATTTTTTGGTGTTAAAATGTTGATTCTTTAAAAATGTTAGTTTTTTTTAAATTAATGAATTATACAAATAAAATTAGATGTTATATTTATATATTACATATATATGCTTTTTTTTTTTTCACTTTATTCTTCTGGATGTGCTCTAGTTTGAAGCCATAAAGATTTTCATTCACTTGAAAAGTATGTCTGTTGTTCTAAGAGAAAGTCACCAAAAACCTGAGCTCATAGACATTGTAGTAGAAGAATTTAGTACATCGATTGTGCAGAGACCAGGAGCACAAGCAATAAAGTAAGAATTTATTTTCTTTTTTATATCAAGTGTTTCTAATCTGAAAATCTGAGACCCAGAATGCTCCAAAATCTGAAACTACTTGATTGCTCTCATGAAAATTCTACACCTAAGCTTATGTGATAAGTCATAGTCAGAATGCATGTGCACTAAAAATATTGTATACTTATTTCTGTACCTCAGGTATGTATGAGATACACATTTCACATTACTTCATGTATAAGGGTATATTCTAAAATACAAAAAAATTTGAAAAATTTCAGGAATAAGTATTTCTGGTCTTAGCTGTTTCAGATAATGATGTTCAACCTGTGTTTTAAAAGAAAAAAATTTGGGGTTGAGGTTTAAGTCAGTCTTTTCAGTCTTGAATGGGATAGTTTCATGTATACTTACATGTGTTTTTACAAGCTTATATTTTTTCCCCAGTAATATACTGTATATGTTCTAGAATTACTTATCTTTTCTTAGTCTTTAAAGTCTTGTTACATGTCACTGAAACAGAACACTAAGAGAAAAATGTAAAAATGTTCACCAGGTATACCACACACACACAAAATTAACAATGTGGTTTTTATTATTTTTTTTATTTTAGTTATTTTAGTTTTTATTTATTTATTTTATTCATTTAATTTTATTTATCTTAATTTTATTTAATATGTATAAATTATATATATATATATATATATATATATATTTTTTTTTTTTTTTTTTTTTTTTTTTTTTTTTTTTTTTTTTTTTTTTGTCTTTTTGAGACAGGGTGTCACTATGCAGTTCAGGCTGGCCGTGCACTCTGTATCCCAGGCTGATCTTGAACTTGCAAATCCTCTAGCCTCAGCCTCCTGAAGTGTTAGGATTACAGGTGTGCGATGTGGTTTTTAATATGGGAATGTGTTTGTTTTTCTCTTGTTTTTAAGATAGCACTATTGAAATATTCATATACCTGCAATATACTGTTTTAAAAAGTACAGAATTCTTTTTTTCACAATTTTATTGTGTATCAGTTTGTGACATTGGTCTGTTTACAAGGTTGTGTACCTATCACTTGTTCCAGAACTTTTCAACAACCTTTTAAAAAGTAAATTTAACCTTTTAAACAGTGAAATTTAGTGTATTTGTTCTGTTGTACAGTCACCAACTGTGTGTAGTCAAAACATCATCACTGTGAAATAAAACCCTGTCTTATAAAGTAGTTATGCCTCATCTTCCCCCTCTGCCTAGCAGGTGGAAAACTTCCATATATTTCTCTTTCTGTAGATTTATAAATCATGGGTATTTTATGTAAACAAAATTAATCCATGGATATTTTATGCATCTGACTTACTTCACTTATCATAGTGTTTTTAAGGTTATCCATACTTATACTTACATATGTATGTATCCAAATTTCATGGATTTTTAAAGTTGGTTAATATTCCACAAATTTATCCGTGTATCTATCACTGGACTTTAGGATTCTTCCCACCTTTTAGCCAAATTAGTAAAAATTTAGTAAAATTTGCTGTGGTGAACATTCATGTGAAAGAATTTGAGTAACCTTATTTGGAGTTTGAACCTGGGAGTTGAATTGTTGTAACATAGCTAATTCATTACTACCAAGCTATAATTAATAGGCCTCACATTTTACATTTACAATAACAGTGTACGTGGGTTCAGATTTTTCACATCTTTTTCAGTAATTGTTCTATTCTGTTTTTGTTTTGTTTTTAATTATAGCCATCTTTGTGAAGTGCGATATTTTGTAGTTTTGATTTGAAATTCCTTAATGACTGATAACATTGAATATCTTTTCATGTAAACTTTGACCATTTATTTTGTTTTTGTTTTTTGAAACAAGGTCTCACTATAGAGTTAGGATTGCACTTGAACTCTGGATTTCCTATTTCTTTGTATACCATGTAAATGTTTTGTATAAAATTTGATGTTTTGCAGTCATGGGTAATTAATTATTGAAGTTAAATTTCCTCCCTCCTCCCATCACTAGGATTTGTTGTTGTTGACTTACTGATTGATCGACTTTTCATGACTAGGGATTGAACCTAGGGCCTTCTGAGCTATGTTCCTTGTTTTATTTGAGAAATCTAGTTTCCAGTGTTTTCAGCAGTGTGTTTAAGCAAGAACCTTTCTTTGCTCTGTTAAAAATAATGTGATGCAGACATTATTTAGAGGAAAGTGCCCAGCAGCAAGGGGAGCTTCCAGTCCTTTCAGCCTGCCTCTACCCTTGATCAGAACCTCGGCTGTACAGCCTAGAGTACAGGGACAGCAAGCCCCCTTCTCCCTGAGTGACACCCATCTTTGCTGTATGAACTTCACTGGCTAGGGCTTACTTCTTCTAGAATGGAACTTACACTTTAGGAGCAAAATGTTAGAGGGGCAGGTAGATAGCCAATATTCTTTGGGTGTGTTCTTCAATATTCTTGTGAGTTAGAGCCTCTCTGAATGGCAGGAAAGCAGACTGCAGCTCTCTTGTCAGTGCCTGCCTGGAACAGAGCTTTTTTATTGTAACATGTAGCTGTAGGGAAAGAGAGAAAGACTGGCTGCCTGTTCCTACTGAGATAAAACTGGACCTAGATCTTCAGTGACATGATATCTAGTGGGAGGTGGAGATAATCATAGTTCTGATGCCATAGACTCATTCTTGCTGAATTTTAGTAGATTTTCTTGAGTATTTTTCTGTTTGCAGTATGCTCTTAATCTTATTTCAAGGAAATTTGAAAATCTCACCATATGTCTCTTGGTTAATTCCCTGGGAAAAATGATTACTGAGCCTTTCACACAACCAATCTAGAATTCCTACCTGGTGCTTGGTTTTTAAGTGCATGTTTGTGCTTTTAGGAGCAGTGATTATAACATTGTGTTGTGGTGTTTTAGGTTTGTTTTTTTTTTTTAAATTGGTACCAGGGATCGAACTCACGACCACATGCTTGCAAGGCAGGCGCTTATGCCGCTGAGCTAAATCCCCATCCCCCCCTTTTTTTTTTGTCTTTTTGAGACAGGGTCTCAGTATGCAGGTCAGGCTGGCCTTGAGCTCGCTTTGTACCCCATGCTGGTCTTGAACTCACAATGATCCTCCTGCTTCTGCCTCCCCAGTGCTCGGATTACAGGGGTGCACCACCACTCCTGGCTTAGTTTAGTCTTGATTAAAGATTCTAGGAATTTCCTATTTTCAGATTTTATCAGTAAATGTACTAGACAGTATAGCTTTTTTACATAGAGATCAACATGTAAATACGATTCTTTGTGAAATAGTGTATGTCAATTCAGAGGAATCCTTGTGCATTTTTTACGTGAATGGGCTGAGGTTGTAGGAAATCAAAATAAAGTTGTCTTTACTAATTTTTATTTGATCATTTTGAGTTTGGAAAAGCTGAAATTGTCTTGACTTGTAATTTCTTTCCTTTTTCTTTTTTTTTCCCTACAGATTTGAAACCAAAATTGATTCGTTTCATGTTACTGGCTTACCAGATAATTTAAGAAAACCCCACCTCCTGACTTCATTGGATGATGCATCACTTTTCCAAATTATATTTGAGATAAATCCACTAGATGAAACTGTTGCTCAGAGGTGTATTGTAGAAGCTGAACCTTTAGAAATAATATATGATGCAGTAAGCATTTTCTATATTGCCAAGTTTTAATAGAGTTCATTTTGAGTTTGTGCTTCAGGTTAATGATGCTTATTTTGACAGAGGACAGTGAATAGTATAGTGGAATTCTTCAGACCTCCTAAAGAGGTGCATCTAGCACAGCTCACTTCAGCAACTTTGACAAAACTTGAAGAATTTCGAGATAAGACAGCAACAGGTAAATTAAATTTGTACCCTATATTACATGTTGTATGTAAAAATGATTTTCATAAAGTTTCTAGATGGATACAATGTTTCTAGATGGATACAATTTTAGGAAAATAATGTAAATTCTTTGTGTTTGAAGACAAATGTAACAATAATCAGTTTTTATTCAGAGAAGTTCATACTTAATAACCACTGAAGAATTTTGTATAGAATCTTTGGACATCTTTTTAGGACTGTAACAGACTTGTCCTTTTCTATTATAAGGAATTCTAGAGTTTGATATATTGGCCTCAAAAAATAAGTTGTGTCTTTTTTTAAGATTGGCTGTAATTTCTTCCTTATTTGGTAGTTTAGTAGTAAAACCATTTGGGCCTGTAGATTTCTGTGTAGGAAGGTTTAAAATGTACCGATTCATAGATTATTCATTATAGAGGTGATTTTAATACTTCATAATTTGCTGGGATGTACTCTCTTACTCCAGATATGGTGTTTTTAAAAAATGTTCTGCATATTCTGAAAAACCAGTTTAAAAAACAGTTAAACATATATATAAAATGATGTGTTTGTTAATCATATACGGTAATTCACATCTTCTGTGTCTTTACCTGTTTTTCTTTTTTTCATTACCTTTTTCTAACAGTTAATTGGAGAAATAAAAGAAAAATTTCTGTGGATGAATGTACATTTTTCTGTTTCTTTTTAGCTGTCATTTTTCGTAGGAAATTTGATAGATGCATGCACGTTGTAATCTTTATTATCTTTTACTTGCATTTACTTTATTTAGGCTTATGTCTCACATTTACTTTTGTGCTTTTGAAGTTGGCTTGCCTTGCCCAGTGTGGTGGCTGTAATCCTGTTACTCAAGGGGAATGAGGCAGGAGGATTGCTGTGAGCTCCAGGCCATGTTAAGACTCTTTCTCAAAACAAAACAAGCAAAACAGCTGCTTTCTTGCTTGCCTTTGGATGAATTCTATGATTCTTCCCCTATATTCTGCCGTGTCAAAGTTACACGTACTTTCAAGTAAAAATTTTTGTCAAAATATAAATTTAATAAAAATTTTACATTATGTTATTATAAGGATTCTAGTATCTTGGACTCTTATTTACCATCCACTCCGTGGCTGATATGCTACTGTTCCTTTTTCTTTTTAACTTCATTGGAATTTTTGTGGGGTGGGTGTGTTTGGGTGGGTAGCTTAGTATTAACTACGTCTTTGACTTTCATTCTGCCTTACACCTCATACCTTTTGTCTGAGATTATTCTCTTTTTATTAGAAGTTCAGGATTTTTTTCTTGTGAAAGTCTGCTGGTGACATTTTTGTTGTAAATTTTTTAGTATATTTTTATTGAATGTAGAATTAACGGTTGATAGCTATTTTCTTTTTAAAATGCTGAAGAGGCCAGTCTGCTGTGTTTGGGTTCCCAAACTGTTTGGTTTCTAAGTATCAGTGTATTTGCTACTTTCTTATAGGTTATTTGTCTTTAATGTTTTACATTTAAAATTTTACATCTTGTTTTCTGTAGTTCCAGTGTGTTGTATCCAGCTTTGAAATATATATAAATGAAATGAAAATATATATAATTTTTTTTCTGTTAAGAGTATTGAGTTTCATAAATCTGAGTAGTGGTATCTTTAATTGTAGAAAATCTGTCTAAAAAATTCTTAGACACTAGCCCTTTAAATATATTTTTTCAGCGGGAGTGGTGGCGCTCACCTGTAATCCCAACACTTAGGTGGCTGAGGTCCGAGGATCTTTGCGAGTTCAAGACCAGCTTGGGCTATGCTATAAAGGGAGCTCAAGGCCTGAACTGCATAGTGAGACCCTGTCTCAAAAAGACAATCAGTGTTTTTTCTCTTTCTCTGAAATTCTGGCTATTTCTGGCCTTTCTTTTATTACCTTAAACGTCTCTGTCCTGCTTTCTTTCTTCTTTGCATGTGTTTTTTCCCTGTGACATGCTGTGTAATTTCTTATAATTTATCTCCTAGTTTATTCTTTTTTTTTTAACCATGTCTCATATGCTATTAAATCTTTACATTAGGTTTAATTTTAGTGGTTATGTCTTCATTTTAGGAATTTTGGTTTGTTAAAATTTCACTGTCATTCTTTAGTTTTGTTTCCTGTAGATATTTAAATATATTTTCTGTTTCTTCAAACATCATGAAATACATTTTCTATTTTACATAGTCTCACCAGACAGTTGTTTCTTCAGATAGTTTCATGAGGTTGAAGGCTTGTTCTTTTCTTCTGCCTCTTGTTTCTAATGGCTCTTACTTGTACTAATTTATATCCCCTCTGCCTTCTGGAATGGAGATTGAACCTAGGATCTTTGTACTGAGGTATCTCTCCAGCTATCTAGCTATTATTTATTTATTTTTATTTTGAGCAGGATTTCACTAAGTTGCCGAGACTATGGCTGAATTTTGGACACTCCTGTTTCAGTCTCCCAGATTACTAGAACTGTATGCATGTACCACTATGGTTCGTTGTGTCTTTTCATGCTTGATAATTTTAAATTGTGTGTTGTTCATTTTCCTTACAAGACTATTTCTGGCAGGTATCCTGATCATGTTGGTGTCATCCTTTAATTAAATTCATTGCTCGAGATATTCTGGACTGTGAGGGAGTTGGACTGCGCTTTTACATAAAGGGTATATAGTGGTTACAGTTCACAGGGTTATTATTCACAGGGTTCACAGGATTTTTCTCTTAATTTTTCCCAGATTCTTTCTTTGCATTTCCTGTGGGTATATTTTCGGGAGAGGAAAGCATAACCTTTGAGCTCCTTTTCCTTTCAGTAGGTATCTTTTGTGATCTCACTTTTGTGAGTAGAGCACCTCTCTCAGATTCCGTATCTTTGTCTTCTGTCCTCTTTTTTGAGCTGTGAAAAGGAATTCTCTCATTTACCAGATATTGAAAATGGTCTCAGAATATAGTTTTCCAGGTTTAATTTTAAATCTATTAGCTTACAAGTTTAACCTGATTTTTGCCTTCCTGTTCTATCTTGCCAGTGTTTTTAAACAGGATTTTTTGCTACTTGTTTTGTTTCCAGAAGTTTCTGTTGGTATTACTCAGAGTTAAGTTTGGCCGTTTATCTGTATTACTAGGATTTGAAAGTCTGATTAAATGTTGCGTAAGGTGAAGACATGATCTCTGTTAAAATTCATCTTGCTAGATTGGTCAGTTTTCCATCTTTTGTTGTATGTTTGTGTCTTTGAGGCTTTGAATAAATGGCTTTCACTTCTGGGTACCACCATTCAGTATCAGTTGACAATGGATTCATTTAACAGCTGAGGGATTCTTACAACTTTTTTGTGTCATAAGCACCTTTGGCTGTTTCATGAAGCTCAGAGATCCTTCCTTTAATGGCTTTAAGTATAACAAATATATTAGGATCATGAGAAAAATAAACTATATTTACATTAGTTTTCTACACACCTGAAGAATATAAGGAAGAGCATTTGAGGCAGTCAATTTTGAAGAGTCTAACTTGGGAAAGAATTTGGAAATTGCAGAAAGTTGAACTGGTTCTAATGTAGAGGGGGAGAGTAAAATGATATTAGAGAGGCACTGTCTCAATTATATAAAACCATGGAAGTCATTGAGGAGATAGGATTTGGTTCCAAGAGCAGTGGGACTAGCTTTGAACTCACTTTGTGACCCAGGCTGGCCTCAGGCACTCAGTGACCCTCCAGTTTGAGCCTCTGTAATGCTGGGATTATAGGTGTACACCACCAGGCCCAGCTGTGTCTGTTTAAATAGTATGTATTTGTCCTATTATAGACAAATATATTTAAAACTATATTCTTTTTATTTATTGTAATTACCTTAAAAAGTTTTTTTTTTATTTTTAAAATTTTAACCTTTTTTGTTGTTACTGTTGTTTTCAGACAGGATCTTGCCATGTAGTTCAGCCTGGCCTTGTGGCCAGGCTGGCCTTGTGGCAGGCTGACCTTGAATTTGTGCTAATCCTGTTTTAGCCTCCTGAGTACTGGGGCTACAGGTGTGCATCGCCCTGCCCGGCTTTACCATGTATTCTTTAAATAATTATTTCTTTAACAGTGACACCTTGGTTATGGAATGGCTGCAAACTCAAGTTTCGACTACTCTATCAGCAAAATTTGAAAAAAATCTGATCAGTGTTCATAACTTTGCTTGATAGTTGAACTGAAAATCTGATTTGAAAAAACCTGTGTAGGCCAAGAATGAATCAGGCCCTGGGTCTCACCCTGGGCACAAAGGGTGACACTTTAGTCTAAGCCCTTCCCTCACCTGAATGACATATAGTCCTTGTGTTAGTGCATTAAAACATTCCTTCAAATTATATATTAGTATGGAGTTACCAAATGTGGGAGGATTTTTTTCGGGAATCTGGCTTTTGGGGAGAAAAAGAGCTAGATAGTGATAAAATAGGAATTAGAGTCATTGCAAATAGAAATTATCCTGAATTGTTCAAATGTAAGACGCTCTGGATCAAGTCTTTTCTAAAATTGTAAGGCTTTCTGCAAAAGGCTTCCCTCTTACTCAGTACTTGTGTGACCCTGGGCCTGACTCTTTTTTTTTTTTCCTGTAAGGAGAGGCTCATTTTGTGGAATCACACATAATTTATTTAGGTTTAAAGCCTAATTCTGGACTGAGAAACATAAAATGCATTGCTTTGGCATACTAATTCACATGTAAGTGAGTTAATTATTTTTTAGAATAAAAAGTGTCCTGTGAATGAATTAGCTGAAGAGTGGAGAACTCTGTTGTTGATGAGAATTTAATGACCCAGGAGTTTTCATTGTCTCAGAGTAAAATAACTAAGATCGAGTACAGTATTGTCATTCGTTGTGGTACGCACAGCTCTAATGAAGCATTTATGAATTGGAAAAGATTTGTACAGATTTTAATTGGAGGTATATTTATACCACTTAATTTTTTTTTTTACCACTTAATTTTTTTAAGGTTTATCTTTCTCCAGTTCTACCCAAGTTGAACCTGTGATATAAAACTTTTTCTTTTTGCGGAAACACTCCAGTTTTGTACTCAGATTTAAGTGTATACACATTGATCAATACATATTTAAATTTATATTAGAAATGTATTGCTCATGATTTTTACATTGGTACTCAATTTTAAATTCTAATTTCACATTCTAAAATTATCTATTTGTTTGCTTAGTTGTTCCTTATTTCTTCAGTAATTTGTGAAGAGTATAGCAAAGATTTAAATTTTCTACATTTACAGGTCTGCTGTATATTATCGAAACACAGAAAGTTCTTGATCTCAGAATTAATTTAAAGGCTTCGTATATTATTGTCCCACAAAATGGGATTTTCAGCTCTACATCAAATCTGCTTCTTTTGGATCTTGGTCATCTAAAGGTACATACTAACAATATTTGGTTTAAGAAATGATATTTAGGCTGTTTCTTTAAAGGAGTACTTTGGTTTTTAGACAGTTTGGCTTATTGATTTTTAGGTTTCTGATTGATACTTAGATTTGAGAAATACTTCAGGTAAATAAAATGAAGTTTCATTTAATTAGCCTGCTTTTTTTCACTAAATTTCTAAAAATTAAAAGACCCACATGAGAAGTAAAATTTTTTTGTTTGTTTGTTTGTTTGTTTTGGGTACCGGGTATTGAACTCACAACCTCGTGCTTTCCAGGCAGGCGCTTGTGCTGCTGAGCTAAATCCCTGGCCCGTGAGAAGTAAATTTAAGAATTATTTTTGTAGAACTTGAGTGTTTATCTCCTTTTCAGTTTAAATCTTTTCCTTGATTGATGTATGTAAAATGAAGTTCTAATAATTAATTTTTATTTATTTTAATTTTTATTTTTAATTTTTTTGGTACCAGGGATCAATCTTCATGACCTCACACCTGCCAGACAAGCATTTGTGCCGCTGCGCTAAATTCCCTGCCCAAAGTTTTAAAATTAAATACATCCTTCTGAGAATTTTGTATATATGTGTATGTGTATCTGTATATATTAATACTTTAACATTTTTGTTATTTTAAGTGGATGAATTATTTTGGATAAACCCAAGTCTTTTTTTTTTCTTCCAATTGTGACCTCTTTTTTTTTTTCTGCAACAATTTTAAGTGGAGAATAGGTTGTTTTGTTGTATTTGTAGAACTGTAACCTTCAGTATAGTACCCATTGACCACATGTGGCTGATTAAAATTAAGTAAAAAACAAAAATTCAGTTCCTTAGCTAATGTAACCAGGAGTTTAATAGTTAAGAGTGGTAGTGGGTACTCTGTTGGATAGCACAGATTCAGAACATTTCCTTCATCATAGAAGTTCTTTTGGACAGCACTCCTCTAAATCATTAAATGTAGAAGAATACTTACAGCAATTTAAAGGTGCAAGGGAGATGAATAATATTAGAAAGGTTTTTCAGACTACCTAATAAATATTGTCTTTTCTTAATATTGCTTGCTTTTTTCTCCCCTCCCCTCCACTACCATTCCTCCCTTTGTCTTTCTACTTGATACTTACATAGACCAGTTGGTTTTATATTTATGATAAAATTTATATAGCTAATTATCATATTCGACATTGGTTGTTGAATTGTGTCAAGGGAAGTATGGTACAGTAGGAAGAGCATAAGGTAAGGGTATCTATATAATTTTGTGAAATACAGTGATTTGCTTAACCAGTTATATATCATTCATTACCTTTCTGATAATCATTTTTGAGTGTCTGCTTCACATGAACTTTGTAAAAAGTGTTTCATATGTGTGTGTATGAATGAATGAGATCGTTACGTTCTGCCATGGAGTAGCGCTCTCTGGGATGTTTAAGCGGAAAAAAAACAGTGTGCATAGTATGCCAAACAGGAGACAGAAACAGAGCAGGTTGGGAATTGCATCAGTGACAAAGTTGGACTAAAATTCAGCTATTGTAGTATTAAATCCTGGGCTCTTTTACTTATTATCAAGTTATCCAAGTATCTGTCATTATACTAAAGGAATATTTTTGAGCTAAATTTGTCTCTTGATTTTATTCTTCATGGGAAGATTTAACCAGATTTTAAATCTTTGTTAAGATGTATTATTATCTAGGACCATCTTGGTTCCTTTTAATATAAAGAAATGGAGATTATAACTTCATATGTAAAAATTTCCTTTATTTGTGTGCTTCTCATTATTAATATCTCTCATGGCTAATAACTTTTCTTAATAGCCTTATACCATATGTCTGCTTGTGAGTTTATCTTCCCCAATTAAAATTTTATGGTTCTGAAAAACTAGAATCTTTATACAATACTTACATTTTTGAAGTATTTTGCATAATTTAAACTATTAAAATTAACTTCAAGGTGACAAGTAAAAGTCGTTCGGAATTACCAGATGTGAAACAAGGTGGACCCAGTCTTGAAGAGATAAGGGATAGAGCTTATGATTCCTTTGATGTTCAGCTAACAAGCATACAGCTGCTTTATAGTACAGTGGGTATGTATAAAAGGCAGTGCTGATTTTGCTAACGTGATTAATTAGGTTTTTAGACATTTTCTCTGAAACCTTCTTTCATACATACATTTAAACTAATACTTTTAAAGTAGATGTAATAGTAAATATTGCCTGATTCTCAACCAGGAGTGAGTTTGATCCCTGAGAGACATTTGTCAATGTCTGGAGACATGTTTGGTTGTGCATGTAGTGGTTAGGGGCACTACTAACATTGTGGTTGAAGGTCAAGGATGCTACTAAACATCCTACAGTGTAGTATATAGGTTAGGTCCCCACAAAAAGTACTGATAAAGGCCAGGTTGAAAAACTTGATTTATGCCAGTATTTTCTAATCTTGAACTAAAGGTTGGCACATATTGAAAGTAATATTTGCCTTAAACAATTAGATAATTGTCTTACACAATTAGATAATTAGAAGTAGCTTCTTAATGCAAGAGGTATCCAGTTTAGGGCCTCTAACTGACCATGTCATGGGTGGTGACACACAGGCTGAGTATAGTCACTGTGTTAGGAATACCTTTATACTAATCTCTGTGTTGTACCAGTCAAGCTTCTCTGATCCAGTTCTAGATTTTTAGAGAAAGCAGAACCACAGATTCACTTGAAAAGAGTTCGGACTAGTGAGGAGCCCTCAGATTCATTTCAGCCCTGCTTTGGTTCTGCCATGCCGCCTCTGAGTCCCTGTAGCATTGATGAGCATTCACGTCACTCAGCGGTGAGGAGACAAAAGATGTGTTGGAAAGGCGAAGTCATCATTATTAAATTGACAGCTTATATAGGACTGGATCATTTTTCTTTCTTCTAATTATATTTGCTTAAGTCCACAAATTAGTTTTTAGGGAATACATTATGGTGTTTTCATATGTTTGAGTGATATATTTGGTCACAAGTTTGTGAGCTATACTCCTTTGGTAAACATTAAAAAAAATTTGTGTTACTGTTTGAAGATTATTAGAATTTCGTAGAATTGTATTTGATAAATATTGTTCTTAAATCGTTTTTTGAGCAGAGTTTTTGACATTGTGGTTATATTATTGTCATAAAATCTTGTTAAGTATCAAAATGCTTGCTTGCTTCTAGATACGTTTTTATCAATAATATGGGAAATGTTATAAATCATTTATTCATCTCCAAATACTAGTAGAATTTGAAAAAGTTATAGTAAAGCCAATTTTACCACTTATATCTAGGAATCTAATATTTCCCTGGCTAGTTTTCCAAGACTGAAATTTTGACTGACGTAAGAGTCATTTGATACTTCAAATGAGATCATGTATATGAAAAAGCATTGTACTACATAGGTACCATTAATCTTAGGTGAGTGTGTATGCGTGTGTAGTTTTTTTCCTCCTTCTGAAACTGGGGATTGAACCTTGGGCTTTGACCATGTTTGGGAAATGGCTCTAATCTTGTTACAGATGTTTTAAGTTACTTTTTTGGGGTTATAAATATGCCTATTTTAGAAAATCTGCACAATCAAGAAATAAAAAGGATGACCCTTTATCTTGCTGCATAGACATAAACACTTACTCTTTTGTTGTGTGTACTTTGAGTGTTGTGTTCAGTTTATGTACCTGTAGTAGGTGTACAAGGTATGCTTGTGTGATGTTTATGGAGGTATTTGTAAGTGGATTTTTAAACATGATTATATAGTTCCTATCCAAATATTTTCTTTCCTTAATAATATTTTAGACACTTAAATCTATGGTTTTTATCGGAATATTCTATTCTAAGGCTGTGCTATAAATTACTTATCCATTTCCTTCCTGAACATGTAGGCTTGTAACACTGCAGTAAGTATTTCCAGAGGATCATATATTCATAGATGTGGATGTGAATTTTAGCTTTATCACTGGTACACTGACCATAGGAAAGGTCTAAATTCCAAGAGCCTCAGTTTTCTAAAATGGGACAGCTATAATTGTTGAGAAAATTTAAATATTGCCTAAAACAGTGGTTATAAAGTCTTGAATTATAAATCTTGAATAAATGGTAGTGTGACTGCTAAAGAAACTCAACTTTTTTCCTGCCTTTCCCATTATCTTATAGCCATGTTATTTTTTGTTTTTTTTTAGGGTAGGGTATTGGTTGTTGTAGTGATTGCCAGTAGATACACAGATGTGGTTAAAACTGTGCTGCTTATAAAATAAGCCTTTTTTGCATTTGATGGGCATTTCTGTTTTGTTGTTGTTACTTTTTTCTTGATGCCACAGGGTCTTGCTGTGTAGTTTGGGCTGGCCTTGAACAGTCTTGCCTCAGTCTCCAAAGTGCTGGCGTTACAGGCATGCACCAAACATCCAGCTAATAAGCCTTCTTTGTAATAGAACATAGAGAATCTTGTGAAGTAGCTGAAGAGAAATGATAAAAGGAAAATATTTTACCTGCTCACTGTGTGTATTTTTAGATAATTAAGATTATCTAGATTTAGGATGATTTCCCCATATCATTTGGTATGTGAATATGAAATATTAATAGTTTTATGTTTTATCTGTTAAATTAGGCTAATTTTAAATATGTATTTTTTTTGTGATTAGGTGAGAATTGGAAAAAGGCACGAAAACTTAATGTATCTACACAGCATATTTTGGTACCCATGCATGTCAATGTGGAACTCTCTAAGGCAATGGTTTTCATGGATATTAAAATGCCTAAGTATGTATTACTTATCTGCTTCATGTAATTCTGCATTTTTTCAATAATTTTATAGCTAAGGAAATAACTATATTTCACTGATCTTTTTTTGTGGTAAAATGTACATAACATAAAGTACAATTAACTATTTAAGCTGTTGAGTATAATTTTTTTGGCATTAAGTACATTCACATTGTAGTGCAAACTGTCACCACCACTGTTCATCTCTAGAACTTTATCATCTTCCTGATTGAAACTTGGTATTTATTAAATACTGTACCTGGCCCCTGATAACATCCATTCTGCTTTGCTTTTACCAACTTGACAGTTTTGGGTAGTTTATGTAAGCGTGATCATACAGCATTGTCCTTTTTTGTCTAGATTACTTCATCTCCTCTTGGTTCTGTCCATTAGTGAAAGTAGGTTAGTGAAGTCTGTTTCTAGAGAGCTATCTGTATTTACCCCTAATTCTGTGTTTTATTCATATATTTTTGAGCACTGCTGTTTGATGCATATATGCTTATAATTATTATATCTTATTGTTGAACTTCGTGTCATTTTATTATACAATGATGTTCTTTGTCAGTGGTTTTTGATTATTTAAATGCAATGCTTTTTTGCATTCTTTTACTCTTTTTTTTTTTCTTTATCGGTACCAGGGATTGAACTCATGACTGCATGCTTACAAGGCAGGCGCTTATGCCGCTGAGCTAAATCCCCAGCCCCCAACATTCTTTTACTTTTGACTTGTGCATTTTTCTAAAGTGATTCACTTGTAGATAGCATGCAGTTGGATCCTTTTGTCTTATCTATTTTGTCAATTTGTTTTTTGATTGTAAACTTTAAAAATTTACATTTAAAGTAAATACTGATAGAAAAGGACTTATTTTTGTCATTTATTTGCTTTCTGTGATCTTGTTTTGTCTCTCCATTTTCTTAGTCTTCCTCTGCGTTTAGTTGATATTGTGACATGTTTTGAGTTTTCTCATTTCCATATTTGTATATTTTACAGTTTTTTTGTGGTTACCATGAAATTACTCCATTCACTAAAGTTACTACAATCTGCTTAAAATTGACACCAGCTTACTCTCAACTGCAAGCAAAAAGTTGTTTCTCTACCCCCTTTAGTTATTAATGTTGCAGTTTAAATCTTTGTATGTTTTGTATTTTTAAACACAGATTTATAGTTATTTTTATGCCTTTTTTATTGTTTTAAATCCTCAGGTAAGATGATTTACAGTCATTTGAACAGACATTAATAAAATGGTACAAATAATTATGAAAAGTGTAAAGGCATAGGCAGATTAGGCAGAGTTTGAAAGGGAAAGAAAAAAGGCAAGAGAGATTGAGGTTTGAGCAGGCAAATGGGTCATATGCTGGTGGAGAGGTTCAAATTGGTCCATTCAGAGGAGAATGAGGTCAGCCTTCATGAATCTCCTGGGGAGAATAATGTGTGGTGGGTCGTTATCTCAGTTCTGGTTTTGTAGCTCCACAGAAATCTTTAGGGCCTGAAGGGCAGTTCACTTCTCTTGCCATGGTTGGATGTTGGGCTCATAGCATTGGTTTCTGTTGTGGGGTAATTGTTCCTACTTGGGGAGGTGACCTCATCATAAGTAGACTGCAAGACAGTGCTTTTTCTGGAATCTGAGGGGATTGCAGGTTTAGGATAAAGACTAGAGACTGCTGGGCACTCCAGGAGTTCAAAAGCTGGCAATTGGATATCCCTGCAAATTTAGGAAATTAGTTACTCTTGGTGCCCTCAGTTTTGAAAAGGGAATGGTATATACTAGGTAAGTTCAGAGTTAATTAACCTTGTTATGCAGACACTGGAGTGATTAACAAGTATATGTGCAGACCTAAGCAGAGATCTGACAGAAGATTTTGAAGTGATAAATGAAGGCCAAGGTTTGTTCTGCTTTTAGTCATTTATTGGGCATCTGTAAGTCCAAAGGAAGTTGTTTTTGTTTTGTTTTGTTTTTTTAAAGCAAAAACTGCTTTTAAGTCTTGGACAGCCTCAGAAGGAAACAGAAATCATGCTTTTAATGAGTAACAGGTAAAGGGCAAGGAATTTGTCTTCTGTCTCTATGGTAGTCTCTAATTTTGTCACTTCCTTTGAAATTTGAGCTAAATATAAGTAAAAGAAACCACCAAGGCAATTCAAAGAATAATAAAATACTTAGGTGTCTAGTATTGAGTTGTGTTTTTGGACATCTGATCTCCTGGACAAGTTACTTGACTTTGCTGTCTCTCTTTAGAGGAATTGTATATATGAGAACTCAAAGCAGTGGGGAACTGCATGGTTGTGGACTTCATAGGCTGTGAGGACTACTCACAATAATGCATACAAAGTATAGTCCATCATAATATATGATAAACAGTAATGTCATCTGTACTTGGCAAATAGTAGAGAGATGTGATAAATAGTAGTGTCATCTGTGTTTCTCAAATAGAGAGACCGTAGGTAAGATAGAAATCAGAGTGTAGTGAGTTTTAGCACTTAAAATCATATTTGAATTTATATTTGTACAATTTGAGGAATACAGTCTTTTTAATTATTTAAGCCATAGTGAACGTGCCTTTATAATGATTCATGTATTTTAAAAACAGATTCAAGATTTCTGGAAAGTTACCTCTTGTTTCCATACGAGTCTCAGATAAAAAACTGCAAGGGATTATGGAATTGGTTGAAAGCATTCCAAAACCTGAACCTGTAACTGATGTCTCTGCACCTGTCAAATCATTTCAGGTATTATTATTTCCAGAATTCATAAAATATGGAATTAAAAAACTTCACAAATAATATCTTAAATAATCACAAGAACCTCAGATAAAATTATTTACAATCATTTTCTCTATAAAAGAAATTGAAGGAAAGTAAATAGTACAAATACTTAAGGAAAATATAAAACGAACTCTTACCAGTTTTTACCTTTGCAACCTTCCTTTTCATGGAAACACTTAACCATGCTTCTCTCATTTTTCAGAAAATTTTTATGGCATATGCTGTCGCACACGTGTGCATGTATTCTATATTGTTTTGAATCTGTATTCTTTTCACTGTTACTGTTGTATATACTCTAGATACCTTAGAGATACAGTAGTGTCTTGGTTCATGAATGCTTTAGTTTGTGAACAATTTGGCAAAATTTTGATTTTGTTTGCGAAATCTGTGTTCGCTGAAGAAAACTGAAGCCATTTTTCCCAAAATGAACAAAAATATAGCCATCTTTTCCAGAGTGATGGGACGAATGAAGTTTTTGAACTGAGGTACCACTGTATTTTTATATTAGCATATACAGATCTACGTAATACTTTTTCATGGTTATATAATAGTGTTGTGTGGTTATATCATCTTTAATATATTCCTTTTTGATGGACATTCATATTATTATAATGGTTTACAGTTATGTAAAATACTCTATTGAACTTTTTTGTACATATATTTGGTTATACTTTTATCCATAGGCTAAATTCTCAGAAGTGGAATTGTTGAGTAAAGCAGTGTATAATTTTAAATTTTGAGGCTTTTATAGGTAGATGGATGCAACTATACCATACTCATAAATAAATCAGACTTGCATATATAAACATGGTCTTTTCTCCCTAGGCTAAGAAACTGAAAGAGAAAGTAAAATCCAAGAGATACAGTAGATAATGTAAAAGGGAAAGAAACTGCTCAAAAGAAAAGAACAGCTGGGGTGAGGGAAATAAGAACAGACATTTTAAAAAATTACATATATATATACACACACAAGATAGCTAAGCTAATTGTACTGCTAATTCTGTTCATTGAAAGGAACAGTTAGTGCTATATTGTTTGATCAATTTTGCATGCCTGTATCTGGTAATCTGAGCAACTATTTTTAAGACAACAATGTGCAATATAATTGTTGTTAATTTCTTACCTTGTTTTGAAATTGTTTTCAATATTTCTTTTATTCTCTTTAAAATAAATTTTGATGGAATTTTCCCATATTTCCCTTCTAAACTGAGTATTAGTATATCAACTATTAACAGTAAATGAGTGTCTTTTTCCTGGTGCTCATTAGGTTGAATGTTAGCAATTATTAACATTTATTCTGAGAAAATGTCTTATCAGTAAAACATAGTCCTAAATTTCATGATTATTTCAAACTGTTGGAACTGCTACTTGTCTGTGTGTTTTTCCTAGTCAATTATGTTTTCTAATTATGTAAATTATATTTGTCATTTAAAATTGTTTTTTCCATTTTGCTGGGTTTTCTTGTGTGGAGGTGGAGGTGCTTCCCCAAGAGTGTGTATATGCTGAGATGCTAGGCAAGTGCTCTAGCACTGAGCTGTATACCAGCCCATACTGTGTCAATCGCTGTGCCCCATATTAAATTTTTATATATGTTAAAATTATTTCAGTATAGTTCATTTCTAGGGTGAATACAGTGTAATGGAAACCTAATGTGGTACTTTGTTTAAAGCCAGATGTAACAATAATCTTTTTTTACACTCAGTTTATGGTAAATAACCATATTTAATTCAGTTCTTACTGTAGGTAAAGCTATCTTGTGATATAAAAGGAACAAATAAAGCATAAAATAACATTAATGAAAATTAACTTTCATATAAATAGTTTAAAAACATGTTCAACATTATTACTTACCAAGAAAATCTGTATTGAAATACCATTAAACACTGACTATAAAAGTTAAAAATAAGAATGAGCAGCATCCTTGTTAGGGTACTGCCAGGATAACAATTTAATGCTGTTTGAAAAATGAAAAGAGGAAACACCAAAACCTTATGATATACTGCTCCTGTAACTCAAAAAATGGTTGACCTTCCTTTAGAAATGGTTCAATAGTTTTGTTGAACAAAGTTATACACTGACCACATGACTTGGCAGTTCTGCTCCAAGCATTTTACCAGAGAGAAATGAAAACATGAACACTTGACCTAGAATGCTTATACTAAAGTTATTTATAGTTTTAAGTAGCTGGTGCAAACCTTTAATCCCAGTACTGTGGGAGGCTGAACAAGGAGAATTCTGGGTTCAACCCCAGCAATCTAGTGAGAGCTTGTCTTCAAACAAAAGAATAAGCAAAAAATAGGGGAAATCCAATGGTGGAAAAACCTGATCATTTATCAAAATGTGACTAGATAAAAATAGTAATATGTTCACACAAAAGAATACCACATAGAGAAAACACTGATACATGCATCAGTGATGAGCATTGACTAGGGAGGAGCTTGGCTCAGAAAAATTCCAGGGTAGTTAAGAGAATGGGGATCGGTCAGCATATTTCACTAGCATGACACAATCTATACTCTAAAACCTATAACTATGTTATAGAAGAGGGAAATAGTAGGCCAGTTTCTTTCATGAATGTAGGTACAAATATTTCAAAACATTGTCGGGCATGGTGGTGTACTCACAGCATTCAGGTGGCCGAGGCAGCAGCATCGCTGCAAGTTTGAGACCAACCTGGGCTACAAAGTGAGTTCAAGGCCAACCTGAACTGCAGAGCAAGACCATCTCAGAAAGACAAGACCAAAAACCAAACATTGAAAATGAAACCAGATACCGTAGTGGTTATTCTAGAGGATGCCTCATGGTTACAAGGAGCGTGAGGGAGTCTCCTGAGTTGCTTGGTGATGTTCTACACGTGGATCGTGGTGGGGGATATCAATGTGTTTATTTTTTGAAAACTTGGTGAAATATATACTTAGGGCTTATGTACTCCTCTGTAGTAAGTTATACTTCAATAACAGTATTGTTACCTTCTCAAAAACATTTTTTTCAGGAAAAGGCAATTAACCCATCAAGCTATGAAATGAGGTATATCTAGTATACATTTATGAAATTCTAATTAAAGCTAACATGAAATTGACAAAATAACGTAGAAACAAGTATTTTTGACAATCAGGAATTATTCAAACTCTAAGTTAATGCTGGTGTTAGTGTGATATGTTATAAACCACTTGTGAGAATTTGATGGTACTTAATAAGGCAAATACAGGTAATTGTATCCTTTGAGAAAATCTCACACATGACCATGTAAATTCAAGGATACTTATTGTGGCTGTGAGTAAAAGCAAAAATCTGTAAACCATATAAAGTTTTACCAGAGGTGAATAAGTGTTTATTCATCAGCTCAAAACAATTTAGCAGTGAAAAATTGGTAAACTATATACATGATTAAATTTTATTTTGTAGAAGGAAGTCACAGAACAATATAATACTCCTTCTACCACTTATAAGTAAATTACACTGTATTAAGACAATCATTTATAGGTGTTTAAATACAAACAATTAAAAGCAAAATCCTGATTGGTGGTAAGGCATGTAATCAGGGAGGAACATGTATGATTCTTCTAAGCAGTTTAGGGTGATGTTTCGTTTCTTGGTCTAGGTAGAATTTTCAGTGGCACCTTTTAAAAAACTGCTTCATCTGTTTTTATATGTTTTTCATTACAATAAAAATAAATTTATTGAAATATCTTCATAAACTTAAAAATGAAACTAAGTTCTCCAGATCTTAATGGTCTTAAGTATTAAGACTTGTGGTTTCTCATCGATATCTGCAGCTGATTTCCTTATTAGTAAATTGTTGTTAAAGTATATCTCAGATTTAACTAAGATAACTCATGTTATCAAGGAAATTATTACAGCAGTTCTACAATTTATATTTAGCTTTGAAATTATAAAACATTTCTTTAAATCTGTAGATTATAATTTATTTTTCTAATTTAGACCCTAATTCTCAGTAATTCAGATTGAGTGACTTTTTATCAAAACTGTCTTAACAACTTTGACCAGAAGTCTTTTTTTAAACTAACAGTTGCTTTTCTTTCAGACTCAAACATCTATTTCCTTGGGAACATCACAGATTTCACAGAAAATAATTCCCCTCTTGGACCTTTCATATGTTACTGAAGATGGTAAAATGAATATGCTTAAGAAATTTTTTCTTACTGTACATATATAGATATGATAACTTGCATTGTGAGACATATTTTCTTCAGATGACAGTGTAGAAAAGAGGAAATGCTTTTCCTTTTACATCTACATTCTGTTAACGAAAGACAGATTACAAAGACTAATCAGGTTTATTAACATTTATATCTCATGGGTACTTGGGGAGATACTCAAAAATGAGAGCAGTGGATGCTAGAAGAGGCTTTACTATGGTACTACTCAAAGACCATACCTGCCAGAGAAGAAGATAATTACATAATCTCTTTTGAGTGTCGATCAGACTATAATGTGTGCAGAAGGGAAGATGAGAGAATCTAATCATACCTGACAAAGTTTATCCCAAGCTGTTACCCTTCTTGTAGGCCTATTCAGTTTCCAAAGAGGATCACTGTACTTAACCGTTGTCTGAGCATGGGGCCTATTCGTTTAGTTAAACTCAGTTTGCTGCCATTGAAACAGTTACATTCCCCATCTCTCCATTTCTTATGAAGAAGGGAATATAAATATCTGGACTTCACTAGATTATTTTGAGACTTGCAATCTTGTGATTCTCCCCTCTGAACATTTAGAAGTTTGTGTTTTTTACTACTACCTGTCATCAGTTTATTCCCACAAACCTGGAAGCTTTTGGAGAGCAAAGGAAATCCTTTTTTGTTCCTACAATAAATCAGTTTCCAGGGTCAGGATAGTGTAAGATTTCATCATGGTACTCAGAATGCCATACAGTTTAAAACTTTTTGTTTTAATTGTTTTAAATTATTGATTTCAGGGATTTTTCATTATTTTCAGTTTGTAGTTGTCTGTGGGTAAGGTGACTTCTTTTGAATTTCAGGGACTTTTCTGTACTGCTAATAGTGCAGAGGTGATAACTGAGTTCTGTTGTATAAAGTACCCCAGTAGAGTGAGCATAAATAATCATTGCCATTTAATGGAAAGTGTTCTCATGTAGTTTTTAAATGGTCTAATGATTTCAAAAGATGGACTTCTTTAAGCCAAAGATTACATTTTGTAATTTTTGGTACTTTTTTGTTATCAAGAATGTTTATTTGTGTAAAAGTAATTTTAATTTTTAAATATACTTTCAGTGTTTTAATGTTTGTATTTCAAAGGTTAAAATACTCATTATTGACTTACAACGACATTCTGTTAAATTTAGAATCAGAGGAAGAATTCTTTGATGCACCCTCTAGTCCCCTGGAAGCGCCTTCTGAGATTCTAACTCGAGTTAAAAGTATTCATCAAAGACAATTACAAAAGCAAGAAACTCGAGTCAATTTGACTAATTTTAAAATACGATTTGAAGTAGAAGAGGTATGTACTATTGTAAGATTATTATAGGTCATTTAAATCATTTGTTATTTCTGCTGTTTGTAGCACATTTGTAGAGTCTCATTGCTAGGAGGCACTGTTGTCTTCATTCTGATTTAATTTTGATGCAGAATTGCTGTGGTTTATTCTCATCCCTTAAAGATTAAGAATTGGGTTTAGATATGTTGTGTGTATTTATATTTTTTGAAAAAATGGTTACTTATATGCAGTAGTATGTATGTGTGTGTGTGTATATATATATATATATATATATATATATATATATACATATATATATATATACATATATATGTATAAAATTGCTCCTAAAATTTAAATATGTAATGTATCATATGTGTGTGTATGTATGTATATCTCATGTTACACATCCGTATGTATAACTGTTACGTATGTAAACATGTCTTCATTTAACATAATGGTAGTTTCTTTTTTTCTCTTTCTGCAGGTTTTGATTCAGTTTTATCACCTTGAGGGAGATTATGAACTACCTGTGCTAGAAATTGATGTTTTAAGGTCAGGCATGGAAGTTGAAATTAGAACATTTGATTTGAAAGCAAATGCCTTTTTGAAAGAGTTCTGCTTAAAATGTCCAGAATTCTTTGGTAAGAATCTCCATTTAAAAAAAAAAATAGACAAATTAATAGTTTTAAAGGCTGACACTACAAGCTCCAGTGGTTTCATTTGTCTGACCTCTGGTTGGCATCACGGTAGGAGCACATGCGGGAGACCGGATACCACAGAGTGCTGAGGGTGTCAGGCTTATTCTTTTCTGTCTGCTGCTCACAGGAACTGACTGTATCCCCCAAGGGCCATGTCCTCAGTATCTTGATTATCTTCCACTAGACTCCATATCCTCAAGTTCTGTGACCACACGAAGAGCTAGTTTCCAACACATGAGCTCTTAGGAAAAACCACATCTAAACCACAACAGAGTTAGTTTTAAACTTTTTATCTTTTAGATGGTTCCCTGGGAGGCAGGGAATGGTAGGCCAGAGAAAAATGAAGATCGTTTTTGTTAAGGAAAATTCATTAGGATTAAAATTTAAATCTACACTGAACAAAGGAACACCAAATTCGTGTCCTATTACTGCTATAATGATGTACCACAAATTTAGTTTCTCCACACAAAATACAATCTTGAGGTCTCACTGGGCAGAAATCAAGGTGTCAGCAAGAGTTCCTCTGTGTACACTCTAGAGGAGGACCTGTTTCCTCATTCATTCACACATTGACTAAATTCAGTTGCATATGCCTCAAATCTGTTTCCTTACTGCCTGTTAGTGCTGTTTTTAATTTCTAGAGGTCTGTATTGGCCTTTGCATTGTAGTTTCTTACATCTCAGAAGGAGTGTGGAGTGCTGCACCCTCATACTGCCATCTCTAGCCTCCTTCACTTGCTGCTTACACTTTTAAAAAACTAGGTGATTAGATTAGACACTGGATAATCCAGGATAATCTTCATTTAACCATAATCACTGTTTCAGTCCATTTTGTTATATAAGGCAGCATATTAGATTTTGGAGGATCAGGGTATAGACTTTATCAAGAGCAATATTCTTCCTTCCAAAAACCTTTTATTTTCCAGAGTCATATTTTATATACATAAGAAAATATTTCTGTTTCTGTGTTAGGCATTTAGGTGAGTGCTATTTATATTCCTTTTGAAATGAAAAAAAAATTGTCCTTGAAACATAATTGCAAATAGTAAAGGAAAATTTTTTTAGAAGAGTGATTGATAGTGCTTCATATATTATATATTGTTATCTTTAAATTACTCAGAGTGCAAGATTTAGGCATTTAATTGTCCCAACAACATTGGCACAAACCTTTTTCATTTTAAAGAGAAAAAATGAAAACATCTGGGAATATAGCTCAGCGGCCAAGTGCTTGCCCCTGGCAAGCACAAGGTCCTGAGTTTGATTTCTGGTATCAAAAAAAAAAATCAAAACAAGGTAGTAAGATAACAGTAGTTAACGCGATGCATATTGTTTTTTTTTTTTTTTTTTGTATTGGGGATCAAACTCACTGACCTCACGCTTAGGGGCAAGAGCTTGAGCCACTGAGCTAAATCCCTGGTACCTTATCTTAAATTAGTCTCTCGGAGTGCAAAGTATCAGCATTTGGAGTCCACACAGTATTAGCACAAACCTTTCTTTTCAGTGAAATAAGGGAAATTAGTAGTGCAACTATCTTAACTGTCTTATATAAATATAATATGTATATATATATTTCTTTTCCCTTCCTCCTTTTCTGCATTCCTCCATCCCAGTTTCTCTTTGCTTTCAAAGTTTTGTCCCATTTTACAATATCTTCTGTAGATTTTGGATCATATTTACTCCTTCAGCTTCTCACACTAGGAGACAATATGACGTTTACATCTGTGTATCTGGTTTATTTCACTTAGTATTGTCTTGAGTTGCATCCATCTACCTATAAAAGACTCCAATTTTTCTTTCTTTATGGCTCAGTGGCACTATATTATATAAAAAGAGTACATCTTTTTTAATCCAATTCCTTTGTTGATGGGCAGAGGTTTGTTTCCAAGGTTTAGCAATTATAGATTGTGCTGTTATAAATATAGGTGCATATCGCCATAGTATGATGTTTTTAATTTTTAGGAGGAGACCCAGAAAGGGAGTAACTGGGACAAGTGGTACCTCCAACCCTACTTTTTTTTTTGTTTTTTGAGTCCACACTTGATTTCCACAGTGGTTGCACCAGTCTACACTCCCACCAACAGTGGAGAAGGGTTTGTTTTTCCTCACAGCCCCTTCTGGTTAATTTCTTGGCAATAGCCATTTTTTTCAGAGTGAGATGGAATCTCAGTGTTGTTTTAATTTGCATCTCTTGAGTGACCAGTGATATGTTGAGCATTTTTTCATATATTTTATTCGTTACTTGTATACATCTGAGTATTCATCTCAGATGCCCATTTTTGGATTGACTCTTTAAATTTGGGAGGTTTGATTGTTTTGAGTTCTTCATGTTATTGATAGTAGCCCTTTGAGGAATAGCTGATAAACTTTTTCCCCATTGTGGGTTATCTCTTCGCTCTCTTTGTGGTTTCCCAGTTGTTGATTCTTTGTAATGGTTTCTGTGCGATTGAGGTTTTATTCATAAACTCTTTGCCTACACCAATGTCTTCAAGAGTTTTATCTATTTTGTCTTCCAGCAGATTTTGTATTTCAGTTTTAATATTTAGATCTTTGATCCATTTTGAATTTAGGTTAGTGCATAGTAAAAAATATGGGTCCAATTTTAATCTTCACGTGTAGAGCCAGTTTTTCCAGCACCATTTAATAAAAAGGCTTTTTTCCAGTGAATGTGTTGGGCACCTTTTTCAGAGATAAGGTGACTGAGTATGTCTGGAGTTGTTTCTGCATATTCTAATCTGTTCCACTGAACCTCAGGTCTGTTTTTTTGGGTTTTTTTTTTTTTTTTTTTGCCAGTCTCATGCTTTTTTTTTTTTTTATCATCATAATAGCTTTATAGTATAATTTCAAATCATGGATTGTGATGCTCCCTGCCTTGCCTTTGTTGCTCAGAATTGCCTTTGATATTCTAGGTCTCCCAGTTACAAATGAATTTTAGAACTGTCTTCTGTAATTCTGAGATAGGCTATTAGACTTTTGATTGTAATTGCATTAAATCTGTATAATAGTTTTGATGAAAGTATGGCCATTTTCACCATATTGGGTCTTCCTACTCAAGTGCAAGTGATATTGATATCTTTCTATTTTCTGACATCCTCTTAAATCTGTTTTGTTTTTGTTTTTACACTGGGGCTCGAACTCATGACTTTGCGCTTACGCTGCTGAGCTAAATCTTCGGCCCTTCAATCTCTGTTCTTAGACGACTGTAGTTTTAAATGTAGAGGTTTTTTTTGCATTCGTCATTAGATTGATTTCTAGATATTTCATATTTTTGGATGCTACTGTGAAAGGTGTTGTTTCCCTGATTTCTCTATCAGTGAGTTGTTATTTGTGTACCATAATGCTATAGAGTTTTGAGTGTTTACTTTGTATCCAGCTATGCTACTGAATTTGCTCATTAAATCTAACAGTTTTTTGTGGAGTTTTTGGGGTCTTCTATATAGAGTATCATGTCATCTGTAAATAATGATAATTTAACTTCTTTCTTGCATATGTTTATTTTTATTTCATTCTCTTGTCTAAGTACTCTACAGTTTCCAGGTCTGTGTTGAGTAAGAGTGGAGACAGTGGACATCGTTGTCTTGTTCCTGATTTTAGAGAGAAAGCTTTCAGTTTTTGTCCAGTTAGTATGATGTTGGCTATTGGTTTGTCATAGATGGCTTTTATCAGATTAAGACCATCTATTCCAGTTTTCTACAGGGTTTTTATATGAATGGGTGCGAGATGTTTTTGTAAGTTTTTTCTGTGTCTTTTGAGATGATCATATGATTTTTATCCTTGGCTCTGTTAATATGATTATTACATTTATTGATCTATGTATGTTGAACCATCCCTACATCCCTGGGATGAGTCCCACTTGGTCATGGTATATAATCTTCTTGATTTGCTGCATTCTGGTTGCCAGTATTTTACTGAAGATTTTTGCATCTGTGTTCATTAGGGAGATTGGCGTGTAATTCTTTCTTATTTGGTCCTTCTCTGGTTTTGGTATCAGGGTGATGCTTACTTGCAGGAATGAATTTGGGAGTATTACTTTCTTTTCAATTTCAATAAGGAGTTTGCAAAGTAGTGATGTTAAGTCTTTTCTAAATTTCTTGTAGAATTCAGCAGTGAATCCATCAGGGCCTGAACTTTTCTTTGTAGGTAGGTTTTTAATTGCATCTTCAATTTCATTGGTTGGTTTGATTTATTTAGAATTTTTATATCTTCTTGATTCAGCTTTGGTAATTCATATGTATCTAGGAATCTGTCCATTTGTTCTGCATTTTCCATCTTATTAGAATGCAAGTTTTCCAAGTAGTTATTGATGATCTTCTGAATTTCTGCAGGGTTCATTGAGATTTTACCATTTTCATTTCCATTGTGTGGATTTGAGTGTTGTCTTAGTTTGGTAAGTTTGAATAAGGGTTTGTTGATTTTTTTTTTTTTTTTAACTCAAGGGACCAACTCTTCTATTCATGATACTTATTTTTTGTTTTTTTAGTCTTCACTAATTTCTGCTTTATAGTTTATAGTTATAAACTTTATAGTTTGCTCCCTTGTATAAGCTTTTGGCTTAGACTGTTCTTTTTTCTACAACTTTGAGATTCATCATCAAGTTGTTTATTTGTGCTTGCTCTGTTTTCTGATATGAGTAGTCACTTGTAAATTTCTCTCCTAGCACTCCTTTCATTGTGTCCCCTTAAGTTGTATTTTGTTATCATTCAGTTATAGAAACTGTCTAATTTCTTCTTCAATTTCATCTGTGACCAACTGGTTATTCAGAAGGGTGCTATTTAATTCCCACTTGTTTATGAAGTTCTTGTGGTTTCTTTGGCAGTTGATTTCCAATTCCATTGCACCATGGTCAGATAATATGCATGGGGTAATTTCAGTTCCTTTGCATCTACTTAATCATGTTCTATGAGCCTAGTATATGGTCTGATTTGGAGAATGTCCTGTCTGCAGCTGAGGAAAATGTGTTTTGATGTTGTGGAGTGTAATACTGTGTAGACATCTACTAAGTCCATTCGTTCAAAAGTGTAGTTCAGTTCTAAATTCTATTTTGTTTTTTGTCTAGTTGATCTATCTGTGACAGTGGGGTATTGAGATCCCTCAATACAATTGTGTTAGTGTTTATTTAATTTTTCATGACTGTTAATATTTGTTTTATATAGTTGGGTGCACTGGTATTGGTTGCATATATAGTTACGATTATCTCTTCTTCTCAGATTGTTTTCTTTACAAGGATGTAGTGACCTTTATCTCTCTTAATCATCTTGGCTTCAAATTTACTTTGTGTGCAAATAGAATAGCTACCTCTGCTTTTTTCTGGGTTCTTGTTGCATAGAATATTATTTTCCATCCTTGACTTCCAGTCTGTGAATTATTTTTATTAAATGCATTTCTTGTGGCATTGTTGGATCTTGCTTCCTGATGCATTCTGCTAGTCTGTGTCTTTTGAGTAGTGAGTTGAAACTGTTAATGTTGATGGTTATAACTGATATATATTGACTTATCCTTGTCATGTTATTTTCCTGTTGTTGCTTCCCCCTCTTTTGTTTGCCTTGCCTGGTGGATTCCTTCTGGTGTTCATAAAGTTGCAATCCTTTTTCTCTCTTTCTAGAATGTCCTTCAAAACATTTTGGAGTGCTGGTTTGGTGGTCATAAATTTCCTTAATATTCCTTGTCATGGAAGTATCTTATTTCTCTGTCAGTTTTGAAAGGTGGTTTTGCAGGGTATGTCAATCTGTGTTAAAGATTGTTTTCCTGTAGAGCTTGGAATACTTTACTGAAAGCTTTCCTTGACTTGAGGGTTTGTACTGATAAGTCAGCTGTGATTCTGATGGGCTTTCCTTTATAAGTGGTTTGTTTCTTTTCCCTAACAACTAATTAACTAACTTTCTTTCTTTTGCAGTTTCTTTGTGTTTGTTTGTTTTTGTGCCAGTAATCAGATTCCCTCACAGCTTTTAAGATCATATTCTTGTGTTTGAATTTCTGGAATCTTGACTATGATATGCATGCTTTTTTTGATGATTGCTAATTGGAGTTTTATATACCTCACTTATGTGTCTGTGAAATTCTTTTTCCCTAACAGGATCATTTTCTGCCATGACTTCTGTGAATGGGGTTTTGTTAATTTTTTTTTTCACTTTTTTTTTTTAAACTATGATTTGTGCTATCTCTTGCTTTTTTGTTGACTCCAGTCAACCTTAAATTATTTTTCTTTACTTTAACAGCTGCTGGACTGATTTCTTATAATCTCTTGCTATTTTAAAGAAATGTTTCTTTTCATGATCGTTAACCCTAAGCCTGTCTCATATCTGAGATCCTGTACTTATATTGGCTTAATCTGGTGCAGATACTTTCAGTGGAATTTTTTTTTCTTTTTTTTTCTGGGTACCAGGGATTGAACTCATGGCCTTGTGCTTACCAGGCAGGTGCTTATACCACTGAGCTAAACTCCCGGTTCAGTGGAATTTCCTTTAAAAAAGAAAAATTTTATTTACTTAGAAGCATTCAGAATGTCACCAAAACAGCTGCAACTTTTTTTTTTTTTGCACTTCGAGTAATGTTCAGTTAACAAAATAAGAATTATTTTGTATAAGCTGCATCAGAGACAATTGTAAATTAAAAAAACTTGTCATCCCCATATTTAACTAGTTTGTACTGTTCACCAACAAGAACTTGCTTTAAATTTGCATGCCAGTTTATAATGCACATAGTCTACCAGGCAACATTCATGGCTATTGAAAATACCACCTATCCAGGGCTATGGAACATTCAGTAGTGAGTTAAAAAACAAAAACAAAACTGTACAGTTTAAAAACAAATCTTACACAGCCTTGCATTTGAATTTTCAAAAGCAGTGAGTTATGTATAGGGGTGTTAAATGCTTTATAGAGAAGAAAAAATGCTGTGCTAGAATCACTTTACTCATCATCATCATCTTCATTCTCTTCATCTTCCTTCTGCTTCTCCTCTTTATCTTTGTCCTATTTCTACTTTTTCTTGCTTTTTTCATCTTTGACAACTCCCTTTTCCCCTGCATCAGGTTTTCCTGTAGCTTGGCAGGCAGTGATGTCCTTTTCATACTTTTTCTTCAGCTTAGCAGCCGTCTTGTAAAGCTGCTTGTCATCTGCTGCAATATTACTCCACATTTCTTCCAGTTTCTTTGTGATGTCACCAGTGGAGAGGCCAAGATGTTCTCTGAATTTTGGTTGATAGAAGAAGAAGAAGTGGAAGGCTGAAGGAGTTGTCTTAGGCACATTGGGATCTTTGAACTTTTTTGTCCCCCCTTGAGGAGGATCATAGGTTTGCATTTTCATAACGAGGCCTTGTCCCCCTTTGCCATGTTTATAAATTGTCCCTTCTCTTTAGCAGACATGGTCTTTCACCTCTCTGAGCACTTCTTAGAAAACTCAGAGAAGTAAACAGAAGCATCTGGGTGCTTCTTGTGTTCCTCTTGGCAAGTTTGCACACAGAATGCACATGACATTCCTTGGTGAGACGCAGAGTCGCTCAGTGCCCAGTGTCCATCTGACCCTCATTTGCTGTGGAGCTCTCTCTGTCTAGCTCAGGGTACTGCAGTGGCTATGAGAGAGTGGGAGCCCGACATACCTCTGCTCATGCTGTGTATTCTGTGACCTTTCGGTGGACTTCCTATTCTCCTGGATACTTGCTTGAATCTGCCTTATTGGATTCCATTGCTTTCCTATGCTGAGCATTCTTGGTTTCCATAATTTTCTTAAACGCCTCTATTTTTTTTTCTTTGTATCTGTTCTAGAGTCACTCCGCATCTTTTTCATTCTGGTAGATACCTGAGAAATTATTTCTAAGGTTTTTTTTTCTCACACCTCATTGAATTGGTTTGTTGTTACCACTTCAGAGAGGTCAGATGAGTGGCCTTTGGATTGTCCCACCTCTTTGCTCTCTGGATTTGACTTTGGTGAACTGGATGTCTGTGGTTGCATCTTGTTTGTCTTCTCATTTTTTTTTTTAAGTTAAATTCCTGAGGTGATGCTTGTAAATTGCCTATGGTGGGTTGCTTTATTGCTAGTCCTACCTCTTCAATTTGTTGGGGTGAGAAGTTGCTGCCTGTTTGGCCTGTCCAGTCCCCTTGTTTTTTGGCACTGAGCTAAAATATTTTCTGTGGCCTTCAGTGAATCTCAGTCTTGGAATACCAGGGAAAATAGCATAAGTTATTTTACTTTTGGCTACAGTGGTACCATCAGCAATGACAATAGCATCAAACACAGCCTAGAAAACAACAAACTGAGCTAACCATTAATTTGCCACCTTCAACCATATGACATAAATTTGTGGTGATATAACAAAATTAAAACAAAGTAGAAAATTATATGCAGTGTACAATCCTTAATATGGTAATTTTGCCCTCAGAGGTTAAAATTTAAAATGGGGTAGGAAGAAAATAGAGAACTGTAAGGAGAGGGAGAGATTAGAAGTAAAGCAGGAGGACAAAGGGGTATAGGCCAGCTTTGGGGAACTGATGCAGAAGACTAGAGGGAGGGAAAGAGGGCAGGAAGAGATAAAAAGCACAGAACCACAATCATAAGCTAGAAACCATGTTTATACTCATAAAAACAAGATCAAATGAGAATAAAAACAAAAAACAGCAGCAAAAAAAGGAGAAAGAAAGAAAATGTCTACCTCCAGGTTTTTCTCTGCTGTCACTAGTAAACAAGGTATGAAGACAGAGTCCAGATCCCAGCAGGCCAGCAGTAGCTTTTGGGTAGGTAGTGGATAGTCTCAGCTGTACCTTCTGTCTGCAGCCATACTTCTTCAGCTTGTAGCCGTCAGCACACCTTCCATGGGCTTGAGCCAAGCTGGGAGTGGCTAGATGAGGCTGCAACTGTTCTGGGTTTTGAGCTCAGCTGGCCCTTCTCCAGGATGGCTCCCAGTGAATTGCTCCCTCTTATGGGAGGACTAAGCCCTTAGCACTCACCTCCAGGTAGTGCCCACTGTTCCCCTCCACTGTCACATCTCTTTGTGGAGGCCTCTGGGGTCACCAGCCATCATCATGTGTCTGTGGGTTAGAACTCCTCTTGGGCAGTGTATCCCATCTCAGAAGGTGCTGCTAGGTACCCCCTTCTTTGCTGAAGTTTCTGTTTTCACACTCTCTGTGGGCTTCAATTCATGTTTCAGATCCTTCCTTGGGTCCAGAGGAGTGACTCACTTCCCTCCTTGTCTTCTCTATTTTGCAGCTTCTGCACAGTGACTGTATTCAATTTCTACTATGTCTTTTTGTGGGTTGAAAATTCATTTCTTTTTTTCATTGAGTAACATTCCATTCTCTGAGTATATTTGGCTGTTTGTTCATTCACCTAAAGACAGGTTTCTTAGTTATTTCCAAGTTTTGGCATTTATGCATAAAGCTGCTGTAAATGCGCACATGCAGTTTTTTGCATAGATTGACTTTTGCAGTTTTCGTATAAATATCTATGTGCAGTTTTTAAATGTAGATTGAAGTTTTAATTTTCTTTTGATGAATTTTAAGGAGCATGATTGCTGTATCATGTGATGAGTATGTTTAGTTGTCAAATTGTCTTCCAAAGTAGTCATACTATTTTGTATTTCAATTTTAGTTTTTTAGTACATATTCGTAGTACTTGAAGTGTATATTCATCTTAGGGCATAGATACATGTATTTAACATATCTTGTTTTTATTCCCCTCCTTACTTTCTTCCCTCTAGATACTCTTTCCCCATTTTCATTTTATTCTTGTTATTATTTTAGTTCATGTTTTTGACATATAGTGATTGCATTCATTATGGGTATTTGGTACATGTACATGACATATTTTAAATCTTTGTCCCTACTCCTTTCCCTCTTTGGTCTCCTGGACCCCATGCCACTCATAAAAGATCTGTCTTCTAATTTCTTTTTATCAGGTTTTATTTTGCTCTTTATTTGTATTTTACGTTACTCATTTAAGAGGAACCATATAGTACTTAAGCTTGTGTGTCTGATTTATTTCACTTAACATTGTTTTCCAGGCGAATCCAGTTTCCTACAAACGTATTGAATTCATTCTTCTTTATAGCTGAGTAGTACTCCATTATCTACAGATACCTTATTTTCTTTATCTATTTCATGTGTCAGTGGACTTGTAGGCTGCTTCCAGGAATTAACTATTATGAATTGTGCTGCTATAAACATTAGTATGCATGTATCACTGTATTGTTACATCTTAAGCTCTTTTTTGGGTCAAATGTCATTTATAATTTTAGTTGTTTGGGAAATCTCCATACTGATATCCATAATAGTTAGACTACTTAACATTCCCACCAACAGTGTAGAAGGGTTCCTTTTTCACTGTAGCCATTCCAGTATTTGTTATTGTTTGATTTCTTGATGATGGCCATTCTTTCTGGTGTAAGAAGAAATCTTGGTTTTGCTGTAATTTGTATTTCTCTGATGGCCAGAAATGTTGAAGATTTTTTTCATATGTTCATTGGCCATTTACACTTCTTCTGAGAAGTGTCAGCTTCTTTCACTTGCCCATTTTTTTGGCTGAGTCTTTTATTTTGCTAGGTGTTCTAATTTTTCTTTTTGTAGAGTCCTCTGTCAGAAGAGCAATGAAAAATTTTTTCCATTATGTAGGTCATCTTTTTACTCTGTTTCTGTTACTGTGGAAAACCTTTTTAATTGGTTATAATTCTATTCGTTGATTCTTCTTGTGTAATTGAAGTTCTGTTCAGAAAGTCCTTGCCTATGTCTGACTTCAAGAATATTTTCCTACTTTATCTTCCAGTCGGTTGTGTTTCTATTTTAACATTTAGATGTTTGATCCATTTTGTTTCAGTTTTTAGTACATAGTGAGAGATGAGTCCACTGCAGCTTTGTACTTGAAGTCAGGTAATGTGATACCTCTTGTGTTTGCTCTTGCTAATTGTTGCCTAAGATTGCTGTATCTTTTCTGGATCAATATGAATTTTAGGATTTTTTGCTGTAGTTATGTGAGGAAGGTTGATTGGAATTGTGTTAAATCTGTAAGTTTTAGAATTATAACCATTTTGAAAATAATTGGTTCTACCTATCCAGAAATGGGGAATATCTTTCCATTTTTCTTATGTCCTCTTCAGTCTCTTTTTTTTTGGAGTACTACAGAGTATTTTGTAGAAGTCTTTTACTTCCTTTGTTAACTCCTAAATATTTAATTTTTCTTGGAAATATTGTGAGTAGTACTATTTTCCTAATTTTGTTCTGTCTTCATTATTGGTGTATGTGAACCCTTGATTTGGGAGGTTTATTTTGGATCCTGCTGCATTGGTTTAATTAGTTATTAACTTAAAGTCTTTTGGTGGAATTTTTTGAGTCTGCTATATAGAGGATTATGCCATCTGCAAATAATGACTTCTTCCTTTCCTATACTTTTATTTCTCTTATCTGATTGCTCTGGCTAATGTTTAAGTAACCATGTTAAATAGAAATGATTGCAGTAGCCATCCTTGTTTGTTCCTTATTTGAGAGGGCAAGTTTTCAGCTTTTTCCCATTTAATATGATGTTGACCATTGGTATGTCATAAATGGCTTTCATCAGAGTCATATAAGACCGTGGTTCTTCAGCATTTTTCATCATGAATGGGTGTTAGATGTTATCAAAATTTTTTTATGCATCTTTTGATATGATCTTGTGATTTTTTTTTTTTTGGTTCTTCCATTTATGTGGCACATTGCATTTATTGATTTGTATGTGCTGGTTTTGGCAGCACATACACATTTATTGATTTGTGTATATTGAATCATCCTTGCACATCTGGAATGAAACCTGCTTGGTCCTGATATATGATCTTTTTAGTGATTTGTTGCATTCTATTTGTCAATAGTGTATTGAGAATTTTTGCTCTTGTATTCTCTAAGGAGATCGTTAGTTTTGTTTTCTGACTGACTCTTTGTCTTATATGTGGATGGGAGTAAAGCTGGCTTCCAGAAATAAGTTTGGAAGCACTCCCTCATTTTCAGTTTCATTGAAGAACTTGAGGATCACTGGTGTTATAACATCCTTAGAGGTCTTGTAGAGTTTAGCAGTGAATCCATCAGATCTGAATCTTTTCTTAAATTGGTAGGTTTTTTATTACAACCTGAATTTCATTGCTTGTGATTGGGTTAAGAATTTTTAAATTTTCTTGGCTTAGATTAGGCAATTCATATGACTGTAGGAATCTGTTCATTCCTTTATGATTTCCCAGTTTGTTAGAATGGTCTTTCATAGTAGATACTGTCTTGTGGATTTCAGTGGTCCATTGTGATTTCACCATTTTTATTTCTATTTTTATTTCTGTGAGATTTTTTCTTTTATAGTAAGTTTGATGAAGGGTTTATATATTTTATTTTTTTAAGAACAAGTTCTTTGGTTCATTGATACTTAATAATTTGTTAGTCTCAATTTCATTAATTTCTACTCTGATCTTTATGGTTTCCCCCCTTAAACTTGGTTTGGATTTGGATTGTTTTTCAGGTACCTTGAGATTCATCATTAGGAGATTTATTTGAGCTTGCTCTATTTTTCTAATGCAAGCATTAGATCTTAGGATCACTTTCATTGGGTTCTGGTGTGTTGTTCCGGCATTGACATTTGACTAGAAATTGTTTACTTTATTCTTTGATTTCATCTATGACCTGTTGTGGGTTTAGAAGTGTGTGACTAGGTTTTTAGGTGTTTGTAAATTTTCTGTGGTTTCTTCTGTGATCTTTAGTTTCATTGCACAGTGGTCTGATAATAAGTGGGGTGGTTTTGATTCTTTCAAATTTATTTATGCAGACTTTGTGGAGTAGTACATAGTCTGTTTTGGAGAAAGTGCTGTGTGCTGCTGAGAAGAGTGTTCATTCAGTTATAGGGTAGGACATGGGAGACTCCTATTAAATCCATTGGTTCATAATGTTGTTCAGCCCTGGTATTTCTTCATTGATTTTTTTGTTTAGTTGCTCTTCCAGTTTGTGAAAGTGTGGTGTTGAGGTCAGCCACTGTGGTTCTGTTGGTGTTTATTTGATTTTTTTTATGTCCAGTGTCTGTTTTATGAAGATACATGCTCCAGTATTCAGTGCATGTATGTTTACAAGTGTTATCTCTTCCTGTTGGATTGCTCTCTTAACTAGGATACAGTTACCTTCTTTGTTAGCTTGAGATTGACTTTAAGAGTAAAATTTCTACTCCTGCTTATATTTTCATGCTCCTCATGCATGAAGTGTTGCTTTTTTATTTTTTAGTCTATGAATATCTTTTTAGATTAGATGTGTTTCTTGAATGCAACAGAAAATTGGATTCCTTTTTTCAATCCAGTCTTCCAGTGTCTATCTTTTAATTGGGGAGTTGAGGACATTAATGTTGAGAATTACTACTGAAAGGTGGAGATTTCTTCTTTTCTTTTGTTTATTCACCTTCATGAAATCTGAGTTTCTGGATATTGGCTTTGTCATCTATGTCGTAGATATTGTTGAGTTATTTTCTGGGGAGCTTCTGTTTTCATCATAGATGGTGGGTGTTCTGCAAGCCTTGCGTGCCTATGTGTTCCCTCATACTTGAAAAGTTTCTGTTATGATTTTTTACACAAAGTTTTTATTCCACAGGTGTGATGCCTTCTCGTTTCTAACTCTGGTTAGCCTTAGGTTGGTCTTCCTAGTATTGTCTGTTAGCTGTTGGATGAATTTTTCTTATTCTCTACAGTTTTAAGGCTTCTCTTTGTAATCCGTCTTAGTGGACCATTGTGTCTTCAATTTCAGAAACCCTGTCTTCACAATGATTATTTCTACTTTTATGAATTCTATATTCTATAATATCAGATATTTTATATCTGATACTTCTGTCTGATACATTTTTGTGGAATCTATGTCTTTGATAAATTGGCCATACATGTTTCAAACCATTTTGTTCAGCTCTTCTAATTTTTCACTTGTTTCTCCCATATCTGCTTTGATCATTTTGTATGTTAATTCCATGAACCTTTGGGTCGTGTCCTCTTTGAACTTGACAGTTTTTGTACCTATTTAGTGAGTTCATAAAGCACTACCACCTGTTGTTTGCTTTTCTCTCCCTCAGCAATCCCTGAATTTGTTTCAGGAGAGTTAAGAGACCTTGAGGACCTTTTGTTGACTTGTTTTCTTATGTTTGCATAAATGTGTGCTTGTGTGACTGTGTAAGTGTGTGTATTTTTGGTGCTGAGAGTTGAAGTCAAATAGGGTGAGAAGAGATTATAGTTGATATGAAGATTTTTAAAAAATACTCCCAGTTATATGTTTTGCAGCTTTATTTGTCTACAAATAGTATTTACCTCTTCAGCTATTTAAGTGGTTTGGATTCTGTCGCTGTATTTTGAGGAAAGAATTACTATTGGTTATAACATCATGAACAGATCCAATAATATATCACTTATAGTTGATAAACCTGAATTTACAGTTTTACTGTTTAGTTTTTTTTTTACACTTTTACTCTTTCCCAGTACTCTTTATGACCTGTATTCCATTGGTATTAGCTATTAGTATGTGATGTGGAAGGAGAAATGAAGGGAAGAGATAGGTGTGTGTACAAGAGGAGTCTTCGTAGGAGTAGAGGTAGATAGGAGAAGTAACAGATGAAAAATATCAGGGTGTCAGATTCTGTTGGAAGATTTTTAGATGGATTAAAGGGTTAGTGTTGAGAGTTTTAAGATATAGAGTGAGATATAGGAAGAGGGAGTTTTACTTTGGGATTGAGGAAACCTGTTGGTATATTTGTCTACTTGTAGAATAGAGAAAAGGCAAAGGGAGACAGTGTAAGATAAGAAGGACCAAAAGGAATAGAATAGAGAGGACAGAAAATTAATACCAAAGAAATTAGGAGTGACAGAGAGTACACAATACAGTGGACAAAAAATTTGAAGAATTTTAAAGTGGGAGAAGTTAGTAGCAACTAAGAAAAGAAAATAATATTGCAATGGAAGTTTGAGTTGAAACAGCTAAATAGGAAGGTAAGAAGAGGGAGAGAAAATAAAGACGTACTAAGTACGGTCCCCTCCCCTAAATTGGTGGTAACCCATATTACATACCCCAAGAGAAGGTACCTGCAGTTCTTACATGACCCCTAGGCGAAAAAGCTTGAGTGTCCACACAGTTCTCTTCTTGCCTTAATTGTGGTCTCATTGCTGGCAGTGGTACCAGTTGGCCCACTTTTCCCTTGTGCTCAAAACCTGAATTAACCTTGTCTCAAGAATTTAGAGCTGGTGAAATATAGCTCAACTACATAAGTGCCTGCTTGGCAAGCACAAGGACATGAGTTCATTCCCAGTATCAAAACAAAACAAAACAAAACAAAGCGAAACAAAACAAAACAAAACATCAAGCACAATCCGACAGTGTCAGATTCTAGGTTTGGCTTAAGGGACTTTTACTCCCTAGGTATGATGGCGTGAAGCAGAGTCAGCAGATACATTTGTGAGCCAATAGGAATCTGTAGGATTTGGTGGGCATATTCTTAAAAATAGAGGGTCTGTGGAATTCTGTGGGGTGTCCTTTCTCAGGTAGGGGCCATTAGTGACCATGGGCAGGGCCACCCACCTGTGGCTGGCCCTCAGGTTCTATTGTTTATCTTTTTTCTGCCTGAGGGGCTGGGGGCTGGGAGGGGTTCCCTTGCCTGAGATGAGCTTTGAAAAAGATGCTGCCAGGCTACAGTGTTCCCCAAGACTTAGAGGAAGAGGAAGAGTTTTTGTTCAGAGTCTGACCCAAGAGTCCGGCCTCTGCCGTGCTCCTACCACTCCTCAGGCTGTTGGGATACTCACATGAGGATGCTTCCTGGAGGAGCAGGGCAGACCAGCTGTGGTGGTGTCACTTTCTCTTCAGAGATTCCCCCAGTCATTTGTATTTCTCTTAGCAATAAATGAAAGTTCCTGTTGATCTGTATGTATCATTGCCATGGTTTGGTGTTGTCAGTGTTCTACGTTGGAGTCATTTTTGCATATGACTGTTTGTCACCTAGTGTATCTTTGGTCCATTTTTAAATGGGAAACCAAATGACACAGTGTTTTCTGCAGATGGGTCAGCAGGGTGTACAATTTATGCATATAATTTTATTTACCTGTTCTTTAGCCCTTCAGAACTTTGTGGTAGATTTTGTTAAGGTTATCTCTGGATAAGAAGACCATCATGTATAGCAGATGAGAGGCTTTTATTACCCTTTTTACATTGAAACAGTTTGTTTTACTATTTGGGATTCAGAGTAAATAAATTTGACAGGGTACTGTAGTAACCCAGAAATTGTTCACTTTACGTTTATGCTTAAATTTTGTTATCCCAAGAGCAAAGGATTAAAAAGCACTTTTAAACAAACTATAGAGTATACAATTATCATTTCACCTAATTCTGTATTAATTTTGCTCCTTTTCTGAAAGGAATAAATAGCAGTTTATTGTCCAAAATAAATGCTCAATATATACTTGTTCAGTAAAACAATAAATGTGTAAGCAAAGTGCAGATTTTCCTGAGACCAGAAAACGTTATGTGTTACATATACTGGCAAGCTCTTGCATTTGGAGGGCTTTGTGGAATTTGTGGCTTTTTCCCCTGATAAATAGTATTAGTTTTAGAAGTCTTTCCTCCCAGCCTCTCAATAGTAATGTCTAGCAGCTGTGTAATGTGATGATGACAGTTTCAGAGACTTTATATAAAAAAGCTCTTCTACAGCACTTTCCCTAGAACAGCAGATTTTGACTAGAAGCTGTAATGTAACTAATAAAGACTAATTGTGTAATGAATTACTTTATCAAATGAAATCAGGCTCATTTAGGGTGATATGGCCCTAGATGAATTATTTTAATCTAAAGTAATATATAGAAAAATTCATTATATTTGAGTTGTCTTCTTCAACTAAATTTGCAAGGGCTGATTGTTTTTTGCTAGCTAGTTCTGTGACCTAGGGACAGAATTCTTTTTATACAGTTTCATTCCTAAAAATTATTCTGGATTTCTTTTGATGGTTTCTAGGTTTTCTTATCTTCCCTCCTGTTACGGTTATGAAGATGTGGTACTTTAGAATGGAGGCATAAGGGAAGGGAATGGAATTATGTTGGGAAAGTACTTTTAGAGTTTAAAAAATAAAGATGGAACCTGACTAGATAAGGTAGAATCCAGGGCCTAGAACTGATACTAATACCACCTGGATTTATTTTCAGTTAGTTTTCCTACCAAACATTTTAAAATTATTTTTAGATGAAAATAAAAAACCAATATATTTGGTCACAACACTGGATAACACAGTGGAAGATCTGTTAACACTGGAATATGTGAAGGTAAGCATTTCCATTCATATCAGCTTGATAAGTAAGTGTGCTCCTGAAATTTTTAAAAGTTTTGTAATTTTAAGAATATTTTGTCTAATCTTTATTCTAATGTACTCTTAGTGACTTGTAATATTTTATCTCTGGTCATTCTGTATCAAATAGTTGTGATTTACAAGTATTTCAGTATGGCAAAATAAGTAGGTTGGGTTCCGAATAGAGACTTGTAGTTTAAACCGTCTCTCCCCAATGTACACACAGATACACATGTCATACTCCAGGGTATTGAGGGGAAGAAAGTTTTTTGGTCTTAGTGGAATTCATGCAGGATGTGGATTTTACTCCATTTTCTGCTGTTGTCTGAAATTACCTGATTTTCCTAGTTTTAGATTGTGTTCCAGTTGTACTGATTTACGTCATTATCTCATCTGTGAAGTTTTTCACATACAGTGGTCTATGACTTTTTTCTGTGGACATTATTTTTATGTGCCACATCATGTTAGTCACTTTACCATCAGAATAATGCCAAAAGATCATTGTTCACTTTTCAGATCATTTTTCCTATTACTGATATAAATACCTTGGAATTCTTGTTATATTTGTATTAGCTTTTCAATTAACAAAAATATTCTACATCTAAAGAAAATGAGTAGATAAAGAAAATGTCATGCAGTAGAATATTGCTTAAATGGAATGCATTCTTCATTTGTAACAACATGGGTGAATCCAGAGAATATTGTGCTAAGTGAAATAATCCAAGCACAGAAAGACAATTGTTACATAAATCTCATTTATCTGTAGAATCAATACAGTTGAACTCATAGAAGTAGAGGAATGAGAGCCACCAGCAGCTGAGGGTCTTGGTAGGAAGGGAAGGATAAAAGGCAGCATCGTATGAGATGCACTGGAAGAATATGTTTTGAGATCTATTCCACAGCAAGATGACTATATTTAGTAATATATATTTCAAAATAAAGGTACATTTTAAATGTCTCACCACAAAAAATGATAGATGTGATGATGTTAGGATTATTTAATCATTCATGTTATACGCTTATATCAAAACAACACATGCCATCCTATAAAGATACACAGTTATGGTTTACCAATGAAAAATAATGTAATTTTTGAGAAAGAAAAACAGTATCTGGACACTTCTGGCACAAATTTTGTTTTCAAAGTCAGGAAGAATTAGGAACAATTCATACAGAGTTCTTGTTGGTCAAATAATTGCTTTCTACGCTTGATACTTTGTTCTACTTCTGTTCATAATAACAATGTTAGTATGTAACATTTACTAAATATTTGCTATGTTACAGAAGCTCATATATAATGAAACTTGTTTTGGTAAAGCATTTGCTTTGTTCTAGTGAAGTGATTGCTTGTCAAAGTAAATGTATGTGTGTTTCTGTATATATAATGTGTAATGTATATGTGTAAAACTAAATATATAGACAACGTATATAATATAGTTACTTTATATATGCACATTATGCACATACCTGGAAAAATTATATAATGTATTTAGGACTATCATATAATGGTATATGCACATGTCTTCCTATGATGTTCTAATAGATCTGTTTTCTTTTGGGATAGGCTGAAAAAAATGCACCTAACTTAAGTACCTGTGGCGGTGTTTTACAGCTGATCAAGGTACAAATAGATGTTAATTCATGTTTTCATTTGAGTATCAAATTAAGTACTGTGATGAAAATTATAGGTGGATCCTTGAGGATTAAAACAGTATCAGAAATGATATTTCGTCTTAAACTTGTTTTTGTGTTTTGCTGAGAATCAAATCCTGAACTTTTATGTGCTAGGCAGTCACTGAACGGTATCCTTAATCCAAATCAAATCCTTTATCTGTGTTAGTCACTTTCCTGTTGCTGGGTAAATGCGTGGCATCTGCTCTTTAGAAGAGTTTTATTTTGCTCGCAATTTTGGATGGTCAGTCCCCGGTTGGCTGGCTCCAAGGCAGAGGAGCTGCTCACACTGCTGTAGGGAGAAAGAAGGAAAGAGCTAGGGGCAAGAATACACCTGTCTAGATCAAAGTCTCAGTGAACTGCCTCTCCCAAGCAGGCCCCACCTCCAGATAGCACATGAACGCCTCAAGAGATTCATCTGCTAATGAATACAGTGTCCCCATGTTCCAGAAACTTTCTGAAAGCTCCGTGTTGGGACATGTTGAGAATTCAGGGGGATGTTTTAGATCTAAACTGTGACAGTATTATAAAATGTGGTATCTTGTTTGTTTGTTTGTTTTGTCTTTTTAAGACAGGGTTTCACTATGCAGTTGAAGCCTTGAACTCACTTTGTAGCCCAGGCTGGCTTTGAACTCAACAGTAATCCTCTTGCCTCAGCCTTCTGAGTGCTGAAATTATAGGTGCTCGCTGTCATGCCAAGTCAAAATGTAGTATCTTACAGAGACCAGACACATTTTTATTAACCTGTTAACATCTACTCTGTTCCCTAGGTGAATTTTTCCTCTTTGGATATTCATTTACATACGGAAGCACTTCTGAATACAATAAATTATCTTAATAAAATCCTTCCACCCTCCATGGGAATATCATCCTCAGTGTCTGCTGTGGAGACTGAAGACAAAGGAGAAGTCATTAAAAAATTAGGTATAGTTTTAAAAAATTCTAATTCAAAATTTTTTGCCAAATGGATTGGTAAATTTAGACTCTGAATGTATTGACTTACACTGTTGACCCTAGAATTCTGTTACCTAGACTAGGGATGGTGATTCTGTCAGAGACTGAGTACCAAACTGAAAAAAAACCCAAAACATTTATTTATTGCAGTGTGTCAACATTGCAAGTAAACCTGAATATTGAGATTTTAGTTTAGAAAAAACAGCTGTACATTAACATCTTTTGTCTTAAAAGAAAAACTAATACCTAGACAATTCATTAAATTCCAGGCTAATTTTAGGAATTCATGGTCAAGGAAACTGAATACTGTCAAAGAAAAATTTTCTGTTATATAACTGGCTTTACTTGAAGATGATACAGAAATATTTGATTTAAATTAAAATTCATACATTAACATTTATATTAGTACAACAAAATTTGAGTAATATCAGAATATATTTTTCTATTGTCAGCATGTTGAACATCATGAAAAAACTTGAAATTTGAAATGCTCCAAAATCAGAAAATTTTCGAGTGTCATGTTTGTACTAAAAAAATTTTGGATTTTGTAGCATTTCAGATTTTGTACCTTTGTATGCTCAATGTATTGCTTCTTAAAAGCAATAAATGTGTAAGTTTTATGAAAAGTACATTATCTCCTAATCTTTGGATCATAAAAGATTTAGGATTATACAGCTATAGTTGTTAGTTTCATATGTTCAGTCTTCTCTAGGAACACAGTTTTGTTTTGCCATTTCATTTTTGTTTTCATTAGGGATAGAAGTTCTAGTTCAGTAGGGAATATATTTGCTTTAATTTGAATTGAAAATCAGATTTTCATCATGATCATTATAAATAATACTATTTGAAGTGATATTTCAGTTGCTTTGTAAGTAAAGTGTAGTAACTACTACAAATTTTCCCTGATCTTTTACAATATGATTTTTTGTAGCTTTCAAGCAATCCATGAATGAAGATATTGTTACACTGCAGATTTTTGCAGAATTATCATGTTTACAGATTTTTATTCAAGAACAGAAACGTAACATTTCTGAAATTAAGATTGAAGGTAATAAAGTTTCATAAAAATAAATTTTAAACTACTAAATAAAAGAAAAAGTAATTACTGATTCTTGTTCCTTTAGGGCTTGATTCTGAGGTGATTATGAGGCCTTCAGTAACTGAAATAAATGCAAAGCTAAGAAATATAATTGTTTTGGATTCAGATACAATGGCTGTATACAAAAAGGTAAGTATTTAAGTGAGTGGAAGTGGAATTCAGAAGATGAGTTAGGTACATATATCAGCTCCCTACAATGAATATAATCATGTCCTGCAAACATGTATAATGCAAATTTTTTTAGAAAATAAGAATTTGTTTTTATGGTTAATTAATACATCTTTAATTGTGGTTATCCTTTAAAATTGGTGGTGTTTACAGTTCATTAGTTGATTGTCATATTTTAGCAATATGGCTTATTTTATACTTGTTTTTTTCATTTTACCTTAGAACAGAGGAGGTTACAGCTTTATTGGTCATTGACTTGGTTCATCTCAGCCACAAGGAGAGAAAAAAAAAAAGATCAAAAATCCCCTCATTTTCTTAAGTAGTTTCAAATATTGCATTATATCATTACATATTTGCACATTACAATGTACGTTTCTTGTATTTATTACCAAAAAATGTATAAACAAGCTTTATTTGCCTTTCTTCTCTACCTTCTTCACCACAGTAAATGAGTTGGCCTTGTTTACTATGCTTTTTAAGAGACCTGTACAAATCTCACATTTTAAAATTTGATCCAGGTACCAAATATAACCCAAATCTCTGGAATATTTAATAAATATTTGTATTCACGTAGATCATTTTCTATACAGTGATGCATATTTTAAAGTGTTTTTGTCATATTCAGTATTATAACTTTCAGTGTTTTGTTTTTTTTTTTAACAGTAAAAATTACCTATTCATCCAGAGTAGATAATCCTACTGCTATGGTATATTACTTTAATACACTTTATTTTATTAAGAGTGTGTATTTTATTTTTTAAATTAAGTTTATTGGTACATTTTAGATGTACACAACAATCACATCCCCTCACCCTAGAGAATTTGTACCTGTACATGGTGTATCTTTTTTTTTGGTACCGGCGATTGAACTCACGACCTAGTGCTTGCCAGGTAGGCGCTTGTGCCGCTGAGCTAAATCCCCGGCCCCAACATGGTATATGTTGATCTCCTCTTTTTCCCGTTCCCCTACTGTACCTTCAACCTCTCTTCCTGTCCTTACTTACAAAAGCATTGTTTCCATTTTTTTCTTTTTTCTTCTTTCCTTTCCCCTTCCCTGGTTCTCCTTCCCATTTGAACTTTTTTTTTTTTTTTTAACTCTTTCACATTATCTGTTACACATTTTGGTCCTTATTTACACTTTACATTTCTCATTTTTTAAAATTCATGTGTCATTTGTTTGTTTATTTTTTGTGCCGGGGATTGAACTCAACCTCACACTTGCCAGGAAAGCAGGGATTGTGCTGCTGAGCTAAATCCCCTGCCCTTGATTTCTCATTTTTAAAAAATGTGCTACCGTTGAAAATTGTTTAAAGTTCAGTCAATTCTGATAGTTAATAAATTAGTTGTTAATAGCCTGCTTACTTACCTTTAAAGTAGAACAACCCAACCTCACATGTAATGGAGCCTACCTCTACCACTGGAAGTTTTGTTTTGTTTTTAAATGATTCATAGATCTCCAAACTCTGATAAGTGTATCTTTTGAACTCATCTGTGAAGAATGCTGGAGAACTCTTAGAGCTCAGTCCTTTTTCCCTCCAAATACTGTACTTGGCTCTAGGAGTGCTGATAGGGAAAAGAGGCTAACTGCATGAAACAGCTTTGTGGTGGAATAAATACCCACATATTTATAGAAGGATTACAGTACCTAGCAGAGTGTCTTGTCAGTAGAAAAGTAATAGTAAGTGCATGGCTGCTTTAGCTTGGTGTTTAATACTTCTGTACAAAAAGATGAACTGATACTTGCTGCCCACCTGTCAGAAAGTTTTGTCCTTAACAGAGATAAAGACAGTGTAATGATCAGTCACATCTTTGCCAAGACAGGTCATCATCACATGTGCCTTTCAAAGCTGCTGCTCATTGCAGACTCTTCCTAGTGTTACAGTTTCTACCTTCATAGTTTTACAGTTGCTTTTTAGATTTTTTTTTTTTTTTTTTTTTGGTGGGGTTGGTTTGAGACAGGGTTTGTTTCGCTACGTAATTTAGGCTAGTTTTGAACTCACCATGTAGCCAAGGTTAGCCTTGAATTTGTGATGATCCTCTTGCCTCAGCCTTCTGAGCTGGGATTATACGCATGCGGTATCACACCCTGCTTGTCTACATTTTAATAATACATGGGAAGACATTTATTTTCATTTGTAACATGCTCTGTTAATGAGTTTTTGAACTTTCCTGTAAGAAGATAACTATTTAAAGGTGAATTGATTATACTTCATTAATTTTATCACCATCAGTTATGTAAAATTTTAAGGTTTATTTTACCTTGATGTTTTTTAGCTATCATTTATCTTTTATTTTCTCAAATTGGGTAAAAAGAAACATAAATGTTTTAAAGATGGTTTTAAGTGATTTAAGATTGTTTTCAGATTTGAAATTCCTGTGTTGTCTTTCTAAAGTAAGAGGGAATGTATCCTTACAAAGCATTTCTAGGATCAGTACAGAATAGGTTATCTAAAAAAAGGAAGCTCTTAAGGGGACAAAGGACCATTATTTGGAAAAAGACATTGTAACATCACATGGAAAATTTAGGCATTCATACCTGATGCATGGGTTTTAGAGTCAGGCATAGTTTTTGTTTTATTTTGTTTTGTTTCCTCTTAGTTTTGCTCCTTATTAGTTATGTCACTCTTAATTATCTAGTCATACATTCCTTTTCTTTATTTGTAAAATCAGGATTATAATAACTCCTAATTAATACTCCTGGAACAAAGTGTTTCAGCGGGAGGCTAGTTAGTACCTTTAAAAATATTTTTTTTATTTTCTTAAGATGATACAGTTATCTGAACCTCATAATACATTTCAGAAGGCTTGAGATTTTTTTTTTACAAGTTATTTTCACAGACACTTACGAATATAGCTGTTATGCAGTTAAGAGAGTTCTTTGAACTGCATGATTAGTGATTGAAGGATAGATGTTTTATTTCTGGTTATAAAACAGCTTTCATGGACTAAAAGCTTTTGAGTTGGACAGGTAACTCTTGAATAATGAAGCATGACTAGAATGGTACACTGGAGAGAGTAAAGAGAATATTAAGTATTTAGATTAGGAAAACTTGAAGTACTCATTGAGTCAGGAGATCAGTATTTGGACTTTGTCAAAAAAGGAAGCACAAAACTCATTTAGCTGATAATCTTGATGATTTAGTGATCTACTGATTTTTATATAAAAAACAAGAAAAATCTTGTACTTTGTTACTATGGCTTATTTAGCATAAGAGCCCTAAAAGATAAATAAAATCATGATTCAGGAATAAGGAACAAGAAGTCTTTCATAAGCCATTGTTTGATTTTATTGTTTGATTTTTACTTTAAAAATCATAATGTATAGTGCATTTAGGGAGTAAATTATAAACTTTTATTTTCTCCATCTAGAAAATAAAGCCCACAGAACTAAAATTATCTACTGTAAGTCATTCAGTACTTAGGTTATATTAGATCCGTACTTTAACCCAATTTATTAATTTCTTCTCAATAATTTCTTCATGTGAATACAAGGTTAAAATTTCAGTTTTCAGGGTGCTGAACTGAAGTCTGTTTCTGTCTTCTTGTCTCATTGCCATTTCCCTTCCTATTTTTCTTGGCTTTGATTCCAATTTGCATGATTTTTCAGTGAACAACCTTTTTCAGTAGTTCTCCACTTGTCAAGAAACCAGAGAGGTGTAAGCTTTTTTATTCTGTGTGAGCTTTATACTCACTTGCTATGATATATACACCACCATCCCATGCATGAATTTAGGTTTACTGTTCTACTTGAGCCCAAGTGTTCAAGACTGGAGCCTTTGGACCAGTTAACTCTGCTTTGCCATGCTATCTGACAAGCACTGACCTCACTTGGATGTGAAAGGTGAAAATGATTCTAGCTTACCCAATGTTCTCATGAAATAATATCATAGTAATTTAGTTTCTATGTCATCCTTATAAAAAAGTATCTTAAAAGTGAAGGTTTTAAACAGTTCAGTTTTTAATGCTGTTTAATTCTGGGTAATAAATATACACGTATTTTTAATTCTGTATTTTTATGTCTTTGTTGTCAGGTTAATACTGGCTTTGTAAGATGAGTTAAGATATGCTTTCTTCTCTTTTCTGGAAACATTATATAAAATTGGAATTATTTCTTCCTTAAATGTTTGTGTAATTCACCAGTGAGTGTACTTCTTTCTGTATGGTTGATGCAGAAGTGCAGTTTCATTTTTCATATAGCAGTTTATTTTTTACTACCATTTACTGAAGTAGCATTTATTTAATCATCATAAGTCATATTCAGATTAGAATTTCATTTTTTAGGGACAAAGAAAATGAAGCACCTAACAGTTTACCACTCAGTATAACTCAGCTTGAAGGGCTTCATGTGACAGCTTAAATGTGAGAACCAGGCATTTGGGCTCTTCAGTTTACACTCTACATCATTTTCTGCTGCCTCTCAGTTTCATACTCTTTATTAAACAGGATTTTTTTTTTCTGTTTTAAAATTATCTTCCAACTTGTTTCTCTTTCTCAGTAATGTCTTACCTGTATTTAGAACTTTGTGTTTACATAAAAATTTTGGAATCATCTTATTAGGTTTACAAAAAAAATTCTTACTGATATTTCATCTTTAAAATACAAAGCATCATTAATGTCCTCATAGATCTAATGAATGCTTTTATTTCCTTCATTGTCGCACATTTTTTTTTTTTTTTTTTTAGATTCCTCACTATGTAGTTCAAAACTGGCCTTGAATTCACATGTAGCCCAGGCTAGCCTCAAACTTAGCGGGAATCCACCTACCTTAGCCTCCTGAGTACTGGGATTGCAGGCCTGTGCTACCACACTCAGCTTTCATAATTCTTTTAAATTTGTTTGGGTGAGGACCCACAAAGTGCATTTCACTGATACACTGCTTATTACAGTGTTTTATTCTATCAATATTCTTTAATCAATCTCTTGCACTTTATCTTTTGCATACGTTTGTTACTATCATATTCTGTAGACTTTAAGAACTTGGATTTTGCTGATTATGTTGCCATATTTAGGATGCTTGTTTATATCTTGTGTTTTCTGTAAATTGAGAGTTAAATCTCAGGACACAGTAAAATTTAGAGCTGTTTTTGGAGAAGAGCAAATTACTTCTTAATTTAAATAAATTTGTGATGTTATTTCAGTAAGAGTCTCAAAATATATAGTATTCTTGCTGAAACAATTCTTTATCAGATTAAATACTTCACCATTGTATGCTGATTTTTCTTCTCACAGGATCATTCTCTTAAAAATTCTTAGGCTAGACCCAGAAGAACAGTATTTCCTAGGCATTTACATGTTTCCTGTACTACTCCATGATAAATCTTATGACTTTTTGATTTTCTTAAGAACTTTGTCATTCTGCCTAATATTTAGATCTATTTGAAAACTTTGTATGGATTAGATTGTGGACAAATACACATCTGGCCCCACATCCTGAAGAAGTATCTGTTTTTTTTTCCTTTTAGGATAATCTGCTTTGTTAACAAGTACTATAAGATAAACATAAGCCTGGCACACTAGATACAAGCCAGTTGGTTGAAGGTTGTGAAGGACTCAGCACTAAATGTATAAGTTTTTAGTTATTCATTTTGTACTGTGGTATTTTGTTTTCTTCTTACTGTACCTGGTAGATCTAGGCCTTAGCTCTCTGCTCTGAACTGTTTTGAGCAAATCACTGTAGGTAGGGACAGAGAGGGCTAGTCCCACTCATCTGATCTGCAGAGAATATTTTGGTTTTTTCTTAACAGATTTTGGACTATTACAGTCAACAAAAAGATACAAAACTCCTCCATGCAATAAATAATCAGTAATATAAAACAATATTAATGAGCGATGAGTGCTTTGAAAATGCTGGATTTGGAACATTTGGAAAATGTGATGCATAAAAATAATTTTAGGATTTTCAAGAAATACCTATTTGCAGAGGAAACATTTGAAACTAGTTGTCTTGGTTACCTTTTTCTCATTGAGACAAAATACTTGATGCCCAAAGTGAAGCAAGGAAAGGTTTATTTAGTTTACAGTTTTTGGAGGTGCCGGTCTATACTCAGCTGGCTGCAGGGCAGGGTTGTGTGGCAGAGGGACAGCCATTCATGGCAGCCGCAAGAGACAAGAGGGAAAAGGGCAAAAGAGGGAAATTGCCTCCTTTCCTACCTTATGTTGTATGCCAGCTCCTGGCCCCTGGTGGTGGGTTCACACCACCAATCGCAGTGCTAAACAACAAACCAATCACAAACACTCGATTCAGCCATCTCTATGACTGCATGAGGCTTGGTGGATCACCCAGACACAAACCATAACAGTATTGTACTCAGAATGAATTATGGATTCACACCTTTTAGAAAGAACAGGTAGAAGAAATAGCTGTACTCAGAATGAATTATGGATTCAAGCCTTGTGGAAAGAACAGGTAGAAGAAATAGCAACTCTAAAAGGAATGTTCTTGGTATATTTGGAAGGTTGTAGGGGTGCTGGTAATTCTTACATAGTGTTCTTTATATTAGGTATTTTGTATTGTTTTTGTTTGATAGTTTTTGTTTTGTATTTTACTTTTCAAGGTCACCTTTATTGAGCTATAATTTCGTACAGTAAGACTTACACTATTTGTGCAGAGTTCTGAGTTTTGGCACACATATATAACTACATATAGTTGGGTAACTTCAAACACCTTCAGACCCCAAAGCAGACATGGGGAACCCTGACTCAGCCTACCCATGGCACAGATTACAGGTTCATTGACATCCATCAGAGAAAAATAATTTTCAAATGGCATTAACAAGAGGTATAATGGGATTTTTTAGACAAAATTTTTAAAATACACACAGAAAATAGAGTATTATCCCTCAAGAGAAAGACACTGCCTCAAGGTAAGTATATATATACTTGTTCAGGGGCAGAAATGTGTAGAAAAGGAATTTATAGAAAAGGGATTTAATTGACACATTACAGGCTACAGGTCTTTCTGAAGAAGGCTGATGATGACTCATCAGTAATACCTTTCACAAGTGTCAGAAGCATAGCCATCCATAGAGAAAAGACCATTTTAGAAGTGAAAAGAGAAATTCTTTACAAGTAAAAAAGACCTACTTACAGTAAAAGAATGGCCCAGGTCCATTTACAGATTGCGCTTTCTTTATAATTTTAATTTAGATTAGTATTCATGTTTACAGTACATATTGATTACACTCGTCACTGGGAGTTGATGCATGTGTATAATACATCTTAGTTCATTTTACTCCTATTTTCCCCTCCCTGTACCCCTCCCTACATCTCTTGGTCCCCTTCTCAAAATTTTGCTCTTTATTTATACCTTGGATTTCTCATGTAATACTTAAGCTTATGTATATGGTTTATCTCACTTCACATTACCTTCTTATAATACATCCATTTTCTGGTAAGTGACTCAAGTTTTATCCTTCTATATTGCAGAGTATTACTCTATTGTGTATAAAAGCTATAGTTTTCTTTATCCATTCATCTGTTGATGGATATACAGGCCACTTCCAAGATTTAGCTATTATGAGTTGTGTTAGCTACTATTATGTGCTGCTATAAACATGGGTTAAGCATGTAATATAGTATCTTTAACTCTTTCAGAAAGATATACATAGAAGGGGAATAGCTAAGTAAAACTGATTTCTATTTTGTTTTTTTGAGGGATCTCCATACTGATTTCCATAGTGGTTTTACTAGTTTACATTTCCCTCAACAGTGTGGAAGGGTTTTTTTTCTTACAGCCTCTGTAGCATTTGTTATTATTTGATTTCTTGGTGATAGTCATTTTTTCTGGAATAAGATGGATCTGCAGTGTCATTTTAAATTGCATTCTCTAATGGCCAGAGGTGAACATTTCTGTGTTTATTGACCATTGTACTTTTTCTAAGAAGTATCTATTCATTTCAGTGGTCCATTTTTTGATGAGAGGGTGTCTAATGTTTTGAATTCTTAATGTTTTCGAGACATTAGTCCTATGTCTCAGGAGTATCTTGCAAAACATTTTTTCCCATTCTGTAGGTTGTCTTTTTACTCTGTTAATGTTTCATTTGCTGTGCAGAGGCTTTTTACTTTGATGTGATCCCATTTGTTGGATGTTGATGTTTCTTGAGCAATTGGGGTTTTGTTCAAGAAATTCTTGCCTATGCCTTTAACTTCAAGAGTTTTACCTATTTTTATCTTTCAACAGATTAAATGTTTCTGCTTTAATAGATATTAGATGCATTTTTATTTTAGTTTAACGCATGTCGAGAGCGATGGGCCTGGATTCAATCTCCTGCATGCAGCTAGCCAGTTTTCCCAGCAGCATTTGTTAAAGGGGCTACCTGTCCTCCACTATAAAGTTTTGGCCCCTCTGTCAAAGGGACCTGAAATGGCTGAATGTGCCTGGAATTATTTCTGCATCCTTTGTTCTGTTCTGTTGATCCACTTACCTATTTTTGTGCCAGTACCATGCTGTTTTTAATCACTGTAGATTTGTAATATAAAGTCTGGGATTGTAATTCTTGCTCTTGTTTCTCAGGATTGCTTTTGCTGTTCTAAGTCTCTTCTTGTTCCATGTGAATTTTGGTATTAATATAATTCTGTGAAGACTGTTGTTGATATTTTGATTGAGATTGCATTAAATCTGTATATCAGTGTTGAAATCATGGCTTTTGACAATATTGTTTCTACCTATCCAGAAACAAAATATCTTTCCATTTTTTGATGTCTCCATTTGATATCCTTTCTTAGAATTCTGCAGTTTTCATTGTAGAGATCTTTTACTTCCTTGATTAGGTTAATTCCTTTGTAATTAATTCTTCTTGATGTTGTTGAGGGATGGTATTGTTTTCCTGATTCAAATTTCCCTAGTGAATTCATTATTGGTATACAGCAATGCTCCTGATTTTTGTCCTGCTACATTGCTAAATTTAGTTAATTCTAGAAGTCCTTTGTTGGAAACTGGAGGTCTTTTGTGTAAGGGATGATAACATCTGCAAATAATGGTAACTTAATTTCTTTTTATATTTATCCCTTTTATGTCTTTCTCGTCCTGATTGCTCTGACTGGAGTTTCAAAATATTGAACAAGAGTGGTGATAGTGGACATCCTTTTTATGATTTTAGTGGTAAATCTTTCAGTTTTTCCCACTTCAGTTAATTGATATTGGCAGTAGTTTGTCATAAGTGGCTTTTATAAGTGTGACATAAAGTTCTTCTATACCTGTTTTCATCAAGGTTTTTATTGTGAATAAATTTTTTATGAATGAATGTTGGGTTTTGTCAGTGGCTTTTCCTGCATCTGCAGAGCTTAAAATTTTAAGTCATTGTAGATTGTCCCTGGTTGGTAATTAAGATGACTTCACAGACTAATAAGGAGCAAGAAGTATAGAAATGAATAGGAGACCCCTTTGAAGAATCTGGAAAATCTGTTCATATACCTCAAATTAAAAGAAGCAGACTTTAGTAAATTGTAGATATTTTTCCAAGTTGTAAAAGTGAATGAAGAAATACATTTATATCATGCATATTCCATACAAAAGTATAAATTCCGAATTTTAAAAATGATTTTTTGTTCTCCATTTAAAAAAATACTGTATCAAACCTCCTAATTTCTTGAGACTGAAGAGGTTCTGCTACCCATAACTTGAAAAAATAAACAAACATACGGAGTAGGTTCTAATAAATTAGGTAAAATCATTTCCTTATTTATCCCTCTTTGTACTGGCTTGAATGTTTGGAAGGTTTTCTAAATATGTGTGTGTGTCACTACTTCTCTGTTTATTTTTGTCCCAACAGCATACTGCTTCAAAAATGGGTTGTAATAATTGAAATTTCCTCTCTTTAGGCTGTTTATATCACCGAAAAAGAAGTTTTCAGCTTCAGAATGGTTTCTTACATGGATGCAACTGCTGGTTCTGCATACACAGATATGAGCGTGGTAGACCTTCAGGTTAATTTAACTGTTGGTTGCATTGAAGTAGTTTTTGTCACAAAATTTCTATATTCTATATTGGTAAGTGTTATAATACTTTCTTTTGCACTAGTTAGAAGTTGCTGTATGTTCAAGCAATAACACTAATTTTTTGCTTGATTTTAATTTTAATTTTTTAATTTTCAGGGTATTAGTTATCATACCAAAACCTTTAGTAGTACCTCATTTACATGACAAAAATATTCAGTACTATATATAGGTTCATTTTTACATGGGAATATTCTAGTTAATTGAAATATGTATATTGTCATATTAATACATGTATTACATATGATAAATATTAATTAAAGTCTTTTGGTTTAAATCCTTGTATTAACCTAATTTAGAAGCCTAATTTAAAACTACCAAACATAATTGAAATTTGCTTTAGTCTCAGGCAAAATAAGAAACATATTTTCTTTTTCCTTATGGTTCTGTGCATATTGGACACTAGAAGCAGTTAAAGTAATCCTTATCTGATTCAATCCTAAGGCTTTGAGTTCTTAGTTTTGCTTTTTTATTTTTCCCCATTTTATCCTTGCTGTAAGCGCTTATTTTTCTCCTGAATATCATTTGTATCTCTATGAAATCATTCTTGTTTTAAAATGCATTCTGTGTTTCAGTGGTCAAACCAGATAAATCTAAGGATGTAATGGAATAAATAGATGAAACATAGCAACTTAAAAGCTAGGAGGAAATTCATGTATTTATATGAATAGTTTTAGAGATGTGGAACTCTCTTGTGTTAATTCAGAATTATGAGTGATTTTTGTTTTGTGATGTTTTAAATTGCAGTTTTTCTATAACCATAAAAATCTTTGTTTAAAATACAGTGAAGATAAGTAATCTTTGCCTAATTTACTTTTATTACTGAAAAAATTATGTCACTAAGATCTGTTGTGATAACCTTATACTTAACTATCACTGAAAATATTACTTTTCCTATGAAGATAGAAATTAAATATAAATCTAGAAAATTTGGAGATTAGAAAATTTATTTGAGACTTCTTGAAAAAGGCATTTTGTAATCTTTAAAAAATTTACCAAAACAGTAGAGGATTTCTATGGAAATAAGGTTGTTTAGCTGTTAGGGTAAGTTCATCAAGAAGGGAAATAATCAGTGAAACAGTCTACTATTCCAGCAGCTAGGTTTCTGTTTTCTCAATATCTTTGTATGTTTTCATTTTTTCTAGCAGAAAATTAATGTAGATAATTATGTCTTAGATAAAGCTTGGTTTTATCAAGTACAGTTTTTTTCCTATGGAAGTAAAATTACTAAGAACCTTTCCATGACACATCATAGTCAAAATCTTAGAAGTCTAACAGCAGAACACACTCTTAAAAGCTGTTAAAGAAAAGCACTTACAAAGGAAAAACTCATTAGAATTGCAGCTAACTTCTCACCACAAACCTTAAAAGCCGAAAGTAAAATTATGTAAATTATATATTTAATAAGTCCATTAATGGTAACATTAGGAATTTAATTCTGTGATCTTTATAGGCTTTTATAGATAATTTTCAAGCAGCTAAACAAGCCTTGGCTGAAGCAACTGTTCAGGCAGCAGAAATGGCTGCTACTGGTGTAAAAGAACTGGCACAAAGGAGTTCAAGATTAGCACTGGATGTTAAGATAAACGCCCCAGTGGTGATCATCCCACAGTCGCCAGATTCAGCAAATATTTTTGTAGCTGATTTTGGACTAATTACAATGACCAATAAATTCATTATGGTGACAGAGAGCCAGAGCTATCCTCCACCTGTTATTGACCTGATAACAATCAAGCTGAGTGAAATGAGACTTTACAGGTAAGCCTTTCTATGTGTGTAATACACAGTCTTTTTTCTTAGTTTTTTATAATGAAAGCTTCAGTATCTTGAATATTTTGTTTATAGTAGAGTTTTATTTTATTATAATTATACTTGGTTTTGTGATTCTCCCTCCCAAAAGTATTTTTTTTAACAAAATTACTTGTAGCTTTACTTTTTAAAAACTAGAAAATATTTAGGAATTGCTTCATAGGTAATTAAGGAAACTAAACTTTTATTACTGAAGGAGTGTTTGTTTGTATATTTATACACTTTTTGGGTAGTCCTTTATAAATTCTAAGTGTAGGAGGAATGAATCATAGCTTGTTTATTCACTTTGTAAACACAGTAACACCAAACTAATCTATCAGCTAGGTGTTAAGGAACTGATGCTCTAATTTAAGCAAATAAACAGTGGAGTATAATGTTATGTAATCGTTTGACAAGGGATTAGGAAGTTGGCAAACAAAGAAGTATTCCAGTAGTTCCAGGGTGTTTATATTGTGTGTTCAGTGTTTCAGCGCTATTTCTAGTTACTTGTTTTTTTCCCACCTTGGATCCATCATTTTTTATTGCTCTCACTTAACCAATTTCTTTCTTCCTGTCAATTTTCTTTGATTTTATTTATCTCTTCATTTTTTTGTTTCCCTAAGTTTTGCTTCTCTTTGGCCTCTGGCTGAGCTCTTTCTTCTCCCTGTCCTTCATTTTATCAAATGAGTATTTTTGAGCCACTTTGAGAAATAGTTCACGTACAATAAATTATTTGTCTTTAAAGTATGTCATTTGCTAGGGTATAACAGTTTATGAACAGTTGTATTTTTATCTTCTGTAACTGGTAAGTTAGAGTTCACCAGTAAAGCTGTTGAAAGCTGAAATTTTTTTATGGAAAGTTTTTAAACTATAGTTTCCATTTCTGTAATAAGTTAAGAATTTTATTCAAATTTTTTGACTGATTTCTGATATTTTTCAATGATTTTGTTCATTTAGGTTGTAGAATTTAATGGCATAAAATTGTTCATACTGTCCCTTCTTAAGTCATTGTTAACTGTGAATGTTCTCTTCTACCTTATTATTAATATCAATTGCTTGTGCCTTTTAACTGATATGTCTGGTTAGAAGTTTATCCAATTTACTGGTCTTAAGGAACCTGCTTATGATTTTACTGTTTTCTCTATTTTCTGTTTTTTCTTTCATTAATTTCATATTTATTACTTTAGGGTTAGTTTTCTTTCTAAGTTTTAGAGTGACTCATTATTAATTTGAAATACTTATTTTCTGACATAAGCTACAGTGCTATAAATTCTCTTTGTAATTGCCTTCTTTCTGGCATTTGAACATTAGCTGACTTGGTCTCTTTGGACTCTTAGCACTATTTTCTTGAGTCAGGGAGTTTCCTGACCTGATTCCTCTTCCATGTGCTAATGTCTATAAATTATCTCAAAACAGTAGTAAACTGAAGCATTCTAAGGCACACTTTTTTTTTTTTTTTTTTTTAAGTACTGAATGTGTCTCTGGACTGTGGTAGGAACAAGTGTGATAGTATGCTATCTTTATAAGCAGTTAATAAGTAGTACCTACTTTATTACATTGTTGTAGTGTGTACTGTTTCATGAGCTATTGTGTAAAAACATGGATCGTTGGATTTTGGAAGGGTCATGGAAAATAGGTCAAAAGAAGACAAAACTGTGGGTTAGGAGAATAATTTTGTAACTATTGTAATTCATTCAAGAATTACAGATGAGTTAGTTTGAGGTAGGGGAATGAGGTAATAATAGTTCTAACAATTAAAAGACATTTTAAAAGTACAGTCAGTAGTAACTGGTTATTGAGTGAATGTGGAAATTAAAAGAGAGGAGAAATCAAAATTCATCCAAGGTTACAAGTGTAGAAAACACAGTAACTTATGATAGTGCAATTCCCTTAAATAAGACAACAATTTAGAAAAAAATGGTGTGGCAATATTAGTGATTTTGCTAAGGGGAAGGTAATTTGGAATGTTGTTCTTAGACTTTCATATGGAAAAATCTAGAATATAATTCAACATATTTTCTGAATATTAAGAAAGTGAGATTGCTTAGATTTCTAGATTTGAGAAACTTGTAATACTTAGTTTTTTATACCATGGGAATGAGAAAAATCACACAGATTGTAGAGTAGGATGTGTGGAGAAGAATGCTGAGTAACACCAGTATTTAAGGAAGAGAAACCTTTAAAAGACGCTAAGAAGGAGCAACCAGAAACCAGAATGCATTTGAGGTGGTGTTGAGGGTCCTGTGTTTGTAACCGTGAGTTAATTGTATTTGATTATTTTTTGATGCTATGCTTGATAATTTGTATTGAAAATTCAACAACTAGTTGGAGTCAAGCAAGGCTAAATTTTTGACAAGCAGGCGTGACCAGGGAAGGGGAAAAGCTTTTAATTATTGAGAATCACATTGATGGATAATGGAGATGAAAGAAATTAAAAGGCAGGAGGCTATTGATAATATAAAAGAATATAGTGAGGCCTTTATATACTGGAGATAAAATAATCTCATTCTTAAAAGATAAGCACTGACCAGTTATAGCATGGGTTAAAGGTGGTAAACCTAGATATTACTGTTCTTAAAGGAATAATATATTTGGGAAGCATCATTCCAAATGAAGATAAAATATTTTTGTTTTACCCCAAGATAGGTAGAGTATTGGAGAAAAATTGACCTCTGTTTTCAGAACTTCTTAGCCAGATTTCAGTTGAAATAAGAAATGAACGATGTATTTAATGAAGACATTAGAAAATGTAGAATGATTTGTAAATTCAGTTATTTCAGAAATGATGAGACCTTGAGGTAAGAGACTTCTGCTTTAATAAGTTACAGATTTACAGCAGTAACTTTTTAAAGCTTTAAGCATTTGATAACCTTGGAAGTTCCAACTTTGTAAAAAGTCTGAATTTACTAGAATTATAGTATTTATACATCTACTTTAATCACATCTTGATTTAAAGAAATATATGTAAATTTGATGGAAGTTTGTATTAAAAGCAAATTACTTTGATAAAAGAAGTACAGTATTGAAGACTAACCTTTAGAGATTGTCATTTGACGGTACAAAAGAAGGCTTTTAGTCCCAGAAGGTGGTCTGTGACCTACTGCTCTTCACCCCTGGGTGTCAGTCTTGTCTACGTGCTTGGAAGGCATATATGGCCCACTTAATGTAAAATTGTACATAACCAGCTATTTTTCGAATCCACAGAAATAGAAATTTTTAAGGTACAACTTTGTTTTCTATGAAGGGAATATGTGTACTACATCTTTAAATCAGCAAATTAAAATTTTTTATAGTAAGGTATTACATAATTTTTAAACTGACTAAAGATAATTCTTATTTTAAGAATTTTCTAATCAATTTGTATATTTTTGGCATTTTTCATCATATTTTTAAATCCTATTTTTAAAAATTAAACATTTCAGCTTAGAGAAAATTAGCTTGGTTTCTAGTAGGATGGACCTTTTCTCATTTTGATATGTAGAAACCTGGTAAAGTTGATGTTTCTCTACACACATACACACACACACACACACACTCATTGATTTCTACTGTGGTATATAAAATGATAAATTAATCTTTTTTTTCTTACCTGAATGTGTATAAGACAACCCAAAACAATTTTATTTCTACTTATAGGTCTCAATTTATTAATGGTGAATACCAAGAAGTGCTGGATCTACTACTGCCATTAAATCTTGAAGTGGTTGTTGAGCGAAATTTATCCTGGGATTGGTACCAGGAAGTTCCTTGTTTTAATGTAAATGCTCAGTTAAAACCAATGGAGGTAACTTGATAGCTGCTTATTGGATTCTGTTTTGTTTGTTGAAAACACTACTTTGGAACATTAAAAATTTTGGGTGAATAATCCAGGTTTTATCAGCTTGGTCATAATTGAAAGAGTGTCTTATTAACAGACACGTTAAGTTGTGCAGACATGAAAGCTTTCATATTCAGTTATAAAACTCAGGCTTGAATTCATTTAGTGTTCTCCATTCTTTAGTGACTCAGACCTGTAGGATGGGTTGAGGTTCTGCATCCAGCCTGTCCTGACAGGTAAGAGCCACAGGTAGCAGTCCTAGGGTCTTTCCAGTCCTTCCAGCTTCTTCTCATTGCTAGCAAGAGTGAAGAGTGATGATTAGTATCTGTTTGAGAGACAGTTAGTATATATGCACTAATTGAATTTGTGCAGAAGTTTTAAGGGAATTTATGTATGTGAATATTTTCACAGTGGCTTTTACCTAATAGTCACAAAATTAAATGTCATGAATAAAAGCATGGATGAAAGTTTAAAAAAATAAGCAGTATGAATAAGATACGCATTCTCTTCATCTTAAAAACTAGATTAGTTAAACTAGTATATCATCTTTGACATTCAGTTGAGGAAATCCTGGTACCAATATTACTGTTGTATTTTTTGAGAATAAAATTACTCCTTTGAGTTACAACAATGAGAATAGTTTTAACAAACTTAGCAGTGAGACAGAAGTAACTGTGTGTGTATTTTTTTTTTTTTTTTTCCTGCTGCATCTGGGATCGAACTCACGTTTACCAGGGTGGGCCCTTAGCCAACTAAGCTAAGCCCCAGAGGACCAGAAGTAACTTTTAAAAAGTGTCCTGATTAAATGTACATCAGCAGATTGTTTTTACGCTGTTACTGTTGTATTACATCATTGTTTTCCAGAGAAACAGAAACAACACCGAGGGTATACATGAGGTGGTAGGGTTTTATTTTAAGAAATTGATGCATGTGATTGTGGAGCCTAGCAAGTTCAAAAGTGGCAAGGTGAGACCAGTAGGATATTCATAAAGGAAAGGGTTGATGTTGTGGTAATCTGAAGGTAATCTGTCAGGAGAATTCTAGCTTGAAGTAGGTTGCTCTTTTTTCTAGTGAATGCCTTCAACTCACTGATTGAGGCTTACCCACGTTGTGGTAATCTGATTCACTAAAAGTCTACTTAAATGTTTCTCTCACCTAATGACCTATCTTTACAGAAACACTTAGAATAACATTTGACAAAATAGCTATTGCAACTAAAGCCAAGCTGAAACATACAACAGGAGGCCAGCTGTGGTGGCACACACCTGTAATCCTAGCACTCAGGAGGCTGAGGCAGAAGAATCTTTGCAAGTTTGAGACCAACCTGGGCTTCAAATTGAACTCAAGGCTAGCCAGAACTGCATAGCGAGATCTTGTTTCAAGAAGAAAAAATTAAAAATTAAAAAAAAAAACAAAACACTTAAGCTTTGAGGTTAGTTAGCTTTTTGAGTTCTTCTAAGTGCATATGAACTGAATTTTTTTGTTTTTGTTTTTGGTACCAGATATTGAAACCATGCCCTCATGCTTGCCAGGCAGGCACTTATACTGCTGAGCTAAATCCCTGACTTAAGTGAAATTTTATAGTTTAGCTTCAGCTTATTTTTGGGGGGAGCGGGACAGAGTCTCACTATGCAGTTCAGACTGCCCTTGAACTCACTCTGTAGTCCAAGCTGGTTTCAGAGTTGCAACAATACTCCTGCCTCAGCCTCCAGAGTGTTGTGATTACAGACACGCACCACCATACCTGGTTGCTTCAGCTTTTAAAAATCGGTAATATTCTGTATACCTAGCGCTACTCTGTGGCTCAAATAAAAATGATCATGTAAAACATACATTAAGTGTTTTTCATTATCCAAAAGGGATATATTGTTCTGATTATTCATAAAATGTATGTACTGACCAGAAAAGGGAGGTAGCTTGATGACTACAGTTTTAAGTTCATTTCAAATGTTAACATTTTTGATTTGTACATTCATAACTAATATTTCATTGTTTATAGCATCATCGATTTAGGTATCTAATTTGGTTCTGTATTTCATAAAACTACTAAAGATCACATCATTTGGAAAACAGTATTTCTTCAGTGCTTTCAAAAGTTGGTTTTATAGATGGCTGAAGTAAACAGTCATTTTCTCGATTTTAAGTATAGTAGATAGAAATGTTAAAAAGAGCCAAATCCACTGGTGTGTTTCTTTTCTGAAATCCTGTTTTTTTAACAGTTCATTCTTAGTCAAGAAGATATAACAACTATTTTTAAAACATTATATGGAAATATATGGTATGAACCAGGTGTTAGTGCCTCGTCTGCTGTAACTAAATCCCAAAGCAGTGGTTCCAGTGGGGTTGCTAATGCGTCACACCAATCAGCAGGTATGTTTTAATTGTAAATTAGTTTCACCATTCTGCTTTTTTTCCTCTCCTCTTTCTCTCTTTCCCCTCCCTTCTTTCCTCTTCTACCCTCCTCTCTTCTCATCTTCCTCCTTTTTTGTCTCCTTCCCCATCTTTGCTTTGTCCCTTCCTTTCTCTAGTTTTGGTAAAGTAGGGTTCACAAATCTCTTCCTAATCAGCTAATCCCACTTAGGCATTTCTAAATTACCTATGTTATTAATCATTCTTTTTTTCCCTTTGAGTCGGAGTTCTTAGTCCTCTTGTAATAACACATCCTTTCTGTTGGTTCCTCTTTTCTTGTTTGCCCTAGGTTATTTCTAGTTTTTCCTTTTCCTCCTCCTCATTTCCTTATCTTAATATAAGATATATCCCAAAATGAGTATTTTATATTGATATTAAGACTCTCAGAATATTAGAAGTCTGAAGAGAGATTGACATTGTAGATGAGAGGTTTAACATGTGGGTATAGATGGATGGGAAGCAATAGAAGGAATCATAATTTACAGAGGCTTTTTCCAATTTTGCGTCCACGATGATGTGTGCAATGTTGGCTGGGTTTTGAGTTCATTGCCAGCACATGGAGAAGTGGGTTAGAGTTGCTAGAATGATTTTGGGGCATCAAAGTAGAGTTACCCTCAGTCTGGTATTTGAGAGGAATTCTCAGCTCTACCTACCTTAAAGTAAAACCTACTCCATAATACCCACCGAGGTGTGACACAGGTTGACCACTCAGAGAATCCTAAGGTAGAAATAATCCTTCATTCACAGCATTACAAAAATCCTGTCTTTGCTAGACAGATGATCCATTCTGTTTTTTATTGCTAAATATAAATGGTCAGATCTAAAGAAAATCATGAGCACACAGCATGAAACAAAGAGAAACACATAGTGTTTTCTGAATGAGGTAGAAATAATTGAACAAACAAAAAAACAACTACTGTTTTAGGAGGATTAGGTAATATAAGAAACAGGTCCTGGGAGTACTAAGCAGCCCCACAAGGAAAGGGTTCTTAGAAATCGAAAGTATGACTGCAAAATCTTGAAATTGCTACAGGGTTTGCTACAGGGTTTGAGTGTATTTAGTTGGAGCATATGGTTGAATTAAAATTCTATTGCATGACAGGGGAAAAAGAGGAACAAAGCAATGAGGTAAGTGGGTGATGTTTATTTCAGAAGGCCTAAACCTAGAAAAATAGTGTCATAGGAGAAAAGAGTGGAGAAAATGGAATAGAAAAAAAAAATTAAAAGGGCTGGGGATTTAGCTCAGCAGCATAAGCGCCTGCCTTGCAAGCACGCGGTCGTGAGTTTGATCCCTGGTACCGATAAAAAAAAATAATAATAAAAATAGTAATAAAGTTAAGCTGTCCAGACCTAACTATTGAAACCATCTCATAGATGTAAAGAAACTGCTGAGTTCCAAGCATATTGAGTAAATGAAGATTCCCGCCCTGTTCAAACATACTTTCATGGAACTTTAGAATTCAAAATTTAAGATTTTTAGTGTTTTACCAAAAAAGAAACAGGATGCCTATTTGAGTGTGGGAGAAAATAGGAGTGGATGGCTTTTTTTCTTCTGTGTTTTTGTTACTTTATCAACAAATCTGGGTGAGATTGACCTCTAAAAAGAGAGTGGAGCAATATTTGAAAATTCTAAGAAGCATGACTTTGAATGTAGTATAGATTTCTATACATGCCTTAAACTATCATCAAAAATGTGAAAACAAAATGATTCCTAGATTATTAGTGATTCAAAATTTACTCAAACTCCTTCGTACTTCTAACAAAGTTTAAAAATATATTCTAGAAGATAATTAAGGAATCCAGGGGGGCGGGAAAAAAAACAGGATTAAACAACAAAGATCTTAACAAGGGATGCATCCAAAATGATTTTTGTGACTAGGGTAGAAAGTAATTTAGAATGATTCGAGTTCCTTTATAGCTTCCCAGAGCTGCTTCTTTATTTCAGTTGATATCATTTCAGGCATTTCAGGTATATGGCTTATATTTTCTTCTATGTACACAGCTCCTTTCTTGGGCTTTCTTGGGACGGGCTGGAGGTTTGAGATTGCATTTTGGTCTTTTGTCTTGTCATTTTCCTATATTTCCGTGTTTCGAGCGATGTTCCAAATCTTCCCCTGGCCTGTTGGAAATCACCTCCTGCGCCCTTGGCTGCTGGGACTGAATGAAGGTCGCTGGGCATGGTCCAGTCAGGCCCACAAAACCTCCTGAATCTAGTCCAGTGTTTTACGGAGCTGGGCAGGCACTTAACCACTGGGAGCTATGGTCTTAAACTGTCCCCGGCCAGTGCCAGCGGGCTGGCTGGTACTTGCTCACCTTGCGCAGCCTTGGCTCCCTGGATTGAAAGAAGGTCATTGGGCGTCAGTAATTTGGAATGATCTCAGGATACTTTGGATGGGGAAGCTACTGAAATAATCCTATGAAAATAGCATAATTCCATATAAAATGTGTAATGATGATATATGATAGAAAGGAAGACATGTTTTCTGTTCTTAACTCTTTAAAACAGTGATACAAAGTTAGACTACATTTCACATGGTTTTTATGCCATTGTTAGTGAGACAGGTAATGTTTTCATTATTTACTAGTGAAATTACAGCAGCAGAGGCAGCATTAAAATAAACTGTAAACCACTTTATTGAGAAGTATAATGTAGTGAACACATGAGCAGAGGAGCACCCTTACTACATTCTGTTAAAAGTCAGAGAAAGACAATGTAAATAGGAAAATAAACTTATTATTAACAGTCATAATATGAAAGTAAAGACATAGCTGATTAGAGCTGGAAAGAGGAAAATGGGACAGTTGGAGGAAATGGGAAAAGCCTACGTAGTGAGGGTAACATAGGTAGAATGAATGGAAGGAAGAGCAGGGATTAGCATCCATTTAGTCATTTTCGAAGGAACTTCTTACATGTACATCAGGGTAGAAGGAATAAATTGAGTCCACGTGGACCTGCCATCTAATCTCAGCAGTAATATCATTGGCTGCTTTTGTTACTCCTTATACTCTTCTTCCCACTTCCTTACCATCACTAGATTATTTTAAAATAATTCTCAGGTATTACAACATTGATTGCTATTTTTTATAAGCATTAATGACTTTTTAAATATAGTCATAATATTATTAGCCCTAAAAATCCACAAAAATGTACACTTAGGATTTATATTTTTCCTGGTTGTCTTATAAATTTCTCTTTACAGCTCTATTCAGAAGAAGGTTTAACAGTCCTAAATTTGTATATACCTAACACCAGAGCTTCAAAATAAATGCATTAAAAATTGACAGAATTAAATATTGAAGCCTCATAAGACTCCTAATTGGGGATTTTAACCACTCATTTGATAGGCTATGGAGAAAAAAATCAGAAAGAAGATAGAAGATTTAAACTTGGTGAACAGACTTGATCTAATTGATATTAATATAATACTGTAGTCAGTAATTGCAGAATGTTTTTAAATTATGGAATAGAGGGCTGGGGATTTAGTTCAGTGGCTCAAAGCACTTGCCTGGTAAACACAAGGTCATGAGTTCAATCCATGGTACTAAAATAAAAGAAGGAAGGAATAGAGTTTGTTGAATGAAATTTGTCGCTATAAAGAATATTAGGGAGGAAGAAAAGCCTAATATCAAAGTCAAATATTCTACCTCAAGTGAGAAGAGCACATTAAGTCAAGCTAAATAAGACAGCAATAAAAATAAAAACAGAAACTGACTAAAGACAACAGATGAACCATAATATTAGCAGGTAAGAATGCTGGGTAAAGTGGTACAGGCCTATAAACCCCACTTACTAAACTGATAAGGGTCACAAATTCAAGACTAGCCAGGGTGAGTTCAGAGCCATCCTGATGTACATAACTAACATACTGGAAAACAAAAAGAAGCAAAAAAATTGTTTTTATTGGGAAAATTATAAAGCAAACCCCTACCAAGACTGATAGAACACAAATTCACAGGATCAGTTTTAAACTAGATTACTAATGACAATTACTCGTGAGTGGTTATTATGAATTATAATATGTCAGCTTTCTGTCCCTAAGACACAGTATAGTGATAACCAGTTCATAAACTCGATTCTTCCCACAGTTCTGGTTGCAAACTAAGTTAGATGAGAACTGAATCAAATTCAACAATTAGACTTAGTGTTGACTTTATGGGGAAATTTTACGAGATTCTCATCCAGTTCAGTTTGGCACCAAAACCATGGGAAGAACTAAGTTTGTGAACCAAGGCACCACTGTATTGAACACTCACAATTTAAATGAGTGGTTTAATTTGGCTCCTGGCTCCAGGGTGTTTAATCCATGGCTGGCAGGCTATGAAGCAGAAACACCATGGCGGAAGACCATGAAGCAAAGCTGCTTAGTTCACTGCCCTGTGGGAAGATTCTCAGGAAAGAAAAAGCAAGGGACTAAGCATGTCTCCATGATCAGGCTGCTTAATCCATCTGAATTCTACACTCAGTCTTAGCCAAAAGACTGAGAAGTGATCCAGAAAAACCCAGATGTGTACTTTACTAATCCCTAAGGCAGCTCCCAAGCCAGTTACAGTGATACAGTTATGCTTAATGGCCAAAATAATTTCATGACAAGGAATTCTACAACATGGACGAAATGTCCTTCTCTGGAAAGCAAGAATTGTTAAACTGACATGAGAAGAAATAGAAAATTTGGCTAGACCTGCAGTTATCACAGGAAGTAATTTCACTGTTAAATTCTAAGTAATTTTTCACTTTATAATTTACTTTTGTCAGACTATCCCATAATACATCAGATACCTTTATATGAGTGTTACTTTAACTTTATATAACAAATCATTAATAGAAACCACTCAGGTCAAAATCTTATTCTCTAATCTTCAAGTTGTTCATCAACTCTTCCTGGAGCATGGATGGATGGATGGATGGATGGATATTTGGCAATACTTAGTCTGTGTTGACTTGGAGCAGTGCCTCAGCAGCATCCCCTAGGTGCCCTGTAGCAGTGGACCACATTCTCATGGTGAATAAACTTGGGTCCTGCATCAGCACAGACCTCTCAGAGCTCTGTGTGTGTGTGTGTGTGTGTGTGTGTGTGTGTGTGTGTGTGTGTGTGTGTGTGTGTGTGTGTGTGTGTGGCTTAATGTGTGTGTGCGCGCACACACACAAATATGTTCCCCTGCTACTGGCTTTAAACAAGAATACTACTGTTAGAAAAATTCTTCTGGGGAATGCTTTCCTACCCATATAAAGCTTGCTTTACCTTCACACACAAATTGGGAAGGGACATGTCAAGGAAAGGTTGTCAGATACCAATTGTTAGGGCTCTTGTCTAGATGTCCCCTCAAAGCCTTATGTGGACATAGGTGGGGTGTTTCTGAGGTGGCTGAATCTAGAGTGTGTGATGCTGGGATTCAGGATGTGTGATTACTAAAGTAGTCCACTGATTGGTTTGGCATAGTTCTGGGTGTGGACAATGGCAAGGCCCTCCCTGGGTGTGGGTGGCACCACCCAGTGGATGGGCAGCCTGGAAGGGATAAAAATAAAAGGAAGACCTGCTGTCACTGCTGCTTTACTCCTCTGTTTTGCTGCCTTCTGCTTTCCAAGAACTGTCTCTCATTTGCAAGGTTCCTCTGCTGTACCATCTTGCACTGGAACTAGCTGACTATGGACTGTAACCTCCACAAACTGTGAGCTACAGTAAACCTTTCTTCTTTAACTTTAGATATCAACTATTTTGTGTCAGCAACAATAAAAGTAACTAGATACCAGTGTCTCCCATGAACACAGACATAAAATTTCTTAACATGTTGGTGTACTGAATCTACTTAAAAGGATATAAGGAAAGTTCATGCTGACTGAGAATTATCCTGAAGAGGAAATTTGGTTTAATACTTGAAAAATCAGTTCACCAAATTAAAGGGGCCAAAGCATGCAATCACCTCAACTCCAACAAAAAAAAAAAGCTTTTGAAAAATTCCCTTACACGTGATAAAAACTAGAAATACCTAAGAGGCATACTTAATGGTTGAAATGGTTAGTATTTCCACCCGAAAACAGGATAAAGACCAGAATGTCAGTGCTTAGCATTCTAACCAATGTTTGACTAGCACACACAGACTGAACAGTAAGGCCAGAAAAAGGATTAATAGGTCTGGAGAGTAGAAAGGGGTACCATTGCCTTTTTTCTTAACTTGATCAACTATGCAGGAAGCCTAAGAAGTCTCCAATAAAAGTCTAGAATTAATCAATGTAACATTTTTAACAAGATAAAGTTAAAATATAAAAATTTTTATTAGTAACAATTGGAAAGTAAAATTTTAAAATAATATCTGTAAGAGTACCAAAGTCATATTTGGGAGAAAGTTTAATAAAAATATTGTAAGACCTCTACACTGACAGATGTCTTGTACTAAGGAGGGATTAAATGACTTTGATATATAGTGAGCTGCAACATGTTTGTAGTTTGAAAAAAATATCTCAATATTAAGATAGTCCACACCATATTGATTCTATAGATTCAACATAATCCCAAAGTTTCATAAAAATTGAAAAATTGCTTTTAATATTTATAAGGAAAGAATGACTAAGAATAGCCAAAAAAACAACATTGTGAGAGTACTATCTAATGTTAAAACTTGATATAAATCTGTTATTGTGTTGTATTGGCAAATTTGAGACATATAGAATGGAAGAAACTAGGATATCTAGTGGATACATAAGTGCAGTTGTTTAATTTTTAACAGAATCCATTCAGTAAGGAAAAGATACACTTAAATAGTGATCACAACTAGGGAAATACAGGAAAAATTTAACTTTTTGGCTTCACAGTACACACTGAAAAATGGTTGAAAAAGATAAATGTAAAAGCTAAAATTTCTAAACTTTGGGAAGAAAACAAAGATTATCTTCATTGACAAAGATTTTTAAAGTAGAATATCAGAGCACTACTCATTAAAAAAAATAAAAAACTTTGAAGATTTTCTAAAAAATTACTCTTCATCCAGGATAGTATCAAGAGAAGAAGTTAAACTTTCCCTCATACTTAGAGACATAATTGTAATTCATGTGTCTGACAGCATTCTTGTGTCCAGAATATGTTAGATATAAATTTGATAGCAACTCTAAAAACAAAACCATAATAATGATTTGGATACTTGAGAAAGGATGCTATGTAAATATACACTAAGAACACGAAAAGTTGCTAACTTAATTATCAGGAAAACATCACAGTTTATTGAGATAGTTAAATTTTTAAAAATTTACAACAATATAGCTGAAATTCTCACAGACTTCTGATGAGAATCTAAAGTAGTGTGGTGGGAGTGTTGGATAAATACATGCACATGTACATTTACCACATCTCTAAGTTGTTATGAAATCTGTAATATTTCATTGTGGTGTGGTGGTACTTGTGTCTGGAGTTGGTTAGAATGAGAAGAAGTGTTTTGACAGGCCATTTAAAACGTGTGTGTATATAATGATTTGATTTTCTTAAATACAAGGAAAACAGAATTTTGATTCTTGATGTGTGGAAAAGTTTGAAAAGGCTCCTAAAATATCTTTGCCTTAATTTTTGAAGTAAAATTTGAATACTAAACTGTAAGGTACATTAGTTTTTTACATTGGTGACTTGTGGTATTCCTATTTTACAAAGTGGAAATGGAAGTGTCTAGTGGAAACAGAATAATTGTGTGTTTAATCAACATTCCCAGGTCATTATAGAAAGAATCTTAGGCCCAGAGTTCACATCTGAATTTTCTAATCTTCTTAATCTATTGAATATTATTTTGTTACATTCACTTAATAATTCTTTTGTCTATTTGAAGATTGTTGTAGTGGCCTACTTTTCATAAGCTTTTCTTTTATTCAATAACTTTGACTTTTTAAGGAGCAACTGTGGTGACAGCTGCTGTGGTAGAAGTATATTCACGTGCCTCTCAAGTTAAGACGACCCTTAATATAAGTTTCAGAACTGATTATCTCACCATGATACTGTATAGTCCAGGTCCTGAACTGGTAAGTTGAAAATGGAAATAAAATGTGTTTTTACTTGTGAAAAATTATATAGGTGAATTTTTATTAAATAACGGTTGTTAATTCCATGTGTGTTTTATAATATCTGTTCCTTTGAAAAAGATGGTATATCTTTTCATCTTAATAATTTTAAGTATCTTAGTTTTTAAATGTTATTTTTCATATAGTTATGTGAAAATGAATATTAAAATTTATTTTTGAACTCTCAACAGAGCGCTCTTTGAAAATAAATTTTGTGCCATGTGCTCAGCAGTAGTGTGTGGTCTTAGCACATGCACGGTTCTGTGTTCAGCCTCCAGCACCAAAAGCAAAAAAAGAGACTTTTCCTATAAACAGTCTCAATAATTTATATAGGTTATGTCATAAAATATACTTTAAATTTGATTGATTTAATTTTTATATGGATTTTCTCTTCCACAGACTTCCTTTTCAGATGTTCGTGATCCTTCTCTGCAGCTTGCTGAATTTAAATTGGAAAATATTATAAGTTCTTTAAAAATGTATACAGATGACTCTACAGTTTCTTCTTTCTCATTAAAAAATTGTATTTTAGATGACAAAAGACCTCATGTCAAGAAAGCAACCCCTAGGTGCGTATTGTATGCTGAGGTTGATTGATTGATTGACTGATTGACTGATAGTACTGGGAATTGAACATAGGGTCTTTACACTGAGCTATGTCCCCAACCCTGTTTAATTTTTTTTGAGCCGGGGTCTCACTAAGTTGCCGTGGCTGTACGCCTGCCTTAGCCTCTCAGAGTGCTGCGATTGTAGTCATGCACTGCTGCAGCTAGTTCTTGTGAATTTCTACTTGAGAAACAGTTGATATCTTTTATACAGCTTATTCCCAAAGCTGCATTTCAATTTCTAAATACATTTTGGGATCTTCAGAGCTTCAATTAGGTCACCTTAAAACTCATTTTAAATAAAGTTAAATGTCTTGATTTAATGATATGCTATTTTTACTGCCTAATTGAGGAATTAGTTGAATAAATAGAATTAGTGCAATTAAATGAGAAATATGTAAAAATTGAGAAGGAAAAAAATGCTGATATTCAAAACTCGAGTAATTTCCCAACTATACATTTTCTAACTTGTGACACAGCTATACTCCAGAAGTCTGTAAGCCTGTTATTCGGAGGACTTCCCCAAAAATGCCTTCAAGAATGCTTATTTGTTGTCAGTGAAAAGGATAAAAAAGTCTTAAGTCTTATTGATGTATTTGGTTGTGTGTATGTTACTTATGCATAGGAATTTTATTACTGTGTTTTTCAGAATGATAGGACTGACTGTTGGATTTGACAAAAAGGACATGATGGATGTACAGTATAGGAAAGTCAGAGACGGTTCTGTGACTGATGCAGTCTTTCAAGAAATGTATATTTGTGCAAGTGTGGAATTTCTGCTGACAGTTGCTAATGTCTTTTTGGAAGCCTATACTACAGGCAGTACTGTAGAAACCACTGTTCAGACGTGGGCTACGAAGGAAGGAGGTTAGTTTTCAGATAAAATATGTAGTATCTACATTATTGAAATGCTGTATATCAGCATTTTACTTGGATTAGCCTCTTAGATAAGATCAGAGTTAATATATTAATAAAGTCATAATTTCTCACTGTAGGAGGAAAACCTTAATGTGTTTTTTGGGAGGTTATATATTTTGCAGTTTTTTGAAGGTACAAATGTATTTTAGGTTCAAAATTTTGAGACCTTCACTGGGATAGCTAATTGTGTTTCTGTGGAGGTGGTAGTTTGAATAAATTTGCTGATGCAAGAAAACAAGCAAGGGGAATAATGAAGCAGTCACTCCTTTTTATAAATAAAGAATATTTTATTGTAAACATTCATTGATTTTTTTTTAACGTTTTATTTGTAGCTTTTAACCCAACATATAGTTTTTCTAGTATCTTTTTACATGTTTCATTCATTGTGATATAGTAAAAAGAATGTCAAATTGATTGTTGGAAGCTACTGGATTAGGTTCCAGCTGGGCTATTAAATAGTGGAGTTATCCCCCTGCCACCCTCCATCTTTTAAAATGTTCTTATGCCTATAACTTCTTTTTTCAGAGAGTTGCAACTTATTGGTAGAGTGTGTATTTGGCATGCCCTGAGTTCTAGGTTCTGTCTCTGGAACCACAAAAATGAAAAGAAACAGAATTGTGGTACATTCCTTCGAGACCTAAGATTGTTTGATTTTACCTTTTTACTTAGAATGAAATAACAGTTTCTTATAAATACTTAAAGATTCAGAACTAATTTATATAGCAAATATTTATATATTGAAACATTTTTATTACTATTTTAGTACCTATACAGGAATCAGAGAAATGGGAAGTTAACATTCTTATCAAAAATCCAGAAATTGTGTTTGTGGCTGACATGACAAGTAATGATACTCCTGCCTTAGTCATTACAACACAGTGTGAAATTTGTTGTAAAGGTGACCTTAAAAACAGTACAGTGACTGCTGCCATTAAAGATCTCCAAGTCAGAGCATGCCCATTTCTTCCAGCCAAGAGAAGAGGCAAAGTTGCTACTGTGAGTTTACTATTATCTGCTTAGTTATAAAGCATTTTAAATTTACTGTATACCATATATATTAGGAAATGAAAATTACCTACATTCTTTCTAACCTTTCTGTGTATAATACTTTTCTTTCAGTTTAGAGAGTCCCATGTAAAATACTATTGTACTAGTTTTGAAACTCTTGTTTTTCCAAAAGCTCTTTATTGTTATATTCTCACTGAGAAGTTGGTTTTGCTTTGACACTTTTCAACTAAGATCTTATTCTAAATTTCTAGCCATATCAATTTCAAACTGTACTCTGTTCTTTAAGACTTTCTACCAGATAGTGTTGTTATTTCAGTTTTATGTTTTCTTATTTGGATGTTTTTGCTTAGGTAAGGTGTTTTTGAGAGTCTCCATATGCTTTACTTACTGCTGGGACAAAATATCTAATACCCATAAGTTAAAGGAGGAAAGGTTTGTTTTAACTTATAGTTTATAGAGATTTTAGTCATAATCAGCTGGCTCTAAAGCAGGGTGGCATAGAGAGGGGCATCACAGAAGAGAAACAGTGCTAAAATAATGGACTCATCTGGGGACCGGGAGTCTGCGCCCCCCAACTAGCAGTCATCCAGGAACCCACAGCACTGAGATCCCGTGCCCAGCAACTCTAAGTTATCTGGAAACCCTTGGTGAGGCCTGATAGATTGGGAGAGTGCAGCACCCTGCAGTCATCTGGGAACCCTTAGTGAAGTCTGCAGGGACTGGTTGTACCCAATAACCTAGAACCAACAGCACCCTCAGTGAGGCCTGCTGCCTGACAGCCCACCAGAATGGGAAGCAACAAGGACTTGGTATCTGGCTGATTTGGAGGAACACAGGAAAATGCCAAAATGAAAGAACAAAACACAATCTTAAACTTCTGGCCCATCCAGATAAGTCCAGGAGACATGGACATTTATGAATTTGAAAATCACACACCTGAAATCTCTGAAATGATAGCAAGGGAACAACTCCAGAAGCTGTAAAGGAAATAAGATCAGGAAAAGTTGTGCAGGTTAAAATAGAAACATGAACACAATGAAAGAATTGGTGAATGTATCCAAAGAAAACATAAAAAATAGAGGAACATGGGAAAGTGATGGTAACCTTGAATGAACAATACAGAAACAATTAGAATACATGAAATAGATTCAAGGAGATAAACAGGAAATCAAAAATTCCATTGAAAACTGGCAAAACTACATCAGTGAAACTGAAAATAGACTCTCAGACCTTGAAGACATGATTGCAACTAGTGATCGTGAAAGGAAACAGCTCTTAAAAATAAGAAATCTGGAAATAACAGTTCAACAGCTGCATGATGATAAAAACAAACAATATAGGTCTGATAGATGTCAACAAAAAAGGAAATAACACACATGACATTAAAAGACTATTTACAGACATAATAGCAAAAAACTTCCCAAGGAACAGTTTGGTTCTCCAAGAAAAGATTTTGGCAGAATTTTGCTTATATTTGTAAACTTCACATCAAATTATAAACATGACCATGGCTACCTTCTCCACACAAACAGAAATATAGCCATGTTCCCCAAAATTATAAAACAAGTTCATAACTAGTGCTACCACTGTGTTTGTTTTAGGTTTTTCATATAAGTGAAGCCATATGTGTGTAATTTATTTCAGTTAATTTATGGTGTCAAGGTGTATCCATTTTCCTACAAATGATTACATCTATCCTATACAAATATCACATTGTATACAAATAACACATTTTCTTTTTCCTGATTGTATAAAACCTTTCCTCTAATACTCTACCAAGGCATTGATTATTTTTAAAAGGTTTTAAGGACTTGGCATTAGACTCCCATGACCCAGCCAATCTATATTTCTATCATTCTATCCCCAATTTATAATTTCCTCCTTATTGTTTTTTCTCTTTCCCATTTCTGTTCATTTCTCAGTGTGATATATAAGTAGAATTCTTACAAAAATGAAATTCATCATTTCCTGATCAAGGAGAATAAATGGCCTTTCAGTGGACAATAGAATTCATGAGATTTGCCTGCTTGTCAGCATAGGGCATTGGCTGTCTTTAGACTTTAGCCACTGTAATGCATATAGAAAGCTATGTTACTGTTTTAATTTGCAGTTCTCTGATGACAAACAGATGAGCATTTTTTTCTTGTGCTCATTGGTCAGCTTCAAATTTTAAAACAATTTATCTGTTGAAGGGCAAGTAGGCTACTTCCAAGATTTGGCTACTGTGCATTGTGCTGCTATAAATATAGGTATGCATGTATTACTATAATATGTCTTTTACTCCATTTTTCATGTTCTCTTGTTTTTAACATATATGAGTATTGTCTTTGAAGCATTATCATCTTCTAATTCTGATATTCTGTCCTCACATTGGTTGCTTCTGTTGCTCATATTTTGAATAATTTTTAATTTTCTCAGTTTCTGTTTGGAACCATTTCATGGACTCTAAATTTTTTTGTTTGATTTCATTCATTCATTCATTTTCTGGGACAAGTTCTCACTTTGTAGCCCAGGTTGGCCTCAAGTTAACAGCAATCCTCCTGCCTTAGGCTGCTGAGTTGAGATTACAAGTGTACACCCCCATACCAGGCTAGCTTTCTACATAGTATCTTCTGTTAACTCCCAGACTGTATTATTACATCCCTTATCTGTTTGGTTATATCTTCTTTCAGCCCACCTAGGGCCTTATTGGTCTGTTATCTTTCAAGTAATTTGACTGTGACTTTTGCTCCATCTCCTGTAGAGTAGCTTGAGGAGAGCTGGGATTTTGGGAAGGCATTTTGTTGCCTTGACTTGTTTTCTGTTGTTTTTGTTTGTTTTATGTTGTGTTTAAGCCTGCAACATCATATATTGGAAATATTTTTGTTACTACTGTGAGGACCTCTTTAGTGTGCTTTTCAGCGATTCGCTTAGGGTGTGGCTGTAGTACTTTGCCTGTATCCCAAGACACCATCACCTCTCTTAACTTGGGAGTGGAGGGTGCAGTTTAATTGGCCCAAATCCAGCTCTCTGGAATGGACCAAGTACTGTGTGTGTTACAAAGGTATTCTGGGCATTGGCATACAGAGAAAACCTATTAGAAGCAACAAGTAACACTACCAGATAACAGCCAATCTTGATAATATCAAGTAAATCAGCAACAGTAATGTCTGAGACCAATTGTATGCCAACATACCATAAGAACTTTTACTGTACCACCTTTAGCCATAGAAATTTTATTGTTATAAGTTATTGACATCAATATTGAACTACAATAGTTTTTCTATCCTTTTGATAAATTACAGTGATAGATTTTTGTTTTGTTTTTGTTTTTGAGACAGTGTCTCACTTTGTAATTCAGGCTGGTCTTGAAGTGAGTATGTAGCCCAGGTTGGCCTTGAATTCTCAGTGCTCCTCCTCCTGCTTCTCATACTCTGCAGGATGAGATTACAGGTGTGTGTCACCATGGCCAGTTTACAATGAAAGTGTTGGATAGATTTTTCCTATCATAAGCCTCATATCTGTAGAGTAATACTATATTTGAAGCCAGGTGTGGCACATGCCTGTAATCCCATCACTCAAGGGACTGAAGCAGGAGGATCACCTGAAGTTTGAGATCAGCCTGGGCTACATAGTGAGTTCAAGCCCAGCCTGAACTGCATAGTGAGACCCTATGTCAAAAAAAACAAAAAATACTTTATTTGAAAGAATTTTCATTTGTTCTTATATTTTGTTCATTAAGGATATTTTAGGATTCTACATTGGAAGAACATAGTTTATCTGTTGGAGAAGGCATCTTAGTGAAGGTGACAATCATGCTGATACCTGAAGAATGAATAGATATTAAACTTGGGAGTTCAGCTAGGGCCAGAGAGACTCATGAGTGTGTATTTCTGAAAGAAGTAACTAGGTGCAGAGATCCTAGGTTCCACAGTACACGTTTCCATCATCATTATTTTCCTAAACCCCAAAATAAGTACCCATATATTTACCTTTTCTCTTAAGTGGTCCTTAACTTAATGGAGTCCTCTGCCATCACTTTAGTGTTGGTAGAGTAAAGAATTATAGTGATCTTTTGTTAGATGTCTGAAAATGTTCTGTAAAGCTTTTAAGGTTTTTTCTTTGAAGGAAACAGTAGGCAGCATCAATAGTAAAAATGATATTAAAAAGGAATAGTATATTGGAATAGCATGAAGGAAGAAATTATAGAAGTAACACTAAAATCAGGATGGCTGTAGCTGTAATTTCATTTTAAAACAGGGTTCTACAATATGAGGTTGAACAGTGTGCACTGTATTAGGGAGATTTTACTGTTATGTAGCTTTGGCATGAACGTGTGTGCTGTTAAGAACTAGCTGTGTATTTGGTCGTAGGGAATTGTGTTAGTTACTTTTTTCGCTGCTAAGACAAAAATACCTGACACCAAAGTTAAAGGAGGAAAGAATTTAGCTCACAATTGATAGATGTTTCAGTCTATAATTAGCTGGCTCCAAGGCAGGGTGGCATGTGGCAGAAGAAACTGAAGCAACAAGGGAGAAAAAAGGACAGTCCTCTCTGTTGCTTCGATTGTATGCAGGCTGCCTGCCCTACCCACCCTGTGACTGCTGTAGCACTCACATCCTTAATCCCTGTATTGGACCATGAATCAGTCAACTCTAGATTCAGCCACCTCTGAAAAGCCTGTGCCTTCTTGACTGCATGAGGCTTTGGGAGGACATCCAGACACAAACCATAGCAGGAATTTAAGTAGTCAGGAAATTTGATAAAGAAATTTGTTTGTAGGAACTATTTATGTGTATTTGTATTTTGCTTTTTCTTTTGGTTTAGCCTTCCTCAAGATAAAAGATAACAGAAATTTTATGTGGATAATCTAGCATTATTGTAATATAATTTTCTATACTTGAGGATTAAAGAAATACACTAAATTTGAAATCATTCATGAGTTGATTTTGCTTATTTATTTTTATTCAGTTTCTTTGGGGAATGGGTTTAGATTTTTTTCCTGATTTATTTTTCTTCCTTAGTGTAGGTAAGTAGAAATTCAAGATGACTCCTAAGATTTCTATCTCCCTGTGCCATATATGCCTTCCATGTAGTTCTCTGTCCTTTACTGTGGACTGGACTAGTGGATATGATTCCGTTGCTAATCAGTTGACTCTGTAATGCTGTTAGAGTATTGTGAATGAGACATTAGAGAATTGGCTGAAAGGTGATAAAGTGATCAAAGAGAGTTCTGCTGGCCTTGAAGGAGTAAACTGCCAGAGTGGGCCACATGTGCAACTAGTAGGAACAGAAAGAAGATAGTCTCTGGCTGATGGCAAGCAGTTGGAATGTGAGTGTTATGGTGGTAAGGAAGTGAATCCTACCAGCAATGTAAAACTCAAAAGCAAATCTTTCCCCAAGTCCGGTCTCCATTGCAGGTTATTACTGGCCTGCCCATGATTTCAGCAGGATTCCTGACCTATAAAACTAGAAAATAATAAATTTATGTTGTTTTAAATTAGTAAGTTTGAGGAAATTTGTTACATGGCAATAGAAAACTAACATGTATAGATTTTATATACCTAAACTGCAACAATTAATTAAAAGTAAGAGCACTTTTAGAACTGGGCAGTAGGCAGAGGCTGGAGAAACTGGAGGAATTTTGATAACAAGGGTAAAATAACCCTAAATGAGTTGTGCTCTTGGTAGTAATGTAGTCATTGATGATGCTGCTGGTGAGGGCTCAGTAGGATAAAAAGAACATACTCATTGGAAACTTGGAGAAAGAAGGACTTTATATATAGCATCAAAACACTTTAAAAATTTGTCTTTTAGTTGTAAAGAAAGGAACTTGTAACAAACTTCTTTTATTTATACTAAAGTGATTGCCAAATTGCATGGTTTCTTGCTGTTGATAATAAAATGGTAAAGGGGAGAGAAAAATTGTGGGAAGAACAAATAAACAGGACTAATGTCACAGGACCAGGTCACGTGGACACTGAGGCTGAAACTTGACCTTTTAAAATAAGTTTGTAGGTTTGCTGACTCCTGTCATAGAAAAGGTATTTGTAGGACAGGTCAATAAGAGAGATATGAGGAGAATTTGTTAAAAGTAGATATAGGATCACTCAAGAGTGTAGTGTGGGTGCACAAAGAAATGTAGTTGTGAACTGGGGGTATTTTATGTGTTTGTGGGGGTGGAAGTCTTTTAAATTTGATATGGATGGGAGAGGATGGCCCATTAATAATGAGATAATGATCTCAATATGGGATTTCTCAAAGTGCTTGTTCATTTACATGTGAAAGTAAAGGGATTAGGCAGACATGTTTGTGTTGAAAGAGCTAGGTTTGTTGTTTTGAGAGAAGGAAAAAGTAAATCAGGCTTGTGTGCTAAAGTAGGATTTAAAATATATATATATTATATATATATTTTAATTTTATTTTAAAGATAATAAAACCAAACAAAATAAAACAATAAAGCCAAACAAAACAGTGAAAGTGATACAGGGTTTCAAAACAAGATAAGAAATAAATAATGGCTACCATAATATATCTGGTTATCTTTGAAATAACTGCCCATGCCATCAGATATGATTAAATCAAACAAAACAGAATAAAACCAAACCAAACAAAACAATGAAAATGATACAGGACTTTGAAATAAAATAATAGGGAATTAACAATGATTGCCATCTCCAGAAGAAAATCCCTCATAGTTGCTGTATTGCATATTGTTACCCTTTAAGTCGATGCTTAGACTACAGGCTGTAGGCCTGCAAAGTCAGTCAAACACTAAACACTGCAGGCATTGGTTTGTTTGTTTGTTTTACTTCTGTAGCTATCATCTCAGCTTCTGTTTCTTCAGCCAGTTGCTGGGGGGGCAAAGCTGGCTTGACTCTTCTTGTCTTCCAGCCTGTATGTTGGCTGGCTCACAGGAATGGGCTGGCTTCTTGTTTCTCCTTCCAGTGGCCCAGGACTCTTTTTAAGTATAATTTTTAAAATTTTGATTTTTTTTAAATCTCCTTTTTACTTAGTTTTATTTTTTAATCCTATCCCACTAATACTTGATTTTGATCATTCTCACCCAAATGGTAAAACTGCTAAAAGTCTGAAATGAGTGCCAAAAGCATAGCTCAGAAGATTGTGTGATCTTTTGCTAAAATTTAAGAAAAATCAAAAGATCAGTAGAGACTGGTCACTCAGAGGACTCTTTCAAGAGGTTAGGGTATGTTTTACGTCTTAATCCAGATAGTCTCTAGAGAGCCTGGTCATTTCTTAGCCACCTCAGAAGGACAAGATAATCTCAGAAAGATGTGTACCCTGGCAAAATGGAATAAATCCACAGAAAGTCTTCAAAGTTCTTTAGAAAATTATTTTAGCAGAAATATTTTAGCAGAGCTTAAACTATAAAATAGACTCTTGGATTCCCACAATTGTACCTGCAAAAAGCAAGTTGATGAAACTACCTCAGATTCCCCGCTCTCCCTTTTTTTAAGAAAGGAAGAGGATTTAGAGGATAGAGCTGAGAATGCAGAAAATTCTTCCTAGGTTTGGCAACTTAATTGAGGAACTTATGTCTGGTTAGATTTTAGAATTACTTTGACTAGTAGTGGTTCTTAATTTTTTGTTTTCCCCATTAGAACTGGGATATTTGTAAATGTTACCTTGTATGTGTTCTACCATTGTAATTGGGACTAGTGGGGGCAGGTACTTCATCTTAGTTTCACAGTTCTATAAAAAGAAGTTGTTCCCATATAGCTGCATTAATGGGTTATATGTGAGAGCCCATTAGCATCTATATCTGATACAGATTTTAGACCTTGGGTTTAAAAAAAAAGTAAATAAGATTCTACACTTTTGAAACACACAGAGATGGACACATTTGGTGAGATGCAGTTAGCTGATGAGATAATGGATAAAGGACTCTAATGAAATGAGACTCTTGGGAGGTAGTAAACATATTTTGCATTTGGGAGAGATGAGTCGTGGAAGGCAGTATTCTGCTTACCATGGGAAAAATTCAGTTTGTTTAAAATTATAGTATACAATTATGTTTAAAATTAAGTGTATTTGAAATTTTTATTATTACCTTGTCTTTTATAACTTTTTCTATGTGCATTAACTTTTTCAATTCAGTTTTACAAGGGAATAAATTGATAGTCATATTTTAGTAAAGTAAAATAAAATACAAGCTTTGTATGTTTTCCAAACAGTTAAGCATTTCTAAGAAATATGGAGACATAGACACTGGTGTTCCTTGTCCCTTGGCATGTGATGCTGCCTCAGGATCCTGTCAGTAAAAACAGAGCCTAACCAGGACTTTGCTGGTCCCAGTGCCATCTCTTGAATCTTTTAAGTTTCCTGTCAAGTGATCTTCCCTAGGAATGTGTGTCTTCCTGATAGTACCTGCCACATTCCTTCTCAATGTTTTCCATGGTCTGAGTGGTGTTTCCCATGAAAACTTGAGTTGAGCGTATCTCTTCTCAGATAAAGCCCATTAGTTGCCTGTTCAACCCTCAGGAGAAAGTAAAATGATATGTATTGTACTTGGAAGAATAAGTATGGTAGAATGAGTCTACATTTAGTTTCACTTTAGCTGTGAAACTGGATACCCCTGAAAAATAAAAATAGGAAAAATGCAGTATCTTAACTAGGGGATGGTAAGTTAAAGATCCCAAGGGTCAGTAATTCAGGCAACCCTTAAGCTAGGTGGTTCAGGTTTAGAATCTTTCAGGAGATTGCAGTCATAGTGTCAGCTGGAGTATTAGTCTTCTGAAGCTTTACTTGAGTGGAGGATCTGCTACTAACTGATTCACATGGGTTTTGCAAGAGGCTTTAATCCCTCACCCAGCAGTAAAACTGCTTATAACAATAGCTTCTGCCAGAGTGAGTGAGTGAAGTGAAAAAATGTATCACCAATGGTGGAAGCTGCAGTGACTTTGAGAATGTATCTCAGGAATGAAGCACCAGCCCTTCTGTATTTTATTGGTTATGTGACCAACATTGACACAATGTACAAATCATTGGGAGCCATCTTATGTGAAGGCTGTCATATATACAGCTAAGACTCACAGTCTCACTGTGTGCCAAGAGTGGCTCATATTTATAAGGAATAGCATGAGCAGAGACAATCGAGACCACTAGGCTTGTATGAAGTCAATGTAGTATGGAATTTATTGTGCCTAGGTGCAGGTAGTATCTTGGTTACTTTTCTCTCATTGCTGAGATAAAATACTTGATGCCCCAAATGAAGGAAGAAAGGGTTTATTTAGCTTACAGTTTGTGGAGGTCTCAGTCCATACTCAGCTGGTTTCAGGGCACCATGGTGTGGCTAAGAAGCAAACGTTCCTGGCAGCTGCAAGTGAAAAGGGGAGAAAGCGGAAAGTATGCCTCCTTCCCTCCCTTATATTATATGTTGGCTCCCTGCCCCTGGGTAAGTGTAGCATTCACAGTGCCAGTCACAAATGCTAGATTCAATCGCCTGCATGATTGCATGAGGCTTCAGAAGGACATCCAAACACAAACCATAACAGGTAGACAGAGTAAAAAGCTGGCTGTGTGAAACAGAAGCAGACTTTTTTTATAGGGCTTGAAAGAAGGCAAGGGACATTAGATGGAAAGATCTTAGTAAACATCAGTGGTCAAAGTTCTCTGGATGTCTCATGCCTTGGTGAGGAAAGTCTGTAAGAAATCTGCTGTAGATGTTTGGATGTCTTCAGATATCTTGTCTGTTGGGAAGATTTCATGCTCTACCTTATCTCTTTTATGACATCCTGTATTTGTGAAGAACACCATTGGCACTGAACTGAGAATGGTACCTGTGTTGCCAGGTTGATTGGGTACTAGCAGTCTTACTGGAATTGAGTTAGATACCATTCAGTTAAAGATCAGTGTTACATTTATTGACTAACTTATTTTGAGCAAATGAGTATTTGTTCATATTTTCCTGTGTTCATCTTTCTATGCCTAATGAGTTAAATGTTTTATTCCCAAAAATATGTATTACATTTGAACTGGGGTGGTGGTCTGGGATGGTTGTACTTACTTGTTCTATATAAATATTATTGTCAGTACTAGCGTTAATATTTTCTATTATAAAGAATGAATAAAGAGAATAAATCTTTTGAGTTACTTCTTGTTTTATACTCTTAATGTTGCTACCTTTTGGATTTAACATAGTTAGCTATTACTAGTAACGTATTAAAGAGAAATACTTACTATTTGAATGTTAACTTAGTGCTGTTGTTTGTTGTGTCACAGGTTTTACAGCCCTGTGACTTGTTTTATCAAGCTACTCAGCTAGGTGTAGATCCACAAGTGATGGATATATCAGTAAAATCCCTTACACTAAAGGTAAGGTAATTATTCAAAACTTTAGTATACTTTTAAAACATATGTAAAACCTGGAAATTATTATCATAGCAAGTCTTGTGACCATTAAACACAAAATGAATTTATTTTGTAGAATATTTTATGAGACATTATTTTCAAACTATTTTACATTTTTATAATAATTGTTATATTCTGCTGTTGACATGTGACTGCTTTTGTAGTTATATCTAATATCCTGATATGTATAGTTGAAATACAGTTTAATATTTACAAAAGCCGTGTTATATTTTTAAAACTTAAAATTAGTTGTGGTAATTCAAATTTTTGGTAAACAACAAATTGTATCAACTATTTTGTGATAGTAATGTGCAATATTCCTCATGATTACTCAGAAAATACAATTAGTATATTTTGAAATTTTTTTCCATTTAGGTTTCACCGGTTATCATAAATACCATGATTACTATAACTTCAGCGCTTTATACAACTAAGGAAATGATTCCAAAAGTAACTGCTTCTTCGATAGCACATTTGTGGGAAAAAAAGGATACAAAAGATTTAAAAATGTGGTTCCTTGAAGAATCAAATGAAACTGAAAAAATAACTCCTACAACTGAATTGGTACCTAAAGGAGAAATGATGAAAATGAATATTGATTCTATTTTTATAGTTCTAGAAGCTGGAATTGGTCATAGGACAGTGCCTATGCTCTTAGCAAAGTCACGTTTTTCAGGGGAAGGCAAAAACTGGAGCACATTAATAAATCTGCATTGTCAGCTTGAGCTGGAAGTAAGCATATTTAGTATTTTTCTAGGTTTTATAACAATGTCATAAAATATTGTGCAAATCTTATTGAGCTATTTTGATTCAGTTTACAGTAAACATGGCTTTACGATATTTGAAACAGTTTACATGTGTGCTCTTGACTGGTCATTTCTTACATGTGTACATTATTTTTATTTGTAGAGTATATATCCATATTAAGTATATATTTCAACTGATTTTATATAAAGTGTGACGTATTAATAGTTCATTAGGTTCAGAATTCTTTTTTAAGAATTAAAGTGGAGTTATTTTCTTTAAAATACTAAGTTTCTGATACAGGAGTATTCCCTTCTAAAAATGTTAGAACAAAACAAATTAGAACAAAAATATTTTGCTTCAGAATTGATCTAGATACAATCATTTTCTAAGAGTATTTTGTTTTAAGTGGATTGACCTTATTTGTATTAAAAATAAATCTGATTTAGCCTGCCTTATGAAAGTGATTATATAAATTTATAAACTATATTATTTAAGTGTGCTGATGCATTTATACTTACAGAATTATAACTGATGAACTAGATTACAATTTTTATATACAGATTATAATTTAGTATTTTGCAGAGGATTTGATCTAGGATGTGTATTGAAGTATTCATTACATCAGATAATACTTATCTTCAAGAGCTTTTAGTGAGTGAATGAACTTGTTTTCAAATGTCAGTAATATGTGATAGATGAACATACTGTTTGAATCTTAGTTCAGTCTACAAGTCAAAGAAAGTGTTTGCAGCTGAACTAAACTGTGAGACAAATATGGACTACTGCGAGATTATCCAGGGGATGAATGTGCCAAGGACTTTGAAACTCCTGGGTGATGTTCAGCTGGCACGGCCAAAAGGCCTGGTGGGGGAAGTAGCATGGAAGATCATTGTAGAAAGTAACAGTTGCTTCATTGAAAAACAATTATTTAGGTTCATTTTTTTTTTTTTTAGGTTCATTATTATAATGAAATGTTTGGTGTATGGGAACCTTTGCTTGAACCTCTAGAAATTGATCAGAGTGAGGATTTTAGGCCATGGAATCTTGGAATCAAGGTATATGAGAGAAAAAAAAATTGTGTGTGTGTGTGTGTGTTTAAAGAGTATTTTCATAGTTTTAGCTTCACACAAGTTTGAGGAGCTAGTTGTCCTGTGAACCCTGTCCCTCTATGCAGTCTTTACCAATATCTCCCATCAAAGTACATATATACTGAAGTATGAAATTTTTTAAAAAAACCTAAGCCTCTTCCATTAGAACTTTAGTTTTAATTACAGTGTTAAAGTTTTCTCATCTTGAGCCTTGCCTACATAGTTCTATATTTGACCTCTGCATATAATTTTGAAATCCAAAGTCATTGTTACTGTCCTGTACAAATAATTGCATAACATTAGTTATGTACTAGACAGTGTTTTGAACAATATATCTTTGCTTTAACCTTTATAATAACCTCCTGAAAGGCATATGGTTTTTATCGACACTTGAACATAAAATGGGAATAAGACCAGAGAGTTTAATGGACTTTGCCTGTCCAAAGTAATACAGTACAATAATAGCTACAGAGTAGAAGAGGTGAGATATGAATTCAGCTGCAGTCTCCATTCTTAACTACTATATTATATTGTTATATCATATATTAGCTTCTGTCATTCTGTAGGTTATGGTCTATCCTGAGTTTGCTTTGTCCAAGGAAGAGACTATCTAGAAGGTATATATTTGCTTGAAATACATTATGAATTTAGTAATTGTAAGCCTCAGAGCCTTTGGATGAAAATTGTACTTCTAAAGCAAGAGATTGCAGAAATATCAGCATGGTATCTGCCTAATGTTGGTGGACTCAACCTGAAAATTTTCAGAGGCTTAAAGTTATAACACTGATCCCTGACTTAGCATGTGTACTTTACTGTGGTCGATAATTTAACTTTCCAGATATTTTAAATGAAGAATTTGGAAGAAGAAATTCCTTTGGTTTTTAGGTTGAATATACATGTGCAGTGGATCTGTTAATTCTAAACTTATGAGTGCTGTGCTCACAGCACTGTTGTGCCATTTTTGTCTGACTTTGTAAGTCCTTAGATTTCTGTTCTTTATTAGCATAACCAAAAGACTACATTGCTTTTTTTTGGCTGTGTTACTAAGAATTATATGCTTTTAATTATCATTCAAATGCCACATGCACTTAGTGATTTTAGGGATTTTTTTCCCTAAATTATGCTTTTCACATCACTGAAGATGAAAAATTATTTTCTAATACAGTACTACCCTGTCCTTTGTGACCTCAGTTGGCATGTCCAGGTATTTCATTATGGTAGAGGCAGTGGAACATGTAACATTTAAATGTTTTCTCCAGTGATACTGAAATTTAGGCTAAAGTCTTTTTATTTTGTTTAATGTACAGGATTAGTGGTGATGTGCTCCTAGATGCATATAAATTCTTATATATCTATAATTTACAATTTTAGATGAAAAAGAAACCCAAAAAAGACATTGTTGAGTCAGATACTGAAGCAGAAAACTACAGAGTGCCAGAGTATAAAACTGTCATCAGTTTCAATTCAAAAGACCAGTTAAACATTACATTATCCAAATGTGGCCTTGTAATGTTAAATAATTTAGTCAAGGTAAGAAACTTAAAACTAAATGTTGAGATACTAGTCTTTGTTGACCCTTTTGTTGAATAAATTCATCATTAATTATTTGTCTCACATCCCTTAATCTCTTTATGATTAGTTTTCCACAATTGTCTCTTTTATTAGGCATTTACAGAAGCTGCTACTGGACCTTCACCTGTCTTCGTAAGGGATCTAGCACCATTTATAATTTTGAATTCTCTTGGACTTACTGTATCAGTTTCACCAAGTGATGCTTTTAACGTACTCAATCTTCCATTGGCAAAATCATATACATTGAAAAATGAAGAGAGTTTAAATATGGATTATGTAGGAACTAAGGACAATGATCATTTCAGTGCAATGACCAGTTTAAGCAGCAAACTCTTCTTTATTCTTCTTAGTAAGTATTGCATTTATTTCCTTTTGGAAGCTTTGCTTCAGTTACATTTTGCATGCCATATTATCCACTTGTATATTACAATTTTTTATTAGTTTTGTTTCTAAATCTCTTGTAATAGCTTTGGGAACCTTTTATTTTCCTTTGTAGTGCTTTAATTCCTTTTGTCACTCTTTGTATTTCAAATTCTGACTTTACTAATGTCTCACATTAACTAGAGCATGTTCTGTTATGGGGAACAAAAATATTAGCTCTTAACCAGTTTTTATTGGATCATAGATGTACTCATAGATGTTTTAACTACATGTGGTATAACTTGGTAGGTGTTTTTGAGTTTTAAAGAGGAATGAATTTAGAAAAGTTTGAATTGATGCAAATGGTTTTTGGATATACAAATGTTTTTTAATTATCTGGTAGTCAAGACGAAGGGTGTTTCCTTTAGTTTTTCTGATCAACAAGTTTTTCATTTCTATGAGTGGTGAAAGTATGTAAATTCTTAAATTAACAGAACATCTAGCCATCATGAATTGAAATAGCCCAAACCTTCACCAGTGGGACTTTCTGATAGCCTGATATTTAGGTGATCACTAAGGCAAGGAATATCATTTAAAGGTTACTTAGGAGTAGGGAGGCAGGTTGCTAGGACGTAACTAGTTCTTGTCAGGAAGCCATGTGTGGCAGCTGTTTCAGGTGTTGTCAGAGCATTGCCAGTGTACTTTTAATCAATTTTATGTATTTTTTAAAATGTGGATGTAGAATTTATGCAAATAAGTAATTTTACCCCCAACATAATGTGCATATTAGGAAGATATTATGTTCAGAAATTGTTTAATTAAATCTAAGATACATCTAAAAAGTGATACAGATAGTTGGAAAAGTTAAAAACTGAAGAACAGTTATGTTGGTGTTTGCCAGTCTGTGAATGTATTAGGCTGTAGTTACTACGACAGCATACCAGAGATCATTGTTCTTGAATTTTGTAATTCTTCTCATTACTCAGTTGTTTTAAAAGATTTGGTATTATTTTAGGTTAAACTCCTGAATGGTATTTTCTCAGTTAAAAATGTCAAATACTGTGGAAATAAGTAGTGGCTTCTTAAAGTATCCCTTAGTATGGATTATATCCAGACTTCAGTGACTTATTTATAAGTTTACAGCAATCAGTATGTTTGGTATTTACCATGTACCTGAAATAAATATATGATGAATTATAAAAATTTCCAACGTCAACTTTTAATTTAGCACCTGATAACCACTCTACTGCTGATAAGATTCCTTTAACAAAAGTGGGAAGACGGCTATATACTGTGAGACACAGAGAATCTGGAGTTGAAAGATCTATTGTTTGTCAAATTGATGCGGTGGAAGGAAGTAAGACAGTAACAATCCGCTCACCGGTGCAGGTATGAAATCTTCGATTTTAGGAAGGCTTGTTATGCCTATCTGGAACTAATAAAGCTTTTAAAGTACATTATTATCAAAAGAATACAAACCGTAATAGAAATACAGCTAATAGAAAGGAAAATCTGACAGCCAATAATTACACTACTGTAATCTGACTGGTGGGAGAATTCCATTGAGTGCACTTCTCACAGTTTTTATAGGACTGTTTTTAAAATATTCTTGTACATTATTTTTTCTCTAATATACATACATGTATATTTTACCCCCTTTTTATGGTAGGAAATTGTTTAGAGGATAATTTACAGCTTTATTAAAGAATGTATAATAAATTACACATATTTGACACAGTAATACAGTTATAAACCTTCAAAATTCAAGGTAATAAGTATATTTATTATGCAGAACAACTCCTTTCTCCCCCATTTCTACACATCCACTGATATGTCTCACTGTACATTAGTTATAGTCTTAAATTTTATGTAAATGTATTGGAATATAGAATAGAATTAATTTGGCTTGTTTCACACTGCAAAATTTTGTATCAGTTTCTGTATTGTTACATACAGCTACCTGTGTTTCCTGAGAACTAATCTATTATGTGGATTTCCATTTTGAGTGAATTTTTGCATATATTGCGTATATTGAGAGGTAAAAATTGAGGATTTTTAAGAAGATATTGGCTATCCAGTTGTCCCAACTCAGATTATCTTTGTCGTATTGAATTGTGTTGATATTTTTGTCAAAAACTAGCTTACCAAATATACTGATGGTGTTTTTCTGGGCTATATACTGTTTCATTGATCTATTTATCTTTATACCAGTATTACACTGTCTTGATTACTACCTTAATGTAAATCTTGAAATTAGGTAGCATGAGTTTATTCTTCTGGCTCCTATAGGTCCATTTCATTTTCATTCAAAATTTAGAATCTGATGGTCAATTTTTATCAGAACTTCTCATAAAATTGGCTTAATTTTAAATTTTAATTTCTGGTTTTCTGCAACCATCATTTAGAAGTATGATTTATGTTTATATTCACTTATGTTGTACAGCCTTAATAGACTCATTTGTTCTGATAGATGAGACAGTTTTGTGGATATAAACAGTAGTGATACCAGCAAGTATATTTTCACTTCATTGATTCCAGTCTGTGTTTTTTTTTCTTGCCTTTACTCTATGTGAGCTGAAAGGATTTTTAAAAATTTGTTAATATGAATTACATTGAGTTTTACATGTTAGATCAGCTTTACATTCCTAGGATAAATCTTACTTGATCGTAAAATATTATAGTTAGTATATTGTTATGTTTGATTTACTAAAATTATGTTTAGAATTTTTGCACTTGTGTTGATGAGGGATCTTGGTCTGTAGTTTTGAGGCCTCAAGGAAAAGTTAATGTGAGTGATAAAGTGAATATAAAATTTGGGTGGAATTCTGTTTATAATTTTAAAAATTTGGTGGTAGAACTTTATTCTTGATGTCTATTGAATTCTCTGAATATTGATTTCTGGTTTGATACAGCTTTTCTTTAGAAACATTTTTCAATTGTATTTTTTATTTTGAGAAATTTTTATAATATATACCTATATCCACATTATGAAATATAAGAAATTTATTTTAAAGCATTTGAAGTTAACTGTTTTGTTTCCTTTAGTCTGTGTTCCCTCCTTTTTGTTTCCTAGAAAAAAAACTATTTTAGTAACATGGCATATATATTTCTTTTCCTATGTTTTTAATTCTTAAGTATGTCCATAAAATATATACTATTTGTGTCTTCAATGGTAGTAGTATATTCTGTTACTTTCTCTTTTTTTCTTAAAAATCAGTGTTATAGTGAACATGACTGACTTTTTGTACATGAATATAAATGTTTCAGTATATAAGAAGGAAGAATAATTTATATTTTAAGATGAATTTCCATTTTTACTAGGTTTTTCTGAATTATTTTCAAAAGTTATTTTATCATTTTTACCAGTAATGTATGAGTGTGCTATTCTTACCATTTTTAACTACTAATACTTCTGATTATGCCAGTCTGTTAGTGTGAATATAATTATTGTATATGATTATTATTTTAACTTGATTTCTAGATACGTTATCTTTTCATCTGTTTGGACATCATTTGTTTATATTGTTTACATTTTTCTTTTAATTGCAGCTTAAAGAGTATTAGGATTTTTTTTTGTGTGTATCTAGTTATAAATCCTTTGATAAATATATTTCAGACATTTCCTACCCTCTGATATGTTTTTCACTTTCATCACATAAATGTTTAAAATTTTTATACAGCTTTTTCTATGAATTGTTTTGCTTCTGTTTTTGTCTAGACAACATGTTTCTAAAATTAGCTTCTAAAGTCAAAGAGATTTAAAATTTCAGGATTGTTTTTCTATAAAATTGGAAACATTGATGTAATTTTTAGGATAAATAGCTTTATGTTTATTTTTTCTAATTTAAATGAACAAGACACATGGGCCCAATACTTTCTTTGTGAAGTTATTTTTAAAAGGACTTATTTTTTAATGTATTTAAGTTTTTTGATTAATAATATTAAGTACAGCATCATTTGTTTTTTCCCCCCAGATTAGAAATCATTTTTCAATACCAATTTCTGTTTATGGAGGAAACACTTTATTGGGAATTGCTTTACCTGAGAATGAATTCAACATACCATTATCATCTTACCGGTGATTTTATCTTTTTCTTTGCTCTGTGTTCATTTATAGAATTTTTATTTTCAGATCTTATGTGGATATTTGTCTTTAAATTATCAAACCTACCTTATTAAATATCTCATCTACATTATTTAGATTTCAAAGCACTTAAGTGTCTCTCTTTTCAAAAAGAAATATTGTTTAGTGTAAATATATACATTCTTTAGGCTTTTAATTTATACTGGGTAAATTGTTTATGCTTTTCTAACAAATACAATTATTACTTAAATGCTTCTTTTAAAAAAGGAATGTTAGTTAATGTATTTAATTTATACCATGTAAATTATGTTTTTACTAATACGTATAATTGCTATGCTTATAGTATGAACCATCATAACCATTGTCATATACATGCATGACTTTTAAAAATAACTAAAGGAGTATGACAGGTAGTTTGGAGAACTATGTTACAAATTGAGTTTTAGTTTTGAAAGTCTTTATAATAGAGTTCTTTGAAATAGTTTTAGAAAACAATATTTTATCTCTGTGTATGTGTCTGTTAATTGTTCAAGGGTAGAGATTAATGTAAATGCAGTACTCTTCAATATCTGTTTGGTAATCACACTTTTTAAAGAAAAGATGTGGCAAAATAATGATGAGCTAGTCTTACAATTCTAAATTTAATATGGTAACAAATATTCAAGATTGAAAATAATCTCTTCTATGGAAACTGAACTCTCTTGGAGAATAAAACCTTCCCTAGAATTAAGCATTATAATTTGTTTAAATACTATTTCAAAACATGTACTAGAAACTGACACTTTGTTAAAAGTAGTTCGTAACTGTTCCCTAGCTCTATTCCTTCTGACTGGGCCCAAGAAGTTAAGGATAGGACCATGGTGGCGAGTCTGTGGCCCATGTTTCATGGCTGTGTGTTATCACTGAAAGTCCAAAAGGTTTACTGTCGCTGGTGTAGGTTTGTAGTGCTTAGAAAACAGGCTACAATGTTTGGGCATATACTTTCACATAGATCTACAAACACTAGTGGGTGTTTTATTACTTATTTCAAATATGCTGAGGAAAAGAATTAAGAAGACAGCAACAAAAAATAATTGTTTACAAATCTGATCTTCTAGAAAGGATTTGGCGATGGTTACAAGACCGCATGAAGTTAACTTTAAACATACGTTTAAAATTTTCTGTGTAGAACTTTAAATTCATTTTGTTCTTACATAATAGTTAATGGCATTCTGCTTTTTAATAAATTTCTGCTATGTATGCTATGATTCTGCCATACTAGAGAGCATAGTATTTGATGGTCTGTGGTTCAAGGTTAAATAGTAATTCACTACATAGTTAATCTATCTTAATTGTTATTACTAGTAGTAACCAGTTTGGTGTTTGCATAATCCAGATGCTTTTAATCTACTGCTTCAATGTAGGTTCACTTAAAATATTGAACATATGAGGCATTAAATTAACAAATGATTACCTTTCTCTGTAGAATCTGAATAAACTGATTCCTAAGTTTAATTAACTTACTTTACTAACAAATGCTTACCAAGTATTTTGTTGTGGGTGAAACACTATAGATACCTAAATGGATTAGATGTGACTGTTACCATTCAGAGACTGATGTATTACGGAAACATGTACGTGGAAACTTGGATTTTAGACAGTTTTTTCAGAAAGTGTTATAGTTGCAGGAAACTTTGGAAAACAAAAGTTCTCAATGATTAATTCCCAGTGGAGGTATATAAAAACTAAGGTAAAATATAATGTTGAGACTAGATTGGAAGAGCAACCTAAGTAGAAGCAATTACATGAAGAGGCTTAAAAGGATAGGGAGCACGTATAGAAGTATAAAGACAGTTGGGATTTCATCATTGTACCGCGTGGAGTACATATTGGATGATCAAATTTGAAAAATAATTTACATTTAATTAGTCCCTCATTTACTTGCTCCTACTTTTGTAAATTCTGTTGAAATTGTTGCACCTAAAAACATTGTTGAAATGTAAACAAAAAATGTAATACACAAATATCAAGAATAACAATGCAATATACAATGATTTTGTTACATTTTCTTGTAACATTATTCTGCATTTATACTCTATGTCATTGTTGTTGAGACATTTGTTTCTTTACTTTGGATATCTAATAGATATCCAAATGTTAATATCCAGATTTTAATAGACATTTTAAAATTTTTTTGTTAACTTAGTCATTACAATTACTTCTTTCTAGGATCACATACCTTGAAAGCCAGTTTCTTTTAGTCAAATGTGTAAGCCATAGATGGTTGTTAGTGGTTTGGCTTTGCATATATGATCAATATGGTTGTGTATTTTCTGTAAGAACCCAGTTATTACCTTGAAAATTTATTTTTAAAATAGTGATAAAATATTCTAATACTCAATTTCATGTTTTTAGAAAGTTTAAATGATACCTAGTTCTAAAAAATATATGAAAATGTAAAAATGTATTAGTTTTGGAAATAAATTCATTTTAAATCTGTAATCATATAATTTGTTTTCTTTCCAAGCATTTTGAAGTGTATCATTTATTCTTTTATGTAGATCATTCCTTTTTCTGAAGCCAGAAGATGAGGACTATCAAATGTGCCAAAGAATTGACTTTGAAGAAATTATAAAAAATGATGGAGCTGTTCTGAATAAGAAATGTAGATCTATAAACCCTTCTAAGAAATCATTTGTTATTAATATTGTTCCTGAAAAAGATAATTTGACCTCTCTATCAGTATATTCAGAAGATGGATGGGACCTACCATACATAATACATTTGTGGCCACCAATCCTACTCCAAAATCTGCTTCCTTACAAAATTGCTTACTATCTAGAGGTATTCTGGAATTCGGGGGTTCTGGGGAGCAGACAAGGGATGCGAGGGAAGTGCTCCTGACTTGGGTGTTGTACTTTGAATTGTTCAAAACTTTTTTATTGCTCATAATTTTAAAGTTGTAACATAGGCAGTAGTACTAATAAAGAATAACAAGTACATACATGGAAATGTTTGAATCATGTATAAAAATACCACATAAAAGGAAGTGTTTTCCACTAATTTATCTTAGAAATCTGATTACTAAGGTAAATACTAATTATATATTATAATGTAATACAGCCCTTTCAAAAATGTATAGATTATAGATAATAAAATTGCTTAAATCACTATTTGAAGGTGTTACTTGTTTTAGGAGATACATTTTTCAGTCTTTTTCATGTAGGTGTGTTTCAAAAAGTATTTAGTAACTTCTGAAACACAATCAGTATTGAAATGATATATTCAAGTACTATATTTAAGCAAAAAACTTTGTACAATTTTTTTAGTCTTAATTCTATAAAAGTATCACATGCTCTATAATAATGTTTTCTCTTAGATGCTCTTTAACAGATTTGTTATGGTTCCTTCCTGTTATAACAAGGGACTCTGTTTTGCAATTTTATGAGAATATTCTGTCATACTTATGAAAAAAAGGTGGTTTTTCACTAAAATGTACTAGTTCTAGATTGAGTTTATTTTGACAGTTACTATATGTTAGAAACTTTGCTGATACATTTTTGGGAGGATACGTTTTTCTATTTGAGTGACAGAAATTAATTGCATATTGCTGTCAAATTTGAGATTGCATCCCAACTGTAACATTCACTAGTCGTGTGATGTTATATAGGCTATATCCTTGATCAAAATGTTTTTTTTTTTTTTAATAAAATGAGGATAATAAAACTTGCATGGTTGGGACATGGAGAAAGTCAAATTTCTTAGAATATGTAAAGAATTTAGCAATAGTTGTCATTTATTAACTATTCTAACACCACCATCACCATCATTATTTGTGGAATATTTTTAATATGTAAAAAATGCAAATTGACATTGCATTTACTTTTATGAATTTAAAATGTTACTATTAAAATTCCTATAACACCAGGAATAAGCTAGAGTACATATTGGAAAACTAGTGAGATATACAGGTGCAGTATTTACTTTTCCATTCTCTTAGAATTTTTAATTTGATGCTTTTAGAGATCGTATGCTGCTTTCCAGTTTCCAAAGGATATGATCTGTTTTTATGAAGACCGTTTATGTTAGATATTTAGAAAAGGACTAGAGAGGGCCAGTGTGATTAGGAGACTCCCAGACTGATTGGTCACAGATATTAGAGCTGAGGTAGTGGAAGTGGGGGTGGAGAGAAATGGATGTTTTGAGAAATACAGAAGATACAATAACATTATAAACAATAATTGGAAAGAAGTCAAGGGACTATTGAAAATCAGCAATGGAAGACAGTAAAGATTTGATGTTTCAATTACCATCAGGTTTCTTCTAAGTTTTTTAATTACTTCGTTGCTTGCAAAACTACAATTCATAGAAGATAAGATTGAGTTTTTTAGTTGGTTTGTTTTACTAATTATAGAGTTTTATGTATTTAATTTCCAGTGAAGTTTTACATTATCTTATTAAATCTTCACAGTAATCCTTTACAAAATGTTATCTAAAACTAGATTAAATATTTTACAATTTATACAGTTGACTTAATGTTTGAATGCAAATCTTCTAACTTATTCTGATAGGTATTTTCAAGAGCATTTTGTGTAGCACTTGGAATAATTAAATAAAATTTTGGGGCATGTTATTCAAAGACATTAAAAAATTTTTTTTTCCATTACAGGGGATTGAAAATACAGTTTTTACTCTAAATGAAGGACAGTCTACCCATATTTGTGCTGTACAAATGGACAAAGCCAAACTACATTTAAAATTACTTGATTATCTTAATCATGATTGGAAAGGTGAATATCGCATAAGATCTAATCAAGAAGACATTAGTTTCATCACTTTTACCTGTGTTACAGAAATGGAAAAGACTGATTTAAATATTGCTATACACATGACTTACAATACTGGTCAGACTGTGGTGGCATTTCATAGCCCATATTGGATGGTCAATAAAACTGGTCGAATGTTACAATATAAAGCAGATGGCATTCATCGAAAGCATCCACCTAATTATAAAAAGCCGGTTCTCTTTTCTTTTCAGCCAAGTCACTTTTTTAATAACAACAAGGTATGTAACTTTTTTTCTAACTTTCACTTTCTAGCTGTTTGTCACTTATTTTCAGGTTTTACAGTTTCAAAGAATAAAATAAAATTTAGATGGAAATGATATTTGTTAAATAGTTGAGGTTAAACATTAGCATTTAATATTGATAAGGACTTGGTATGTTAACACAATATTTAATTCAGGATAGAAAGAAAATATCAGGTTTTGTTTTTGTTTTTTGGTCTTTTTGATACAGGATCTCACTGTGTAGTTCAGGCTGGCCTTGAGCTCACTTTGTAGCCTAGGCTAGTCTCAGACTTGCAATGAACCTCCTGCCTCAACCTCCCGAGTATTGGGATTACAGGTGTCCTCCACCATGCCCAGCTTAAATAAGCATTTTTAAAGATACCTAACCAGTAATATATTGCAAATTTTTTTTCCTAGGTTCAACTTATGGTAACTGATAGTGATTTGTCAGATCAGTTTTCAATTGACACAGTGGGTAGTCATGGAGCCATTAAATGTAAAGGCCCACAGTTGGATTATCAAGTGAGTTTATTCTGTGATCAAGAAACTTTTATTTAACGTATATCTATTGATTTTTATAAGGATAGTAACAATATAGAAGTTTTTGAACTGTTAATTTTTTCTATAGGTTGGTGTCACTATAGATCTCAGCAGTTTTAATATTACAAGAATTGTGACATTTACTCCTTTTTATATGATTAAAAACAAAAGCAAATATCATATATCAGTGGCTGAAGAGGGACTTAATAAATGGCTCTCTCTTGATTTGGAGCAGGTGAGTAGATGAATTTCAAAAATGTACCTCATCAGGTTCTCTTTTCTCTTTAAAATTAGATTCCTGAAAAGAATATAAAATATTTTAACCTTTCTCCACCCCAGTTTTGCTTCAGTTCCACAGACCTTTATTGAGTTTTTGTGATAAGCTATGGATAATTTAATTAATAAAACTAAACCTTACCCTCTAGGATCACAGACCAGGAAGGTAGATGTTTAACAATTACTAATCAGTTTGGTTAAATTCTGCAGTAAAAGAATATATAAATGCATGAAAGCAGAGAAAATGGCTTATTTTCACCAAGAAGCTGTTAGGAATTCCTTCACAGAGTAAGACAAACTTTCCTTTAGGTTATTTGAAGAAGGAAGGAGTGAAATTTTAATTCTAGATCATTAGAATGAAATTTTAATTTTAGATCATCATTAGCCACTAGACTTCTGGATAAGTTTTTTGAATGATTGAAGTTGATAGAATCTTTTTTACTTTTGAAGAAATTTAGTTCTCAGTGTAAAAGATGTGTTTATTGTATTCATAATTCTTGCATATGAAACTCCTTTTGGGACATTTTCCTTAAATTTTTAGAATTTCCTTTAGAGCTGATTTTGAAAGTATCAGTTTGTGTATTATCTGTAAAGCTTTTAGCATTGGCTTTCTTTTATGATAATTTTTCTTGATATCCATATTAGGTAGATAATATTTTCAACATTTGGAATATACTCCGTTGCTTTCTCTGGCTCGCATTTTTTCATTGCAACTTTGGTGGTGATTATGCCAGTAGTTTGGAAATGGCCTTCTTTTTCTCTGGCTACCTTGAAGGTTTTGCTTCTCATTGTGTTTGATGTTCATAGTCACATCATTATGTATCTGCATGTGTGTTACTTGATATTTATCCTGCTTGAAGTACTCTACACCTAGATCTGTGGATTAATATGCTTCATGTTTTCTGTAAAACTTGCCACTAGTGTCTTAGATATTGCCTCACTTTTGTTTTTCCCTTTTCTCCTTCTGGATCTTGGCTATACTGGACATTCATATTCTTCCTGTTTCTTATCTCTTTTATCTTTTTATCTTTTCCATCTGTATGCCTCTCCCTGCTGCATTCTAGATAAATTTTACATGTGTAATTTGCTTCTTTTTTTTTTTAACCTTTTCCATGTCCAATCTGCTGCTTAAGACTGCAGGTAAATTTTTAAATTTGAATAATTACATTTCTCATTTCTGTTTTTCTAATCTATTCATTCTCTATATAAATATTTATTGTGAACTTTTGTGCATTTTGCAGTGTATCTGTTAACAAAATCAAAAACATGTAGTTTTCAATTCAGTCAGAGCAGAGGGAAGCATTAATCATGCCATAGTAAATTATAAGGTGGGAAATCTAGTACAAGAAACAGGAAGCAGGTTAAGATCAAGGGTATTGAGAGTTCTGAAGAGCAAGGGGTAGGCTCTAGTTTTTAGTAAAATCAGTCGGGCATAAGCGCCTGCCTAGCATAAATGCAAGGTCCTGAGTTGGAGTCTTAGAATCCCCCAAAATAAAAAACGCTCCTTTGGGCTGGGCATATAGCTCCGCGGTACAGTGCCCACCCAGCAAGCACAAGGTCCTGAGTGCAATTCCCAGTACTGCCCTTCCCCAACAATGTTTTTTAGTAAAATGATCAGGATAGGACTCATTGAAGTCATGTTTAACCAGAGAGTTGGAGGATGTGAAAGAGCGTCAAGAGTTCAGCTGACTGGGAGAGAGCTGAGGTGACAGAAGTAAGGAGTCTGGTGAAGGGAACAGTTTATTTACTCCAAATAGTACAAATAGAAGGCTAAAGAGAGAAAATACTCATTACTGGTAGTTGATTTTTCTTATCTAATGATATCAGTCAAGGGCCAGGCAGACTAAAGGGGGGGGTGGCCTCCAGCAGTTTTATGAACCTGAGGATAGGGGAGGACAATGGGAGGAACTAAGAATAGAGAAGTACTGAGCACTAGAGTAGGAAAAAAAAAAGTGTTTTCCAAGTTCTCTGTGTCCTCTATCCTTTCTGTATGACGCCAGGATTACATCTCTAGCTTTGCTTTGCTTTGTATGCTTCCCAGATAGCTTTCCATACTTATAGTTTCATCTTGATTTATATGACTCACAGATACTATTGGGTCTTGGGTATCTTTTAAAACCCATCTGTAGACTCTTAATGGTTCATATTTTTCATATTTTCATTCTGCAATTACAAAGGCATGATGGCTTTTTAAAATTACACTTTCTGCCTCTTTTTGTTTTCTATTTCAGCTTAAGATAAATTTTCTTTTGCTAGTTTAAAATTTTTATAAATTTTATAAAAAATTTATAAAAATTTTATAACCTTAAGATGCATACCCATAATTACTATTATTTATTTATTTATTTATTTAGATACCAGAGATCAAAGTCATGACCTGTGCTTACCAGGCAGGCATTTATGTTGCTGAGTTAAATCCCTGACCCGCATACCCATAATTATTACCTCTTGATTTGCTAAATCTACAGATCTATTTTCCCACTACAAAAGACAAAAAGTTTAGCACTTTAAGTCTCAGAAGGTCCTGCTCATAACATTTTAAAATGACAGTATACATTATTAATCATGAAAGATACAGCATTAAGCCAGTGTTGTCAAAGAACAACGGGCTTGGGAATGTTTAGAGTGCAAATCATACTCAGTCCTCTCGATTTCGCATGGGAAATATGTCATTAGTACTGCTGTGGTTTAACTCTACCACATCAGTTCCTTTGAGAATTGTGAGTGGAGGAACCTTCTGAGTGTAGTAAATTGTTGAGGTTGTGTTCTATCTAGTTCCATTTTATGGTTGAATAAAAATGCCTTTAACCATTAAGATACTTACCTTTAACAACTGGTTACTGTTACTGATCATTCTCAGGTTCTGTATTTTCATGATTAGGGATCACAGTCTCACTGAAAGCTATGATGGGATCAGTCTGGTCAGGCTGAAGGAGGAGTTGACTTCCTAGTTTACAGACAAGACTGCTTCTACATTATCTGTTCTTTAGCTCTTATCCTTATGTCCAACTCCTCCAGTTTTCAGTGCCTTGTCGGTCTCCTATTCCTTTACCTTGGTTTCCAGACCACTGTTGTCCAAGTTGTTTTTTAAAGTTTGTAAACTTCTTTCTCTGCACTTCAGTTTTTTCTTTTCCCATTTCACTCTTATTTGATGAACAGGACACTAAATTTAATGCATGTCTTGATTCATCATCTTGTATATATTTTGACTTTTAATTAATTACCCAAGCATGCCTACATACGATTTTTGTTTTTAGCAGCTGGATGTACCCTTGCTTTACATTGATCACTAGTGCCCTACTTCTTGGCTCAGTTTTCTTGCTAAATTTTCAGCCCTTCTCTGTAAGATTTGGACTGCATAGAGTCCTCCCAAGTTCCCTTGTTGTTGTAGTTCTTCAGGTCCTGCCCATTGCTTTTGTTTACAGTGTCCTCTCTGTTGACAGTTGATAATTGTTTAACCAACTCAGTAACCAAAGCTTTAAGGTTTACTTAAATATTGTGATTTTATTAAAATGATATATGTATTTATGATGAATTGTGTTTTATAAATATATATATATAACATGTATTTTAGTGCATCCCCTTTTGGCCCAGAGATGCTTCTAGTAAACTTCTTATTCAAGTTGAAAACAGCGAAGGTCCTCCCAAAAGGATGTATTTTAACAAGCAAGAAAATGGTGTTTTATTGCATCTGAATGATGAGGTAAGTAAATGTTTTTACATGTATCACTAGTAAAGCTAATATATACTTCCTATATTTAACTTTTTTGTATTATATAAGTAGCATATGATATTTCCCCCCTTTTCATTGAACAAACATTTCTCTTTATAAAAGGAAAGGTACAAAGAGGAAGTAGAAAAATAAAATATTACAGAGGAAGTTAACTGGAGTGCCTAGAATACACAAGTATACCACATGTGGAGTTTCACTCATCTGTACACAGTAGAGAATCATGGTTTCCCAGAAATGCATTACAAAATTCTGAGTTTTCTGAATTACTTTCCAAAAGTAACTTACCACATTATAAAAAGTTTTATTATTAAATGTTCTTCGTTAATTTCTTGGCAGGATGGTCACTTCAAAGAATGTTTTCCTTTCTTTTAGCTTGGAGGTATTATAGCAGAAGTTAATTTAGCTGAACATTCTACAGTTGTTACATTTTCAGATTATCATGAAGGAGCAGCACCATTCCTATTAATAAATCACACCAGGAATGACCCCATTCATTACAAACAAAGGTAAGAAGATGGTCACAATAGTAATTCCTGACTTTAGCAGACTCTAGGCGATGACACATTCACTTCATAATGTTTTTAAAAATGAACACTAATAATATAGTTATGAAAAACAATGTCTTAATTTTTTGAAAAATTTATAATGAAGTGTAAATAATAGTAAAATTGCCTTGATATATTGGTAATTTACTTATAAGTGTTTCAGAGAGAGAAACATGGAAGAACTAAAGCCATTGTGACAAAAGCTTGATGATCATTGTTCGTATTTTATGAGAAATATGTCTAGGTGTATCTTGAGTCTCTTAGTTTTGTATATTTTAAAATGTTTTTACATTTTTAGTAAATATAACATAAATGTTAATTTTCAGATTTTTGTCAAACAGTAGTTACTCTCTTCTTGCAGAGGTATGTGGAAGAACAACTTTGTAAAAGGCCATAATTAAATGTTTTAGGACTACTCTGTCACTTCTTTCAGTTTGCTACAGTGTCATAGTCTTCTTGTGTCAAAACAATTGATGCAATTTACTGTAATCCCAAACTATATTAGTTACCTTTGTCATTGCTCAGAGACAATATCCAGCACCCTCAATTTAGGAGAGGAGAGATTTAATTTGAGTCAGTTTCAGGGAGCTCAGTGTATGGTCTGCTGGCTCCACGGCAGAAACATGCTGTCAGAAGGGCACACTGGAAAGCAGAAAAGGTGAAGGGTGCTCATCGGACTAATGCCCATGTGTATTACCCAGAATTGTAAGACTAAAAGAGCCCAGCAGATTTCCTAACCCAAAGCATTACTGAATCAAGAAGGAGGCGTATAAAGGCTTGCGGCCTCTCACGAGCTGGTTCCTCACACACGCCCTTCCGCAGCCCTGCTCCTCTGTTGCAGCACTCTCTTCCCCTGCAGTAAAGCCCTCTGGAGAATATGGGATGGCGTGAGACCTCCTTCTCATTAACAAGGCTGTCATCCCAGTCCATCCTCCAGTAGCAGATCCATATACAGCAATCTCCCAAATTCAGTCTTAGATTTTTAAAAACGCATTTTTTCTTAATTTGAATTGAAACAATAATTCATGAAGTAGCTTCAAAGACTTGAAAATCTTCCTTTCCTAAGTGAAACTAATATTTTCCTTGAAATACATTTTCTTAGAGGATTTATTATTATTATTATTATTATTATTATAATACAAGGAAATTTTGGTCTTAATCAGAACTTCTACAAATCTTAGTTAATGGATTAAGAATTGGTAAAGTACGGTTTTGAGTTTTTAAAAAAATACATTCATGTTGTTGCATTTAACTTTACATTTTTGCTGCTTGCATCAGTTCTCTTAGTGAGGTAGAAGACTCTCTTCCTCCTGGAAAAGCAATGTTGTATACGTGGGCTGATCCAGTGGGCTCTCGAAAGCTGAAGTGGAGCTGTGGGGAAAGTTTTGGTGAAGTAACACAAACAGATGTAAGTACTAGCTTATTTTTAATTTTTTTAAAGGTGTAATTTCCAGTCCTGCTGATTTTTCAGGACTGTTTTCTGCTACCATTACAAAAAAGATTTTTAAAGCAGTTTTAGCTTTATCTTTTTTAATAAAAAGATAACTTGCTTGTTTTCATTTTGTTAAATTCCAACTGAATACACTAAATACAATTGGAAAATCAGTAAGTACCAAAGTAATTATATATCAAAGAAGTAGAGTCATTTACATTTATTCCAATAAAAGTATGCAATACTTAACCAGATGTAGTGGCATACAACTCAAATTCCAGCTCCAGGAAGGAGAGGCAGGAGGATCACTCCAAGTTTGGTATCAGCCTGGGGTACAAATGAGTTGAAGACCAGCCTGAACTACACAGTGAGGCTCTAGCTCCAAAAACAAAAAAGTATGCAGCCCATAAACAAAGATTCTTTATGTTTAAAAGTCTATAGTGTATAATAGTATTTACATATGTTTATTGTACAAAATAAACTCTGTTAATCTTTCTCTTAATCAAAACTATTTGAAACTTGGAAGTCTTATTTTGACTATATTGTTATTTGCTTCTACTGTGTTATAAAAGGTACTCTTTAACATTTGCTTCTATAGCAGGCACAGTGTGACATGTCTGTAATCCCAGCACTTGGGAGTCTGAGGCTGAGGGTCATTGCTAGTTTGAAGCCAGCCTAGACCACATAGTGAATTCAAGGCCAGCCTGAAGTATGTAGTGAAACCTTGCATCAAACTACCCTCCCAAAAAAATCACCTCATAAAGAAGTTCTCCACAGTGAAGTATTCTTATTTAGATTTAACTTATGTAGGAAACACTTAAGGATCAACTAAGGAAACTAAAAATAGTGCATTTCTGAATGACAAGCTGTGTGGTAAAGTTGTACATAAACATTGTAATAACAGTCAAAAATTAAAATTCTAAATTTTATTCTTCAGAATTCACCTTAATTTGACTCCTATTCCGATGTCTTCTTTTAACTTACTATTTTGTCCTGTCTACTGGCAGGCTAACAATTCTCTAATTCTTATTTCAGAGAGGTGACAGAACAGTCCATCAATATGCCTTTGTTTTAGGGTTTTTTTTTTTTTTCTGCTTTTGTTACTATTTTCTTAAGGGAAATACCCTATATTAACTAAAGATAGTTTTGTACTACTACTAGGTTGTAAAAATGTTATGTCTATGTATATATAAATGCATAGCATTGACTTTTTAATCAAATAGTTATTTTATATATTGCATATGATTTTTGAACTTTATCTTATTTTGAGGATTAATAATAGGATTAGTGTTTGCCAATATCAGGAAAACGTCACATTGTGGAGGTTTTGTGTTGTTTATAATTATCTTACTGATACATTGAGATATATACAAAATGATCACATTCATCATAGGAAATTTGTACTGGTACATGATATATCTTAATTCTTTTTTCCCATTTCTCTCCCTTCATCCTCTCTTCCTCTCTTTCTTTGCAAATGCTTTGTTTCCATTTTTCCTTCCATCCCCCCGCCCCTGTCCCTAGTTCCTTTTTTCATGCTGCAGTAAGGGTTTACAAGAGAACAGATACAATGCAGGCCACATAATTTATAGGATTATTTTGTAATACTCACCCAAAGAGTCAAATGCGAGAGTGCAGTATTGTGCTGCATGAGTCCAGCTGAAGACCAGGAGCCTATGGCAATGTCCTCCATGAGCCCAGCTGGAGGCCGAGAGCCTGTGCAATGTCTCATGCAAGTATGTACCAAGAAGCTGCACTGGGCAGGCCCCAAGGTCAATGGTGGAAGCTAGAAAGTCTGCACCAGTGGGCTAAAGGATCTGAGCCAGCAGCTGAGGGATCTGTGCTGGAGCCAGGAAGCAATGCTCAAAGCAAGGACCAGAGCTCCCCCAAAAAGAACCACAGTCATCCTCAGCAACAGCGAGGAGCTAAGCTGCTCCAATGATGAGAATAGCCAAGTTCATATCAGCAAAACCAGTGTGACAGGCTTCTCTAGGAAAATCAATGGCACAGCATCTTCTCCTCGTCTCCTTTTTATGTTGTTAGCAACAGTCTTCAGGTGGGCCTGCAATACCTGGCACCATGCTGATTCAGTTTAGCTGGGCATTCCAAGTTGGCTATTAACTGTCAATCTACCATGTCCCATTTGAACATTTTGTTCCTATTTCACATCTTTTAGATGTTTTGGTCCTCATTGACCCTTTCAGTTTCTCACATTGTAGAAACAATTCATGTTTAAACATGAATGTTTGATTTGTTTCACTTAGAATTATGGTCTCAAGGCCGGATATTTAGTTCAGCAGCATAAGTGCCTGCCTGGCAAGCGCAATGTCATGAGTTTGATTTCTGGTACCGGGAAAAAAAAAAAAAGTATGGTCTCAAAATGCATCCATTAATAGAAATGTTTTATATTCATCTTGCTTTATGACTGAGTAGTACTCTATTGTATAAAAAGACACACATCTTTATCCATTCATAGGTTGGTAGGCATTTGGGCTGTTTCTAAGATTTAGCTATTGCAAACTATGCTGTATAAACATGGATGTGCATGTATCACTGTGGTATGATGCTTTTAATTCATTGGAGAAGATAACAAGAAGGGGAATAGCTGAATCAAGTGGAACCTCTTACTTTTAGTTTTTTGAGGAATTTACACTGATTTCTATATTGATTGTACCAGTCTGCACTCCCACCAACAGTGGAGAAGAGTTCCCTTTTCCCTATAGCCCTACCAGCATTTGTTATTGGCTGATTCTTGATAATAGCCATTCTCTTTCTAGAGTAAGATGGAACAAGTCATGTTCAACATTTTTTTGTATATTTGTTTGCTAGATCTACTTCATTTCAGATGTACCTTGTTGGATTGATTCTTTAAATTTGAAGGGTCTGATTTTTTTTTTCTTGAGTTCATAATATATTCTGAGTATTAGTCCTTTGAAGAACAGCTGATATCCTTCATATGGTTTTTGGTAAATGGGTTTTGGTCTTTGTCAAAAGATTTTATGTTGAACCATCCCTGCATTTCTAGGCTAAAGCCTACTTGGTCAGTGTGTGTAATATTTTGACGATTTGCTGCATTGTTTGCTAGTATCTTATTGAGAATTTTTATATCTGTATTCCCTAAAGAGAATGATTTGTAGTTTCTTTTGATTGGGTCCTTCTCTAGTTTTGGTATCAGGATAATGCTTGCTTCCAGGAGTGACTTTAGAAGTATTGTTTCCCTTTTCATCTTATTTGAAGAGTTGAGGAGTAGTGGCATTAGAGCTCTGAATTTTTTGTAGAATTCAGCAGGACCCAAACTTTTGTTTGTTTGTAGTTTTGAAATTACTTCTTCAATTTCATTGACTGATAATGACATGCTTATATCTTCTTGATTACACTTTGATAATTGATATGTATCTGGAAATCTATTTTTTCTGTATTTTCCATCTTATTGGAGTACAGGTACTTAAAGTAGGTACTGATGATTGGATTTCTGCAGGATATATTATGTATATCACTTTTTTCATTTTCCTAACTACATAGATTTGAGTCTTCTCTTTCCTTTTTTTTTTTTTTAACAAAGTTGGCTAAGGGTTTGCCTGTTTTAATCTTTCAAAGAACCAAGTCTTGAAGTCATTGATACTTTGTATTGTTTTCTTAGTCTCAATTGCATCTGATCTTTATACTTTCCTTCCTTGTACAAGCTTTGGGTTTAACTTGTTCTTCTTTCTCTATAACTGTGAGGTTCAACATTAAGTTTTATATTTGAGTTTTCTCTGTTTATTTAATGTGGAAATTCATCACGATAAACTTCCTTTATAAGACTGCTTTCTTTGCACCCTGTAAGTTCCATATGTCATATTGCCATTACCATTTAATTGTAGAAAGTGCCTAATTTCTTCTTGAATTTCATCTCTGACCCATTGAAGGTTTCAGGAGTGTGTTATTTAATTTTCATGTATTTATTCAGTTTCTGTGGTTTCTTTTTACCATTGATTTCTAATTTCATTGCAATATCATCTGATAATGTATATGGGATAATTATAATTCCTTCACATTTACTTAAGCATGTTCTCTGAGCTAGTATGTGGTCTGTTTTGCAGAACATCATATGTGCAGCTGAGAAAAATGTGTATTCTGTTGTTGCGTGGAACATTCTTGATATCTACTAAGTCAGTTTGTTCAAAAGTTTAATTCTGCTCTGGTAGTTCCTTTTTGATTTTTTAAAAAAATCCAATTGTTCTATTTGTGACAGTGGAAGATTGAAGTCCCCCATTATAATTGTTAATGCTTATTTGATTGTTTATATCTATTAATGTCTGTATTACTATAGTTGAGTATGTATGCTGGTTGATATACTTGCTGTACTTACATTCATGATTGTTATTTCTTCCTCATGGATTATTATCTTCACAAATGTGTAGTCTTCTTTGTCTCTTCTGAACAGTTTTGGCTTGAAATCCACTTTGTCTGAAAATAGATTATCTATCCTTGCTTTTTTCTGTGTTCCTTTCACATGGAGTATTATTTTTCATCCTAAGAGTTTCAGTCTGTGAATTTGAGTTAAATGTGTTTCTTGTATAAAGCATATTGAGGATCTTGTCTCCTGGTCCCCTTTGCCTGTGTTTCTTTCTGTTGGTGAATTGAGGCCATCTACATTAATGGTTACGGCCAACAGGCACTCGTCTCTGCCTTGCTATTTTCCTGCCATTGGCTGCCTACTTTTCCCCTTCATTCAACTGCCTGCCCTGCTTAGCGATCCTCCTGTGCCACTGGAACTGTGGTCATTTTTATCTCTCTCTAGAATAACCTTTAGTATTCTTTGTAGAGTTGGCTTGGCAGTCATGAATTCTTTCTCTCGTTTTTTGTCATGGGAATATCTTGTTTCTCCATTAATTTTGAGAAGTAGTTTTGCGAGGTACATCAATCTGGGCTGGAAGTTGTTTTCTTTCAGGACTTGAAATACTTCAACCTCTTCTTGACTTGATGGTTTGTGTTGAGAAGTCTGTCATGATTCTGATGGATTTTCCTTTATACGTGATCTGTTTTCTTTTCTGTAACCTTTAATATTCTGTTCTTGTGCTGAATTTCTGGGATCTTGGTTATTATATTTCTGGCTGTAGATTTATTTTGGTTATGGCTGGCTGGAATCTATATGCCTCATTTATCTGTATGGCAGGCATTTTTTTTGTGTTTGGGAAATTTTCTGTTATTACTTCTGTAAATAGTCTTATCATTTCATTTGTGTTGACCCCTGTTTCTTCATTGATACCTATCAGTCTTAAATTATTTTCCTTTGCATCATCTTGCAGCCATTGAATTGTTATTTCCTGGTTTCTTGGTTTTTAAGAGGTCTTTCCTTTTTTGGTTGCAAGCTGCAAACCTGCATTCACAGTCTGAAAGTTTATCTTCCATTTCTTTTAACCAATTTGCCAGCTTTTGATGGAATTTTTAATTTCCTGGATATTTCTGAATCTGTTTCATGCATTCTGTATCTCTCTTATATTGTTCATTCAAGGTTTCCCTCATTTTCCTATGCTTCTCTATTTATTTTATCCATGTCATCTTTAGATATGCTCAGCAATTCCTTTATTATGTTTTTCATTTCTTCTCTTATGTGAGATAGCATTTCTGATCTGATTTCTTTCATAGCCTCATGCAGTTGTTTCTTTATGTCGATTGCATCACTTCAGAAACTTCAGGTGTGCAGCTTCCAATCTCTTCCATATTTGCATCTCCTGGACTTGCAGTGCTTGGGTTGGAGGCCAGAGACTGCCTTTTGCTTCTTCATCTTGACATTTTCCTGGGTTTTTCCAGACAGGCAGGTTGTGGGGTCCCAGGCACTTCCTGTGTTGGCTGTTCGTCCACAGTATGGGAGAATGGGTCAGGCACCTGGATTTCTCCTATCTTAGGTTCCCAGGACAGTGTTGGGATACAGGGCTGGCTTCTCCGGACACATGTAGCTACTCTGAGGCTCTCCTGATGGTGGCAGGTGCACGGTAGTTTGACTGGCTGGTTCTCCCTACTGGAACTGGCTACTGGTCCCTGATGGCTGCTGGCGGGACCGGAACTGGCTACTGGTCCCTGATGGCTGCTGGCAGGACCGGAACTGGCTTCTGGTCCCTGATGGCTGCTGGCGGGACCGGAACTGGCTACTGGTCCCTGATGGCTGCTGGCGGGCTCATTGGGTCTCTTTGTTCAGTTGTTTCTTCTTCTGGTGTTCACAGTTCTGTGGCAGTGTCTGTGTTGCATACCACAGATGTGTTGGGGATGGACCTGATCTTGGCATCTGTGTGTGTCTGTGCTCCGGGCTGTTGTCCTGGGTCTTGAGGTTCCCTTTAGTCTTACATTCTTGCAGCCGACCTGCCCTCCAGGATGCAATATGAGGGACCCAGATCACAAACTCACTGACTTCAAGTGGGTCCAGCCTCTGGGATGAAATGGAGAGGTATAGAGCTGCAGACTTACTGTTTTCTAGCTGGCTTGCCCTCCAGGATGGAATGTTACTACTTCTGTGAGCAGGTTTTTATGCCCTTTGTGGTATCTTCGGATTTTTTCATTGATTCCAGTAAATTTTGTAGTATTATTCTTTGCATCAGCTGGTAGCTGTTGGATTGATGATTTTTCATGGTTTGTTGCTATTTTTAAGAAGTCTTTCATTCGATAATTGCCAACCACAACCTAGTCTTTTAGATCTGACCTTCTGTTTTCACATTGGTTATTTCTGCTGCATTTTCTTTCAGTAGAATTTTTAACCTCCTGGATTTCTATTCAAGCCTGTTTTATGGAATCTACCTCTTTTCTATGTCAGGCATTCATAATTTCCATGTTTTTCCTAAGCCCTTGTTTTAAAAATCTGTATTTAGATTCACCAGCCATTTCCTTCATCATGGTCATTGTCTTCATTACTTTTCTCTCCTTACTGAGACAAAATACCTGACACCCAAAATTAAGGAAGGAAAGGTTTCTTAGCTTACAGTTTGTGAGATTTCAGTTCAGAATCAGCTGGCTCCAAGGCAGGGTGGTGTCAATGCGCAGTGCTTCAAGGTGGCCTAAGACAGCAGCGAGATCAAAAGAGGAGAGCAAACCGCTTCTCCCTTATATGGTAAGCAGGCTGCCCCGCCTCAGGGTAGGTGTGGCAATCACAGAATCTCCCTTGCCTTCCTCTGGCACAGACTCAAGATGTTTACAAAATGAGAACCCTGGCCCTCTATGGAGTCACTTAATTAAACTTCTCAAAGTGACACAACATTCTAGAGCAGTAGTAAGGGTATGTCTTCCACATCCCAGGATGAGAAACTGAATTACTTAAACTTCTAGACTTCTCAGCCATAACAGTCATTATCTCTTTACTTATTTCTGTTTTGGCTTTATCAAGAGCCTTATTTATCTGTTTTGTTACTTCCACTGCTACCATTTCAGAAAGTTCAGGTGGATGGCTCTTGATTTCTTCTATTTCAATGCCTCTTGGATTTGCCTCGGGCAAGTTGTGGGTGTTGGCTTGCACTTTGCATTTGTGTTTTCTCATTGTCTTATTTTCCTTGCCTCTTTGTTGTTGTTGTTTCCCTGCATTGAGGCCTATGGTAGGTAGCTTTAATACTATATGAAGACCTCTTTAGGAAATGACTACTTTTCAGCCTCCCTAGAGTCGTTGGTTTTTGTCCTTTGAGTCTGATCCAGTATTCTGTCTCTTCTGTTTATTAGGGATGAAAGATTTCAGCCTGTTGGACCTAGCACCCAGTTCTTTAGTACTGGACTCTATGGTATTGTTTATGACTTCCCAGAAAATGTAGGTGTTAGCATATAAGAACATCAATTGATCATAACTTTGACTAAAGTATAATAATCACTAATAACAATAGCATCAAACAGACTGAAAAATGACAAATTGAGATAACTAAATAATTTTTCACCCTTAACCATAGGTATAAGATTTAAAGTCCTATAACAAAATGTAAGGCAGTTCAGGAAATTAAATACAGTAAATACTCGGTAGAGAGACTTTACCCTAAGAGGACAAATTATAAATGGAAGAAGAGGAAGATGTACAGAAGTGAAAGAAGAAAAAGAGGTTAGAATCAAGGCTGAAGGACAAAGGAAGGTTACCCAAGCCATTGGAAACTGGTGAAGAAAACAAGAGGGAAGGAAAGAAGGAAAAATCAAAAATAAGAACAAAACAAAATAAAACTAAAAACAGTGTTCACATTCACAAAAATCATAGACTGACACCCCCCAAAATAGAAACAAACTGCAAAGAAAGAAAAGTTTTAACTGTGATTTCAAGTCTGTAGCTGTCTTCTGATGTCTAGAGTTTGGTGGAGGTGTCCAGTTTAAGGTATGACTCTGATCTCACTGGTAGAGGAGGCCCTCAAGAGCCCTTATCTTTTTGCTAGATAAGTAACCTGCAAGCCAGCAGTAGGACTAGGGCTGGGCCAGTTCTGGTACTTTCAAATCCACAGAAATTTAGGCTAAACCTGGCTTCTGGTTGTGGGGGTGGTACCTGCGTTGTTCATTTTACAACACTCTGGGTATCACTGGCCGGTCTCATCACAGTTTCCTGACTATGAATGTCTCCTATGGTTGTTCCTCATCTAGTTATAGGGTTTAAGACTGGAAGCCCTGAGATGAAGCCAGTCTGAGGCTTCTCTGAGTCCCAGGTTCAGTGGACCACTCTCTAGAATGGCGTGTGACTATGCAGTCTCTCCAGGGAATGTAGGAGTCACTTGGACTGGAGTCACTGACCAGCTGTTGCAGCACTTAGCATCCCCCAGTGTGTTTCTTCCTGAAGGTTTGGAGTCATCTGCTTTCACTGTAGATTCAGTCTCCTTGTCTCACAAACCAGGAGCCAGAAAACAAGTACAGACTGCCCCTTCCTATTTCAGAGTTTTGGTCTGTGCCTTTAATTTTTCTGTAGGTTCCACTCGGGTCACAGGGATCCATCTCTCTACTTTTTGTTCTCCTAGTTGTTATTTTCCAGTTTGGATTCTGAATCTTAGGCAGATTTGTTATTGCCTGCTGCTCTACTGTCTTCCAGGAAGCATAGCTCTTAAAGCCATCCGTAAGCGTAGCTTATAGATTTTCTTTAGGAAACCTACAAAGACCATCGCACTAAAAGAAGCCTAAAGCTGTAACTGCCTACTGTATTATAACACCTGTTTTTGAAATGATTTTTTAAAATTTTTGATCAGTCATAATTGTATAAAGTTGGATACAGTGATATTTGGATGTATGTTAGTAATAAGGCATGATTAAATCAAGGTAATCAACACATTCATTACTCTGTTTGTCATTTTGTTGTTGAGATTTGAAATTTACTCTTTATTTTAATGTGTGGAATACGTTGCCCTTGACCATGTTCACCCTGCTTATACAATAGATATTCAAACCCATTCCTCCTGTCTTATCTAAAACTCCTTTTCCTTTATCAGCAATTCCAATCCCTTTCTTTCCAGTGTTTCTTCCTTATTCTTGTGCCCACAAATCTTTGTTCCTCTATATGTTCCATCTTACTTGATTCTACATAATGAGATTATGTGGCATTTATCTTTTTGTGCTTGCTTATTTAGTGTCATACTATGGATTGAAAACTGATGGTCAACTTAACACCAGCTGAATTAAATCAGCGTGGTGTTGAGCATAGATGTTCCACTTGAGGAAAGTTGCAAGCATAAATAGACATGGAGAAGAAGAAGCTAGGTGTTGTGAGCTTCTCTGAGTGTTGCTGTTTTGAGATGTTGGTTCTCCTGATGGAGCTCATTATGACTGGCCTCCCCAGTGTGAGTTTGACTGTTGTCATCAGAGGAGCTTGGGACCTTGTTGGTGAGAGGGGTTGTGGTTCACTTTGAGGAAGCTGTGGTTTTTAAATTGAGCATCCCTTCCTGGCTCCAGAGGAGAAGACATGTGCCGTTTAATCTCCAAGACAAACTTGCCATGCTGGCTTCCTAGCATGTACTCAACAGTTCTTATAGTCTGAGGAGCTTGGGGCCTCTTTGTGGCTGAGGATGGCTTTGGTGCTTTTCAGGACAGCTCTGGTCTTTGTTTTGAGCATGACTTCTTGGCTCCAGTGTAGAACCCTCAACCTATGAGCACAGCTTCTTCAGCCCACTGGCATAGACTTTCTAGGTTCCACCACTGATGTTTGGGCCTTCCCAGCACAGATCTGTAAAAGAGACTGACATGAGTCCTTCTCGGGGGCTCTAGACCTCCAGTTAGACTTGTGGGAGGCATTGTCATGGGCTCTAGGTCTTCATCTGGACTCATGTAGGACATTGCTGTGGGATTCAGGCCCTTGGCTGAATATTCTATGTCTTTAGTGTTGTAGGTAGATTTCCTGCACTTTCTTGTGTTAACTCTGGGTGACCATCATAAAATAGTATTATAAATTCTGTGTCCTGATTCTAACTGTTCTCTGCACAACCCTGACTACAACATGTCATGTCCTCCAAATTCATCTCTGTTGTCGCAAATGATATAATTTCTCCCTGTTTAAAACTGCAGTCATGCCTACTTTTTAAGGCTGTTCCATTGTGCATGTATACCACACTTCCTTTTTCCATTCATTCATGGATGGATGCTTAAGTTGTTTCTACATTATGGCTATTATGAATAATGCTGCAATCAGTTCATTGATTATTGACTTACTGATTTCAGTTCCTTAATATATACAGAACTGACATTACTAGATCATATGGTAGTTCTACTTTTAGTTTTTTCAGAAACTTTGTTTTCCAAAATGGAGTATTACATTGTGTTACCCCCAGTGTTACATGAGAAAGAGTCCACTTCCTGTGCATCCCCTCCACTACATCTCTTTCATCTTTTTTATACAAATCATTCTCTCAGTTGTGAGATGATACCTCACTGTGGTGTTCACTTTCATTTCTGTTAATTAACGAGGTAAGCACAAAGTCATTTTTTTGAAAATAGCAAACCTTAGCTAGACTTAAAAAAGACATCAAATGGAAAAGGCAGCATTGCAACCAGCACAACAAGAATACAAAGAATCATAAGGTTATCATGAAAAATTATAAACTAGCAAGTTGAACAGCCTAGAAGAAATGGATAAATTTCTGGACACATAAAACCTAACAAAATGTAATTATGAAGAAAACAGAAAATCTGAGCAGACAATGACAAGAGTTGAATCAGTAATAAAAAAAAATCCTCCTGTCAGAGAAATATACAGAACCTGGTATCTTTATTGCTGAATTCTAGTACACATTTAGAAGTATTGCCAAATTTTTTCAAACTCTTCCGAATATATTGAAGACTTCTAAAGATTCTACGTGGCCACATTACCCTGACACCAAAACCAAATAAAGACAGCAAAAAAAACTACATACCAGTTCTTTCTGCAGAAAATAGATGCAAAAATTCTGAACAAAACACTTGTCAAATGAATTTAATAGCATATTAAAAGATCCTTAGTCATACTCAAGTGAGATTGATCCCTGAGGTACGAGGATAGTTTTAACATAAGCAAATCAATAAACATTAATACATCAAATTGATAAATGAAGGACAAACCCATATGATTATTTCAGCTTCAGGTTTTCTTTTTTTTTTTTGGTACCGGAATCAAACTCAAGACCTCGTGCTTTGCAAGGCAGGTGCTTGTGCTGCTGAGCTAAATCCCCAGCCCCCCATATGATTATTTCAGTAGTACACACACAAAAAAAAATTGGACAAAATTCAACCCTTCATGATAAAAATTCCCAATAAGTAAGTGTAAAAGCATTACAATGCAGCGTAAGAACCAGTTCTGAGAAACCCACCAAACAGGAAAAAGCTAAGACCTTTTCCTCAAAGATCAGGAACAAAACAGGTATTCCTAGTTTTGCCTCTTCAACACAGTACTGGAAGTCCTGGTCAGGGCAGTTAGGCATAATAAAAGACATCTAAAATGGAAAAAAATTAAATCATCCCTTGTCTCTGTGTGGACAGTTAGAACACAGATAATAAAAGCTTTATTTTCTTTCCTTCCTTTCATTTTCCTTTTCCTTCTTCCTTATTTATCTGGTGAAGCTCTTTACGTATCATCGAATAAAAATGAAGGTTGCAGGTGTATTTTTGCCTTAATTTTCCCATCTTAAATTTGATGTTTCCAATGTTTCACAGTTACGTATGAACTTCAGTAAATTTTTTTCTGAAAAGAGCCTTGGATAGGAAATCAAAGAACTTCTCATTTAATCTTTGTTTGCCAAGAGATTTTATTGCAACTGGATATTTAATTTTATAAGTTATTTTTACTTACATAGGTGCTGTTTAATTTGCATAACATTTTCCTCTTCCTTCAGACCTTCTGGGAAGGTCTACTGGGTAATGCCCTCTGTAGAATTGCCTTGAGTCAGTCCCTGTTGGAGGTAAACTTTAGTTTTAAGCCTTTTACTTTGTGTACTATTCATCAATGAAAATTGAAAATGTTTTTGCCAGTAAGGGATTTGGGGTTCTGAGTTTCCATTAGCTTATTGATGGTGTTTTTCCATTGTTTTCATGGTTTACTCTTTAATTGCTAGAATTTGCTGCATGTAACTTGTCATTGAACTTCAAAACACTGATACTCTGACTATAAAATGGCTTTCTGCTTAATTACCCAATGGTGAATATAGAGCATGTAACCGAGACATCAGATGTATTTTTTTTTTAATCTTGCCTCATTCAACTATGTAAGGCAGTAGGACTTTTCAGACTAAAACAACTTTTGTCTTCTTTTTCTTTTTTCTTTGTGTTCTTTTCTTTTCAGTAGTAAGGATTGAACCTAGGGCTTTTGTACTGAGCTACACACTCAGTCTTTTTCTGTTTTTTTGTTTCACGACAGAGTCTTGTGAAGTAAGTTGCCCAGGCTAGGCTCAAATGCAAGAACCTCCTTTCTCAGCCTCCCAGAGTGCTGGGATTACAGCTATGTACCCCCACACTCAGTTTAAGTACAGTGTCTTTCTGTAGATTTAGAATAAAGCAAAGAAAATCGTACCTTGTTACTGATTAACCTATAAAGGAAAATTGCTTAATTAGATTTTATTAAAATATTAAAACAGTTTACAGCTGAGCTGTCCTCCTGATTACTAACTTAAAAATGTCAGTAACTAACATTAAATGGGTCCAGTGAAATGAATGTCCAAGTCTTACACAAATGTTAATTTAACTGTTTGTCATTGACCTATAACTAAAAATCAGTGATTACTTCACATTTCCAAGTATCCTATAAATACTCATTTAGTTGTTAGCTCAGCTGTATAAAATAGTTATCATTTTGTAAATATGCAATCTAGACTTCATGTTGGTTGGGACCAAACTCTTAACCCTTTTTTGGTTTTTGGCATTTTTCTTCTAGGATATGATGACAGCTATAAATGTAGGAAAGAAGACCATTTATTTAGTTTCATTCTTTGAAGGTCTGCAGCGCATTATTTTATTCACTGAAGATTCAAAGGTGTTTAAAGCAACGTATGAAAGTGAGAAAGCGGAGTTAGCAGAGCAAGAAATTATACTGGCTTTACAAGATGTTGGAATTTCTCTTGTCAACAATTATACAAGGCAAGAAGTGGCCTACATAGGCATTACGAGGTTAGATGTGTTCAGTTTGGTGTGAATTTAATCAGTTCTTAATCATTAAATTATCATTTTAAAATGATTTATTCAGTTTTTGTTTTTTAGCTATTCCTCAATACTAAGGTAATGTGAATTTGCAAATACATTTGAGGTTCTTTCCCACTTTGAGATAAAAATGCCAGAAACAAGATCTATAAATCTCTTACTATGTTTTTAATTTTTCCAGTGCTCAGAAAAGTTCAATCTGCTTAATTTACGAAAATTATTCTTTATTTAACATTTAAAATTTGGTATTTAAAATTGCTTGTTACCATTTACAATAATAAAAGGTACATAGTAGATGCTTTGTAAATAAGTGTTGAAGGAATAAAGAAACTCATTTCTAATTTGACCTTGGCACTTTAAGTTAATCATTGTACTTTTAGTTTGTCAAGCTCTTATATTTCAAGCCTTTACAATGTCTATTCATAAACACTTCAAATTGAAATTTGTACTCACATATACATTAGTGCTCAATGTGAGAGCATTCCTATAGTCTATACACTGTAGCAGTGCAGTTTTAATTCTTGAGCTAAACTCCAAAACAATATTAAAGATACATGCTACTGATTTAAATTTAAGTTGTGTAAATTAATAGTGCCCACTGCTCATTGAATAGAATAAATGTTGTTTAAAGAGGAACATTAAAAACAATTTGTGTCATTCTCAAAAATATAAATTTTATTAAATAAAAAGGTCAATTAGCTAACAGATTTTTAAATGCAGTTACTCTGTGTTATCTCTTAAGGTAAATTATATGAATGCACAGATAACCAATATGTGATCTACATTTCTACTTTATAAGTAAATATAAATGTTGGAAACAATAAACAAATATTTAAGTAAAAAAATATAAATGTTAGAAACAATAAATATTTAAATAAATTTAATAGTTGGGCGTGGTGGCTCACGCCTGTAATCCCAGCACTCAGGAGGCTGAAGCAGGAGGATCGTTGTGAGTTCAAGACCAGCCTGGGCTACAAAGTGAGCCCAAGGCCAGCCTGAACTGCATAGTGAGACCCTGTCTCAAAAAGACAAAAAGAAATAAATAAATAAATAAATAAAATATATAAATAACAGTGAAATTATTTCCAAGGGTACATTTTTTTTTATTTGATAGGATTTATTTTTGTCCACTGCTAAGAATCAAAACCAGGGCTTGCTAGGAAAGTGCTCTACTACTAAGCCACCTCTCCAGCCTTTTGTTAGGTCTAAAACATTTTAATTTCAATACATTTAGATATCTCTCATTCCTAACTTCTCTTCTAGACTATTTTATATTTTGCTTGTTAAATCCCATTTCCCCTCTCAGCTCACTAGCTTGCATCACTGAGAAAAGTAAAGCCATAAAAAGCAGACTTGCACAGATTCACCTCATCCCCTAGTGTCATAACTTCCTACTATAGGCATTGGTGCCTGATGCTCGTATTTCTCCAGAGTTGTCATAGATACATCTTAGGCGCTCCCTTTTTAACACTTTTTTCTACTTTTGCACTATATTTCATTCATTCTTACCTATGTGGGAACATTTATTCACTAATCCGCTTTTTGTTCTAAGTCTACAACTTTCTGCCTCTCTACTGAATTGTTGGCATCTGTGTTAACTTCTCTCAACTTAAGAAAAACAAAAATATATTTTACTGAACCCACTTCTCTTTACCTACTGTCAGTTCCTTTCTTTACAGGCAAGGCCCTCAGAACTGTCTGTTGTAAAAGAGTTTAATATATTCAGTATCTCCAATGCATTTTCATCCCTTTTTTTCATAACCACTCCAATGTTTAGTTGTTAGCACATTGTAAAACTTGTCTTGACAAGATTACAGTGACTACTATAATGCCAAATCTAGTGGAATTACCAGTGTTCATTTTACTTGATAACATGTAACAGAAGTTCTTTCTTGATACATTTTCTTTCATTTCAGCTTAGTTTGGCTAAATTGACCATCTTAGTTTTTCTTCCTACTTCAAAATTCTCAGACTCATGGGTTGGTTCTTTTTCAACCTCTCGATTTCTCATGTTGGGTACTCTGAGGTTCTTAGGTCTTGAATCTTGTCTATTTCATTTTTCATTACCACAATATGTCTCAAATTTATTCAGATATATCAGTCCTCAGCTCAAACTATTTTCTGAACTCTTATATATGCATATCTAACTGCCTACAGAAAATCCGCTCAGGTATCTAGGAGATAATTTAAACTTTGTATGCATTAACATCAAACTCCTTGTTTGCTTCTCCTACCAAAACCTGCTTCCTCGTAGGAATTACTCATGACCAACCCTTTCTGGTTTCTGGAGTCATCTTTGAATCCTTTCATTGTTTCACACCCCACATCTATTTCATGTAAAAGTTCTGTGCTGGCACTACTTTCAGAATACACATAGCATCTGACTATTATTTAAGTGTTAACACCCTAGTCGGATCCATCACCATTTTGGACCCTCTTACTGCATTAACTCCTAACAAGTTGTCCTGCTTATAGCTTTGACTCCGTTTTTCTGCCCCACATCCAGATTCATAAGTGTATTCTTTTTTTGTTTTTATTTTTGGTACCAAAAATTGAATGCAGGACCTTGTGCTTGTCAGGCAGGCGCTTGTGCCACTGAGCTATATCCCTGGCCCTCATTGTGTATTGAGACAAAGCATTAAGCAGGTCATATTGCTAATTTTAAATCCTTTCAGCAGTTCCTTAGCTCACTCAGCATAAAACTTATATTCTTTAGAATGACCTGCAAAGCTTTAAATTAATTGACAGCCCACTGACTGACTTCCTCTTCAGCTCTTGCTGTGTTCCTTCCATGCCAACTTACTGTTTATCCTCATGTACTACAGATGTGCTGCTGTTTAGAGTGTTTGCTAAAGCTGGCCACTTCAGATGTTCTTAGCCCCTTATCTGCTACGTAACTGGCTCATACCTTTTAAGGTGGATGAAATGTCACCTCATGAGGTCACTGTTTACCCCTTCATATTAATACTACAGCTGCCACTGTATCCCAAAACTCCAGGTCCTGTGTACCCTGTTACCTTTCCTTTCAAAAGGATTTTCACTTCCTATACATTAAAATTGACTAAATGTTTACTATTTACTGTTTTACTCTCCAGCTAAAATGAACAATGGTAGAAATTCAGAAAAACAATGGTTTCTCTGAATACCTGGAACACTACCTTAATAGGAATTTAATAAATACTAGTTGAATAAATCCATGTTGCTAACCTCATAATGTGCTTGTGTATGACTGAGGCTATTGCAGGCTTTTATTGAACATTCTAATTTCTTTAATAAACTGTTTAAAATGAAATATTATATATTAATACTATTGATTTTTGCTTTCATATGTAAGTTCTGATGCAGTTTGGGAAACAAAGCACAAGAAGAAGGCAAGATGGAAGCCAATGAGTGTAAAGCACACTGAGAAGCTGGAAAAAGAATTTAAGGAATATACTGAATCTTCACCTTTAGAAGACAAGATCATTGAGTTGGACACCAACATTTCGGTAATTTTTAAAGTACTGATGGAAATTTTTAACTTTTATCTGTTATAGATTGAATCACAAGTGAAGTTTAGAGGAAAATCAAGCTTCCTTTATAAAACAAATTGAATATAATTAATTTTTTGTTTTGTTTTGAGACAGGATTTCACTATGTAGTTCAAGCTGGCTTTGAACTTACTTTGTAGTCCGAGCTAGCCTTGAGGTTGCAGAAATCCTTCTGCTCAGCCTCCTGAATGCCGGGGTTACAGGTGTGCACCACCACGCCCAGTGAACATGGTTAATATTGACTTACATACTTAGTGTATAATATTCCTTTATAGGTGTGCTCATACGTATTGAGAAATGTCTTAGCTTAATGTCAGCTAATGAGAAATGAAAAGTTTATTATAAAAATTAGCAATTTTTTTGTTACTTTCCTTTCTCTTTCCTTGTCCATATTCTCCATCCTGGAGAAAAAGCATGTAGTAAGCAAATGCTGTAGGAACAAAGTATACCCCAAGTACTTGCTTTATTACTTATTGTGGTAAATTTTAGTAAATAAATCAAAAAGGTGATACAGTTAACCTTTCCGGATTATGTGACTATTTTATGGATTTGGAATATAAAGAGCTGAGATTTGAATCTAAATTAAATTAGATATTTAGCCTACTGTTTTAACTAGTATATTTTAAACATCTTTGGGTATAATGTTCGAATTTTAATCAATTATGGAAAAGAGATATTCCATGTTTTTTTGGGGGGTGCATATTTTTCAGGTTCGCCTAACACCTAATGGTAACAACATGAAAATTCTGCAACCACATGTAGTAGCTCTCCGAAGAAATTACCTTCCAGCATTAAAAGTTGAACATTGCACGTCTGCACATCAGTCGTCATTCCGAATTCAGATTTATAGAATACAGGTATGCCTTTCTGGAAAATGTGATCCAGACACAATAAGGAACAAAATAACAGTCCGAGGATCTGTTTCCTACTAATACAAAGCCTAAAGAAGAAGGCACAGCAGAAGCCAGAGGGTCCAGTACACTGAGAAGGTGGAGAATGAACTGAAGGTGCACACTGACTGTGTACCCTCTACTTCAGTTTCAGTAGTAGCCTGGACTTGTTGATTCTCTGTACTTCTTAAGTCTTGATGTTCTAGCCAAGTAATTGATATACGGTGTATCAACCTGTTTTTTATTTTCTTAGATCCAAAACCAGATTCATGGTGCAATTTTTCCGTTCGTGTTTTATCCTGTTAGACCTCCAAAGTCTGTCACCATGGACTCAGGTTTGTTTTTATTTTTAGAGTATTATAAAAACAGTTGTCTTAGCTACTTGGTTTGGGTTTAGTTTTTACTAGAAATAGAAGCTGCTTGAAATCTCCACCTAATATCTGCAAATCTTTAAATGAATACTGAAAAAAAAAAAGATATGTAATATGTGTGTGAACATATGTGTGTGCATATGTATATATGCACACACATATATTTACATGTAGAAATATTTACATTTAGACATATTAACTTAAAAGCAGATTACTAATCTGTAAATATGTGTAGACTCTTACAACCTTTAAAAGCGCAATGAGGTTTAAATTCCATCTCTTCTAAACAAGAGAAACTGTCCTGTGTTCTCCAGGTGAGAACAATGTGACAACTATTCTTCTCTTTCACCTTTTTCCTTTCCTGTATCTCTCCCTTTTCCTCATTTTCTCTTGGCTTTCTGCAGCCTGCTTTCCTTTGTTCCACCTTGGCTTCCTGTCCCAGAGTCCATACTGTTAACTCTAGACTGTTCAAGGCACTTTACGCAACATGCTGGGAAGCTTTGAATCCCTGTAGATGTCAGCCCCTCTACCCGCAAGTGTGCCCTAGGTCCCCGGAATCTGTTTCACATTTTCCCTGCTGACTTGAATATGTACTTCTAGTTTACTTTAAAAGACAGTCCTAGAGTGTAAAATTAGATTGTAATGAACCTTGCAAAATATCAGCACTTTTAATTAACGTGATTTAGTAAGTGATTTCATTTCTTTTTGTTTAATGTAACATTGGAAAAATCTGCTTAATTATGACTTAAAGCACCGTAAGAGTAATCATATTTATAACTTTTATAGCACCAAAGCCTATTACTGATGTCAGTATTGTCATGAGATCTGCAGGACATTCCCAGATATCACGTATTAAGTAAGTGTTTTCTTATACTTCTTACATGTTCACTTAATGTTTTGGTTTAAATATTTGATTTTTTTATACTGTTTATAAATTTCAAATAAGTCAAACTTTTAACCATAAGTATTAAATTATAAAAGCCAAAGAGAAATCTATAATGAAACATACCTAGATGTTAAGAATAGTTATTTCTAAATCTTGGGAATTATTTTGTGCAATTTTTTGTGTGTGTTTAAAATGTCTATAATGGCTATATATTGTTTTAGAAACAAGAATAAAAATATTTCTATATTCACTCACTACTTATTTCAGGAAGTGGAACATAAACAGAAAAGTCTGTGTGAGCTCCCCATCTCTCTCACCTGATCACTGAGACAAACTGTCTATATCCCCTTACTTTTGAAAATACACTTTCATTGTGTGTGTAAACCTCAATGTTTTATAGCTTTAATTTTTTCTGATTTTCTAAAAATTGTTTCAAACTTTAAACAACTCCTAGGGATTTGTTTTTTAAATTAAAATTTGTATTAAAAATGTATTGAATTTTATTGTACGTAGCTATGATTTATTCACTACCACTGATGTATAATCTTCTGTTTATTACTGTGTACCATAGCTTATCCATTTCTCTGGCCATTTTTCTATGTTGAGGTTGTTTGCTTATAAACATTGTCACGATGTTTTTTTTTTAATCTAATAATCCTAAGTTTCAAAGTTCTAATGTATATAAAATACTTTTTTCTCATCTAATTTTCTTAGTGCAGTTAATGATTTTTTATTGTTTTCTACTTTGTAACACAGATATTTCAAAGTATTGGTTCAAGAAATGGATCTCAGGTTAGATCTTGGATTTGTCTATGCTTTAGCAAACCTTATAGCAGGAAATGAAGTGACCGAAAAAACAGAGGTAAGATTTAGGAATAATAGCATTTGATGGGAAAGACTAGGAAGCCAAAGCACTACAGGAAAAAAAAATATTAAAAATGTTTAGATATTACAATGGCTTTGTTTCATTTTAAAAATATAAATTTTTAATCTTTTATTCTACTTGTGAGCAAATGTGTAGAAATCTTTTTTTTTTTTTTTTTTAGAGGATAGAAAATGAAAGTAAGCCCTTGCTTATTAGCAAATAGAAAAGTTGAGGGGTCAGATAGAACTGAAGAAAGAAGATAATCATTTGTGTTCACATCACTTTTTTTCTTTTATTTTCTTGGGTTACTTTAATAATTTAAAATTTTAGAGAATGATCAAGATATTTGATGAGTAATGAGATAAGCAAGTTAAAAGTATATCTTTTGGCAGCTGTTTAAGAGACTTCAAAATCATAGTGACATAGTGGATCAGATATAGTCTCTTTGTTTCCTTTCTCATAGAAACAATTCTTAAGATAGAGACAACCTTCATAGATAAAGATCAACAAATATATTTTCCATCCTTTATAACATAGGGGTTTTGTGAGACAGGATCTCGCTCTGTAGTCCAAGATGGCCTTGGACCTGTGGTGATCCTGCTGCCTCATCTCCTGAGTGCTGGGATTATGGACATGCACCACCACGCCCATCACACCATAGTTTATTAACATTTAGTTCGCATACCATACACTTCACCCATTTGAAATGTACAATTCCATTTATTTTAATATACTTAGTTCACGAAGTTGTACAACCATCACACTATCTAATTCTAGAACATTTTCATCACCTCCTAAAGGAATGCCTTGGTCCTTGTAAAAATTAAAATACCTTCTTCCTCTACTGGTTTTTCTATTTTAAACATTTGACACACAAAATAGTGTCAAATATTTTTGACATGAAATAGTCTTTGGTGAACGGTATCTTTTGTTTAGCATTAACATTTTTAAAGTTTGTGTATGTTGTGGCATGTGTTAGTACATCATTCCTCTTTTTGATGAAGTAATTTTCCATGAAATGGATAACTTCATATTTTTTCCTATCCATTAGTTAATAGAAATTTGGATGGTTTGATATTTTGACTATTATGGATTCTATTATGAATATTTGTGTACAAGTTTTTTTAATTTCTTTTGGATGTATATGGGTGGAATTGCTAGGCCACCTGGAAATTATTCTCAAACTGGTTTGGTTTGGTTTGGTTTGATTGGGTGCGGTTTGGTGTGATTTGGTTTGGTTTGGTTTGATTCGGTTTTGTGAAGCAGGGTCTGGCTTTATGGTCCAGGTGGTCTTTAACTCATTATATAGACCAGACTGACCTCTCTAGTAATTATTATTACCTGAGGTTGTGATCCTAGGTATACTGGTAGTTGTAATAGAGCTTCTTATTATGGTTTTGATTTGCAGTTAGCTCAAGATCTTGAGCATCTTTTGGTTGTGGTAGTCATTTGTATTTCTTTCATGGAGAGATGTGTTTTCAGATCCTTTGCCTAATACGCAATGGAGTATTTATCTTATTGTGGAATAATAAGTTATTTATATCTTATAGCTCTACATTCCTTTTCAAATAAATGGTTTTCACATATATTTACCCATTTCATGTATCATCTGTTTACTTTTTTCATGTAGTCTTTTTGAAGCACAAAAATATTTCACATTAATGCATCCCAAAGTATTTTCTCTTTTATTGGTCATACTTTTAGTTCATTTCTAAGAATCGTTTTCCAAATCCAAGGTAATGAATGAACCTTATGTTCTAAAACTTGTGATGTTTTAGCTGCTACAGTTAAATCTTGGGTCCATTTGAGTTCATTTTTTGTGTGTGACCGGAGATTAGGGTCCAGATTATTCTTACACAAGCAGTTCTCAGTTTCCCAGTACCATTTCTGTCTTTGCTTCAATTGTTGTGTACTAGCAATAAAGAATAATGAGATTCATTTTGGCAAATTGGTATATGCATATAACATATTTTGATTATTTTCATCCGTCTTACCCCACTCTTCCTTTTCTCCCTCCTCCCCTTGATCTATCTCCTTCCCCATTTTAAAAATTCCTCCTAGTTTCCTGTCATCTGTTTATTTTTTAGATTTTTTTTTTTTTTTTTTTGAGACAGGGTTTCACTATGCAACTAAAGGTGTCCTTCAACTCACTTTGTAACCCTGGCTGATCTCAAACTCGCAGCACTCCTTCTGCCTCAGCTCACAAGTGCTAGGATTACAGACCATTGCCACCACCATCAGCATAGATTGTTCTCACTAGAGAAAACAATTAGATAAATATGATATTTATCTTTATGTGACTGGGGTATTTTGCTTACCACAGTAGTCTCTAGAACCATCCATTTTTCTGCAAGTTACTTGATTTCATTCTTCATGTCTAATGTTCCATTGTATGTATATACTACATTTTCTTTGTCATCTCTTGATGAGCATCTAGGCTATTTCTGCAGCTTAACCATTATGAATTGCACTGTGAGAAACCTGGGTGTGCATTTATTACTGTAGACATAGGCTCTCTTTAAATCTTTTAGAAATATACCAAGCAGTATTGTCACTGGATCAAGTAGTATTTCTGTTTTTAGCTTTGAGAGGAATCGTTACTCTGATTTCCAGTGTGTACTACTTCATATTTCCGCTTTATGAGGAATCTCCCATTCTGATTTCCATAGTGTGTACTAGATTTCCACTAACAGTGTTATGAAGGTTCCTTTTCCCTCTCACATCCTTGCCAACATTCACTGTTTCTTGTATTCTTGACAGTAATGGAATCTCAGTGTGGTTTTGATTTGTAATTTCATCATACCTAAAGATATGGAACGTTTTTTCATAGCTTTTTAACCACTTCAATGATGACTTTTGAAAAGTCTTGTTTAGTTCATTTAGTCCATTTATTGATTGGGCTATTTAGGATTTTTGTGGGGGGTTTTGTTCTTATATGTTAAGGATATTAATACTCCATCAGAAGAATAGCTAGCAGAAATTTTCCCCCATTCTGTAGTTGTGTCTTTACTCTGCTGATTTTTTGCTTTGTTGTGCAAAAGTTTTTCCATTTGATGATTTTTGATACTATCTCCTGAGCAGTTGATGTCCTGTTCAGAAAGTCTTTCCATGTGCCTATGGCTTCAAGTGTTTCTCCTATGTTTTCTTCCAGCAGTTCCAATATTCTCAGGCTTATGTCTATAGTCTTCGATGTGTTTTCATTTCAATTTAGTAAAGGGTGAGAGGTAGAGATCTAAGTTCAGTCCTCTGTTTGTGGTTATCCAGGTTCCCCATTACCATTTGTTAAAATGGATATCTTTTCTCCAGGGTGTGTTTTCCACCCACAAATACCAGATTGCTCTAGGCGCATGGGCTCATGCCTGTGTCTTCCATTCTATTCCAGTGGTCTACACATCTCTTTTTGTACTGCTGCTGTGGTGGTTAGGCTCAATTGTGTCATCTTGATTGGGTTGGGAGTTGTCTGAGGGATTAATAAAGCACACTTCTGGATGTGTCTGGCTGGGTCATGAAGGTGTCGCATCCACTACCCCTTCCTCTCTGGCACTGTTTCTCCACTCTTATTTCTACTAACTAAGCAGCTTTGCTTGGCCTTCGCTTTCCACCATGATGTTCTGCCTTGGAGCTAACAGACCGAATCTCCTGAAACTATGAATTAAATTAAACATCTTCTTCCTTTAAGTTTTGGGTATCAGATATTTTGTTCCTGCAACAAGAAAGCTGCCTAATACAGAAAATTAGTACCAATTTTAGTTGTAATTGAAATGAAAAATGATTTTGTTGCTGTGACTGTACTTGACTTTATGGTTTAGAACCCTTTGGGAGTGGCTTGTGGGAAGAGTTTAGAAAAGTTTGGAGAAGCAGGGTAGAGAAGAGAAGCTTAGAATGCTGTAATAAGAGGTTAGTAGGCAGTTCTGTTTGCAGGAATTTTACTGAGGACTTGTACATCTGTATTCATCAAGGATGTTGGTCTTTCTGTTGTTGAGCCCTTATCCAGTTGTGGTATTTGGGGAAATGCTAACTTGCGGCAGGGGGCAGGGGTAATGCTAACTTTGTAGAATGAATTTGGAGGCGTACCTTACATTTCTACATTTTATTTAAAAAGAAAAGTTTGCAGAACGATGTGTTAATTCCTCTGGTAAAATTAAGCAGTGAAATTATTGAGTACTATGCTTTACTTGTGAGCTTTTATTACTGCTTCAACCTCACTATTCTATTTAAAGGTTTTATATCTGTCTTACTCAATTTTGGTAAGTCATTTATGTCTAGGAATTTATCCATTCTCTAATTTTTTTTGGGGGGGCGGTCTTTTTGAGATAGGGTATGGCCCTGCAGTGCAGGCTGGTTTTGAACTCACTTCAATGTTTGCAGTGTATCCCATGGAGTCTGATATGTTGTGTTTCCATTATCGTTGGATTCTAGTAGCTTTTTAATTTTTTTCCCTGATTTATTCAACAAGCCACTGATCATCCAAAGTGTGTGCTAGTTAATCTTTACATACTTGTACAGTTTCTATAGTTTCTTTTGCTGTTTATATTTAGCTTAATTCCACTGTGATCAGATAGGATGAATTGGTTTCAGTTTTATTGTATTTACTAAGACTTGCTGTATGGCCTAAGATATGGTCTCTTTAAGAGAAAGTTTCATTCATAGTTTAAAAGAATGTATGTTTTATTGTTGAATGCAACATTCTGTTAGCTGTCTGTTGAGTCTGATCTATTGTGTTGTCTGATCGTTTTTGTTTTGTGTTTGTTTTGGTCTGACTGACATATTTATTTGGAACTGGGCATTGAAGTCACCTAGTATGAGTATAGTGGGGTCTGTCCGATCCCTTTATGTCAAGCCTTGTTTATTTTATGAAATTGAGTGTGCCATGTTGTTCAGAATATAAATATTTACAAATGTTATTTCTCTTTAGTTAAGTGTTCTCTTTTTTAATATTGACCTTCTTCTGCCAATTTTAATTTGAAGTCTACTTTGTCTGATGTAAGTATAGGTACTCCTCCTTGGATTATCATTTTTACATTCATTGATTTTTCAGCCTGTATGTCTTTGAAGTTGACCTGTGTGTTTCTCACAGACAACATGTATATGGCTCTTATTTTTTTGAGCCATTCTCCCAGTCTGTCTTTCAATTGGTGAATTAAGACTCTGTATCTTAAGTGCTGTTATTGAAAAGTATGTACTAATTCCTGCCATATTGTTACCTTTCTAGAATTTAATTCATTTCTAATTTACTTTCATTTGTCTTCTCCCCCAACGAGGTATATTCATTCTCTTGGCCTCATGATTGTCATTTTCCTCTCCATTTTGGACTTCCTTAAGTACTTTACGTAATGCTGGCTTAATGGCCATTGGTTTCTCAACTTTGTATTTATCTTGGATTGTGGGAGTTCTGTAAGCAAAGGGAAAATAAAGGGACACAAACACCACGGGTCAGCAAAATGAGCAGGGCAAGTGGATGCTTTCAACTGAGATATAGCCTCAGCCTCGGGTATCTCACAAAGAGAAAACCGCACATAAATGACAGTCATGAGAAATCAAGGAAACAGGTTGTGTACCAAAATTCATAACTCCCCCAAACTGATCCTACAATATTTAAGTAGATAAAACCCCAAAGAATTTAACAAGCTATTATTTAAAATTATGAATGAGATCAAAGAAGACAGAAATAAGTGATAGAAGAAAAGGGAATATCAATGGAAATCAGGAGCTTGAATCCAATTGATAAACTAGCAGAAACACAGCAAACCCTTTGAAACAAACATGGCATGGGAGAACAAGACAAAGTAAGGTAAGACATTATAAAAGTAAAAGCAGTAACTAACACTTATACACATTTGCATGTGTGTACACACACATGTGCACATGCTTATGTAAACATATACAAAACCAGATCCAATATTCCTTCTCTGGGAGGGGATCTTTATACTGGAAACAACTGTTCAACTATTTTCCCTGGGATTATATTGTTGAGTGTAACCTGACAGAACGAGAGATGTGAAAACCTTTTTTTATTCCAGCATTTGTCTTCTCACCTTTGTCTTCTCAGCCTTTGTCTGTCTCAGCCTTCTTTGGGGTTTTATCTACTTAAATATTGTAGGATCAGTTTGTCTAGGTAGACGTGGTGTGGAACAGTTGGGAGACTGAGCTCTACCCCTCCTTGGTGATAGATGTGTACTTGAGCGGGTTCTTCCTTTCATTTTAAATAATAGCTTCCTTTGACTTTTTAAAAACATGCTAGTATAGTTTTTACATTTCTTTTGTTAGATTTATTTCTTAGTGGGTTTTGGATGGTGCTGTTCGCTCGTTTGTTTGTTTGTGGTTCTGAGGATGGAGCCCACGGCCTCCTCACTGAGGCACATCTCTAGCCCTTCTTATTTATTTATTTTTATTATTTTTGAGTTAGGAATTTATTAAGTTGCCCAGGCTGGGCTCAAATTTACAACTCTGGAGTCCTGAAATTGCAAATGTGAGCCACCTCACTCGGCACTATTTTATTCTTTTTTATGGTGTTTTGCATGAAACTTGTTTTCTAAATTCCATTTTTGAATTGTAATATACATAAAAATGCAGTTGATTTTTGAGTGTTGATCTTCTGTTTTGCAACCTTATTGAATTTATTACTGTGTTTCATAGTCTTTATATATATGTGTCATCTTAGAAAAGAGGTAGACTGACTTCTTCCTGCCCCCCCTTCTCTTTTTTTTCTGGCGCCAGGAACAAACTTACGACCTTGCACTTGCCAGGCAGGTGCTGTGCCACTAAGCTGTATCCCTGGCCTGACCTCTTCCTTTCTGATATGAATACTTTTGGCTTCTTTCTCTTCCCTAATTTTACTGTTACAGACTAGTGAAATATTGAACAAAAATGAAAGCAGACATACTTGTGTTATTTCTGATCTTAAAGGAAAAGCTTTCAGTTTTTAATCCTTAATGTTGTCTGTGAGTTTTTCCTAAATGTTGACTGTACATTTAATACAGATATTCATAGGAGATACTTGTCTATGATTCTAGTCTATGATATTCATAGGAGATACTAGTCTATGATTTTCATGTGACACCCTCACTTTTGGAGTCACAGTAAGAATGACTATGAAATGAGTTGAGAAATATTCCCTCCTGTATTTTGAAGGGGTTTATAAAGAATTAATTTCTTTAAATGTGTGGAAAAATTCAACAGTGAAGTCATCTGGATCCTGGTTTCCTTTTTGAGTAGGTTTTTGTTTTTGATTACTGATTTAATCTATATCAAGTTCACTACTTTACATGTTCCTATTGTTGTCTGTTTCATTTTAATTGATTGACATAAATTTAATGATAGTATTTAGTCTATTTTATCTCTGGTAAGTAATAAAGTCCACACTATGATCTTTTCAAACAATCAGTTACTTCATTGATTATATTTTCATTAGTTTTACTATGTTGCTTTTGTTTCTGGTTATTCCCTTCTTTCTGCCTGCTTTAGTTTATTCTTTTTTAATTTTGTAAGATAGATGTTATTGGTTTGATTTTTTTTTTTCTTTTTTTAGTGTGGGCACGTAAGTGTAAATTTTCCTCTAAGTACTATTAGCTGTGTTGCAAAAATTTTGGAATGTTGTGTTTTCATTTTCATTTAGCTCATATATTTTCATTTTCCATTTTTATTTTGCGTCATTTTTTTCTTCTGGCAAAATAGTGCTCATTTTCCTTTTTGAGTTTTTCTTTGACCTTTTGCTTATTTATTCTTGTGCTTGTTTTATTTTTATAAGTGTTGTTTAGTTTTTTATGTACTTATAAGTTTCCTAATTTTTTCTATTAGTAGATTCTAATTTCATTTCATTATGGATGGAGAACAGAGATTTTATTACTCCTGTCTTCTTAAGATACACCATATTGTGTTTGATGGCCTGGAATGTGGCTCTCCTAGAGAATGTGCTTGTGGTTTGGGAAGAATGCATCTCTGTGCTGTTGACTTGAGAGCTAGGGTAGGGCTAAGTTATGTTGGTCAAGTCTTCCATTTCCTTAGTGATCTCCTGCCTGGTTGTTTTACCCATCATTGAAAGAGGATTAGTAAGGTCTTCAACTAGTATTGCTGAATTAATCTATTACTTCATTTCTGTCATTTTTGTATACATTTTATTGTTCTTTTATTGCTTTATTTGGAGCATATATCTTCATAATTGTTACATATTCTAGATAAACTAATCTAATCTCTGTAAGGTGTTCCTCTGTCACTAGTAACATGTTTGAAGTATATAAAATATGTTTTCTATAACCATCATATGGATGAATTTTGTTTTTATATCCATTTGATCATCTATGCCTCAATTGAATTATTTAATTCATATTTATATCACTGATGTAATTGGGTTTATGTGTTTCTTTTTAAATTTTACTTTCATGTCTCATACTTACTATGTTCCTTTATTCTTCCTTTAGTGCTTTCTTTACAGTAAGTGAACATTTTCTTGGGTGTCTTAGTTATTCTTTTCATCACTGAGACAAAATATTGGATGCCAAAGTTAGGCATGGCAGAAGAGAACCAGGCCATTGCAGGGTAGGCAGTACAGCAGCAGCAGAAATACCTGTTACAAACTTCCCTTTCCCTTTTATTCCATCCAGTCTACAATCCTGGGTGGTGCCACCCACATCCAGGGTAGGAATTTCCATTGCCCACATCCAGAACTATGATGAACCAATTAGTGGATTAACCCTATACCACTCCCTTAATCCCCGTGTCATACCTTTAATCCACGTTCACATGCCCTGCATCTGGAAAATCCTATCTATGACCACATGAGGTACATCTAGATACAAGCAGTAGTGTTGGAAAACACTTAAAAATTTCTTTAGTGATGTCTTTACCATATTTGAGTTTTTCAAACTTTTTTAGTGATTGCTCCAGGATTTAAAGCAGCTATTTTCTGATATATACATGCTTAATTCCAGTGAGATATAAAAATGTAACTCCCATATTACTTTCTTCCATTTTCCTCCCTTGTAGTGATACCATTCTTAGACATATTGTATCTGTTACATTACAAACTTAATAAATTTTTGTGATTATTTACCATTTATTTCCCTGTATATCACTGCTTCTCACATACTGATTTTGTGTTTCTATATTACATTGGCTGTCTTTTCAGTTTTTAATATTTTATGTCTCTTTGTAGAATGGGTCTTTTCATAAAGACATAGAAGCTTTTGAAGAAGAATATGAAACAGTTTCACTAGTAGATCAATCACAAGTCAGTCTTTATGAGTATTTTCATATATCTCCTATTAAGGTACGGGAAAAATAAGTCATTTTTTATTTCTGATAATCTAAGTAATAGTAAATAATCTGATCTCATCAGTGGGATGTAACAGTTATGTTCTTAATAGCATAAAGATCTTGGAGTTTTAAAATTGCAAACAAGTAATGAATGATACTTTAAAAACTTTTAAAATAAGTTTTCCCATGCGAAAGTGGGTTATCACCAATAACTTGTATGTTTATATCTTTACCCAACATTATTTTACCTTAATTTTCTGTTAAAGGTGTTTTGGTGACAAGTTTTAAAATGTTGTATATCATGGGTACTAGTTTTAGTTTTTAAAGTATATTTGATGTGGGAATTAGACATTGAATAAAATAAAATCTATTTTTAAAATACAGTTTCTATAAGCTACTGATGTAATACCTGAAGTAAATTATTGCATAATCCAGTATTTGGGATAAGAATGCAATATGGCACCAAAAAATGCTTTTTAACATACTTCATACTAACTTAATTCTAACATTTCAAATGTATACTTTAGGTGATTTTTTTTAGCAGCCTAACTTAGTAGGCTGCATTATAAATGTATAAAAGTGAATATATTCCTAAGTTTATCAAAAATGAAATAAATTAATCGTGTCACTAAATTTAAAATTTAAGTAAAACTATGTTAGATTTAACTTTCTACTTACTAATTTTAGCATAATTCAGTTAATTTTGAAGTCTTTATGGCGTGAACTTAAAATGATACTGTTTTCCTTTTTTTTGAAAATTAAAGTTGTCAGTATGAAAAAAAGTGCTTCACAATATTTATCCTTTATCTCTTTAGTTGCATCTAAGTGTTTCATTGAGTTCGGGTAGAGAAGAAGCTAAGGATCCAGAACAACGTGGAGGACTGATTCCATTTCATTCTTTAAATCTTTTGCTGAAGAGTATTGGTGCTACTCTTACAGATGTACAGGATGTAGTTTTTAAGTAGGTTTAATAGTCAAGTCTATAAACTGATAAACAATCCATTTATACATACCTAAAATTTTGTTACATCAGAAAGAATGTAAAATATATTACAGACTACAGCAAAATTTGGCTTTTGCGTTTAAATGGAATACAATCAAAATAGCAGCATTTTATATGCCCAAACTACAAATAACAGAGTAATTATTTTCCTTTTTATTATTTATTTATTTTTTAATTTTTGGTACCAGCAATCCAGCTTACAGTCTCGTGCTTGCCAGAGAGGTGCTATGCTGCTGAGCTATATATATATATCCCCAGAAAATTGCAGAATAATTATTAAATAATTTCCTTAAGAAAAAAGACATAGGCTATACAACTTTATGTACTTTTAGGAAACCTAGCCTAGGGAAGTATTCATAAGATGTGAATGCCCAAAGATACAGTACTTAAAAGATGTGCCTCTTTAAAACCCACAATATCAAAACTTTTCTAAGACAAGGTGACTGTAACAAAGTAAATGCATTGACGGGGAAAATTAAAGGGATCAGTTTAAGCATCTTATGGTCAAGAATTTATATTTGAATGTGAGTCGTGGAAACTAATCAAATACCTGGTCAGAGACTCAGTGAATCTGAAAAGAGACGTTAGAAAAATATTATTCTTTTAGATAGACTTTCTACCAGATTTTTAAAAACACTAATGAACATTAGTAAGTACTATGTGAAGTAATTCTGAACCTAGATAAAGTTAACAGTTGAAAGAATGTGGGTTTGATGTCAATAGAATAGGATGAGATTTCTAATCTTACTGCTGTCATATTCAGCAGTAAGAAGCATAGAGCTTCCCAGTTATTGGATCCGAATATATACTGTGAATGAGTTTATAAAAGTAAACTGACTTGATTCCGCAGCTGTCAGCCCATAGCTTGGACCTGGAGCAAATGAAGCTTGGCTTTTTTAAAAAAATTTATTTATTTTTCTGTTTGTAAAATCAAGGCTTTTGCAGTGAACTTGCTCTCCAATCATTTTTTCTTTTTTGGTGTTGGGGGCTGGGCACATCTTGCTAATAAATTGCTCAGGTAAGCCCAAATTCTGATTGCTTTGCCTCAGCCTACCAGAGGGCTTGAATTAGAAGCTTGAACCACTGTCTGCCTTAACCTTGGCCATGCTTAAGCAATCTCTTCTTCTTACTTCAGTGTATTGAACATTTTCTGTATGAGTCATAGAACTGGGAAATAGTTCAGGTAGTCCATAAATGGACTGCAGAGGATCTCTGAACCCTGTAAGTTTTATGAAAATTTATGGACATTGATGACATTTCAGAATATAAAGCCCATGAATTTTATTAGACTCAGGAGCTTGTTTTGAGTAGAATGTGCATAAGATATACATAGAAAATTGTACTAGAAGGAAAGAATTGGAGAAATTTTTTAAAAGAAAATCATTCTTCACTAGTTAAATCTTTCTTGCTCTCTGCTTTTACACATATATATTTATATATTTTTATGTTTTTTTCAGACTTGCTTGTTTTGAGCTCAACTATCAGTTTCATACGACGTCTCAACTACAGTCTGAAGTAATAAAACACTATTCAAAACAGGTTTGTCTGAGATTATTTTACAAAGGGACAGAATTCTATAGACTAGTGGAGCTTCATGTGTCTGTTCATGCTTGTACAATATAGATTTTTTCATGTAAGTAGTCATTTGCAAAATTTTAAAATACAAGTTTTTTGTCAGCTGTAGAAACAAACTTGTACCCAACCCAAGTTTCATTTTATTTTTTCCTTATTTTTTTAGCCCTTGTCAGAAATCTTTTCTGGGTGGATATGAATTTAAAATAAATCTTTATTAACCAAGTAATTTACCACACTTATTTTTAAAAATGCATTCATTAATATTTCATGATACAGTTTACAGAGCATCCAAATTGTGATCTAATGGACAAATCACTGAGCATGACCAAGGAAATCTGTATTTTTTTTTTTTAAATTGGTGTCGGGGATCGAACTCATGACCATGTGCTTGCAAGGCAGGCGCTTATGCTGCTGAGCTAAATCCCCAGCCCAGAAATCTGTATATTGATCCCACTTTGGCCATATAACTTCTATGTGACCCTTAGCATCATTTGACCCAGTCTATAAAATGATGGTAGCAGTAACAGCTGTCATACAAAACTGTATATGTGAAAGCATTTTAGATTATTTTATATAAATATAATGTCATAGAATCTCTTACTATAGTACCAGATTGCTCTTTAAACTAAAAATGGTGATGAATAAAGTGATAGGGGGTTGAAATGGAATTCATAATAAGGATGTTAGCCTGAGAAAACTGGATGTGTGTGTTAATCTGTAAGAATAGTAGTCTGATTATCTCCAGTGATTAATGTTCACATTTCATTTTTAGGCCATTAAGCAGATGTATGTACTCGTTCTTGGACTTGATGTTTTGGGAAATCCCTTTGGCTTGATTAGGGAATTTTCAGAAGGTGTAGAGGCTTTTTTTTATGAACCTTACCAGGTAAAATAATTTCCTTGCCTTATATATCAAATTAATACTGTTGAAAACATAAGCGTTTCATTTGTTAACTTGACCAGTGAGTATATATAAATTTTGAGAGATATCAGAATAATAGTACTTTTCAACAAGCAGTAAGGTTTGGGAGCCCTTTGGGAGGAATTTTCTGCCTTTCTTTCTCAAAATTTAAATTTAACCTATTAATGCCAAAAATTGCAGTTTTTTGAATTTTTTATGAAATTCATGTATGTTACCCAGAAAAATTCGAGGGCCAAGAATTCATTATGAATGAAGAGAAAAAAATTCATTCTATTTTGTTGTTACTGACATTCCAAAAATGGAACTAGGCAGAGAAGAGTTAAAAATCTCTTACATTATTTTAATTTTTTGAATTTTAATTGTTGTTTTGGAATATAAAAAGTAGATACAGTTCAGACTAGAAGAGAAAGGAAGACCACCACTTACAGATAACCTTGATTGGCACAGCTGTGTGGGACTGTAAAAACTGCAGAAGCTAGTGCTGTGCAGAGACCTCCTAATAACCAGTGGGTAACAGGATGGTTATTAGTCATCCCTTCAAACTTGCATCAGAACATTCAGTGCTGTCCTGTTTCTACTTTTTTAAAAAATTTTACATTATATACTACTACAAATATATACTAATAAATTTTTTGTCAGTATATACTGATTACATTCATCATGGGGTGTTGGTACATCTACATATCTTAATTTTTATTTTATCCCTGACCCTGTCTCTTGATCTTCTTCCTATTTTCAAAAGGTGTGTCTCCTTGTTTTCTATCATATTTTATTTTGGTCTTTATACTTTGGGTTTCTCACATAAGAAAAACACATGATATTTAAGCTGCATGTGATTTATTTCACTTAATATTATAGTCTTAAAATGGATCCATTTTCCTACAAGTGACTCAGATTTATCCTTGTTCGTTATGGAGTATATAAATACTCACTTTTCAAATATATAGGGTATTTAAAAACTGGGTAAAACTAATATTTTGTATGTTTTAATATAAAACATTTTGAACTATTTGATTTCTTTCACTTACCAAGAGTACTTGAAATGTTTCCTTTCTTTTCATATAATTTACAGTACAGAGCGAGCAAGCATCATTTCTCTAAGTGTTGGGACAGCTTCCAACATTTCATCTTTCATACTTTCATTATCATGAAATTATCCCTGGAAACTCTTTTTAATGTGAAGATTAGTTTTCTGGCCTCACTTCCTCTGCACCATTTCTGTTCTTTTCATCACTACCTCTTCTTTCTTTTACATCAGTAAGTTCACTTGTAAAGTAAATACAACTTTCTAAAATTTATTTTTCTTCATCATATGTAGGGCGCCATCCAGGGTCCTGAAGAGTTTGTGGAGGGAATGGCACTGGGGCTCAAGGCGCTCGTTGGAGGAGCTGTTGGTAAGAAATAGGGTGCCAAGCATGATGGCAGGAGAATGTGACGACATGTTTGCTTTTGCTAAAGATACTGTCATTTCTGTTAGGTGGCTTGGCTGGTGCTGCCTCCAAAATCACGGGTGCTATGGCTAAAGGTGTGGCGGCCATCACCATGGATGAAGACTACCAGCAGCAGAGGAGAGAAGTCATGAATAGGCAGCCGACTGGTTTAAGAGAAGGGCTCACTCGTGGAGGAAAAGGCTTGGTTTCTGTAAGAAATCTTATAGGGTGTGGACATTATAGAGAGGTTTTTAAACCCACATTCAGTCCATAAATTTATACAACTCTTGCTCCTTAACTTATTATTTGGATGTTGTAAGAGCAGTGAGTATAAAATTTACCAGGGGTCTCCAGAAAACATTCTATAGAATACTTGGGTAATATGCTTAAATGGTATATAAAAAGAACTCTTTTTTTTTGTTTTATTTTGTTTTCATATGAAAGTAATATCAGTTTTCAATCATGCTTTCCTTCCAGGGTTTTGTAAGTGGCATTACAGGAATTGTTACAAAACCAATCAAAGGCAAGTACAGGAGTTCGTTTGGGTGATATATTTCACCAGTTGGTTCTATTTTCAGTCTTGATCCATTTGCCTAAAAATTTCTCATTTTTATTTTTAGGGGCTCAAAAAGAAGGAGCAGCTGGTTTCTTTAAAGGTGTTGGGAAAGGTTTAGTTGGAGCAGTGGCCAGGCCAACTGGAGGCATCATAGACATGGCTAGCAGTACATTTCAGGGAATAAAAAGGTAAATTATCTTTGGTGTGACATATGAGTAAAATACTTTAAGTGTGAGAAATGAAATATGTCTGCTTTGCGGCTTTGTGAGCTTAGTTATGAACACTGTCATGTGACAGGCTATCTAGGGTTTCTGCTTCACTTTCATTGTTCAAGTTGCTGTGTCATGTTCTGTCACCTTTGTAGTTTTTCATTTATTCACAATTCCAGCCTTCAGGGATGGACAGGTTAAACAAGCTTTAATTGAAATATATTTGTATAAAGCTGTATGTCTATTGTAAAAGTAGCAAATATATTCTGTATAATTTCTTTTTTTAATGATCAAATAAAATACTTTCTATAGTGAAGAGGATAATGAACCAATTTTATATAAACCTCATATAATCTGTAACCTAAAGAAACAACTCATTCTGAAGTCTCCATGCTATTTTTTTATGTATGTGGATGTTTTCTTGAAGAGTGGCATTTCATAGCCCTTGGTTCAAGCTCAGTCATCTCTACCCTTCCGTTATCCTAGATTATTATTAAACTTATAATCATTCCTTTTCTCCTCTTTGTGTGTTTTTGTTTTTATAATAATTTAGAATTAAGGTAGGTCATCAATCTGCTTTACCTGGAATTTTAGTTTTTATAAATATGATGGGTTAAATCATTGTCAACAGAGAAGCTTATGTCTGTGAAACCAGGATTTCAAAATATATCTATGCAGACTTCTACCAAAAGCTGCAAGAGTTACTTTCCATTTATCTAAAACCTTGTTATTCTGTGCCCAGCAACAATACCATTAGACACAAAAGAAAAAATTAAACATTGTTCAAAAATATAAGAAAGACTGAGAAGTATTAAAGGATATGCTTATGGAGAAGGAAAAGTGACAAAAAGAATAAAAGGTGAAATATAAATTAATGAATAAATATAAGCTATAGGAAAATGACGTTGAAAGAACCAAATTAGTATAAAATATTATGGCGCATTTGGAGAAGGGAATCATTGGCATCAGGCATTCAAATGTCATACCGTTTCTGAAGGGCATATCTATGAATATTACATGAAACAGATTTTAGGGTGGAAACATTTTTGGAATAAATAATTAGCTAATAAAAGAACAGTTAACCAAGAAGATAATAGTTTTGAACTTATATGTAGTTCACAAAATAACTGCACTTTTTATAAAAGAAAATTATTAAAATTATAAGAACTTCCCAAGTGTATAATGATGGAAGAATTTAACACTTCACTTAATTTTGGTAAATCAGAATGACAAAATTAACTCAATACCTGACTTAGACACAGTAAGAGACATACACATAAATTTTATGTTTCTATAATGCATAGTTATTAGACACTGTTCTCATTACTTGAGAAAACAGCAGTGACCATAATTTGGCAATTATCCTGTCTTCATAAAGCTTACAATTTAGTGGGAGAATAATAACAAAAATATGTAATTGGTAAATATATGATATGCTAAATGGTGGGAAAAAAAATGTTATTCTGTGAAGGAAATTGGATGAAAAGAAAGAATCAAAGTGACGGTGAGGAAGAAACTGTTTTATGTATATCATGTCCAGGGTTCTTCAGTGTTAAGATTACATTTCGCAGTATTCTCTTGTGATACTTTTATTCCTGTGAAATTGGTAATGCTGTACCCCTTTTCATTCCTGGTATTAGTCACTTGAATCTTCTACTTAAATTGACCTTTTCAAACAAATGTTTTTATTTCCTTGATAATATTCTTTATATTATGTTTTATTTGTCTCTGTTTTCTTCTTTCAGTTTTCAGTATGGTTTGCTTTTTTTTTTCCTACTTCCTTAAATTATAAACTTACTGATTTTTAGATCTTTTTTTAATTTAGGCATTCAAATTTATAAATTTACCTCTGAGCTCTCTCTTTGCTGCATCTCAAAGATTTTGGCAATATTGTGTTTTGTTTTTATTTGTCTTGGGTAGTGAATTTCCCTTGTGAATCCCTTGCATCTTTCATGATTTAGGCTTCTGTTATTTTTTAAATTGCAGAAGTTTTTTTAATTTTTTTAAGTTTCTTTTTTTACAGATTTCAGTTTTACCAGTACTTTTGTACTTATTGAGACATGTTTTAAGGCCTTTTTTTTTTTTTTTTTTTTTTTTTTTTTTTTTTTTTTTTTTTTTTTTTTTTTTTTTTTTTTTTTTTTTTTTTTTTTTTTTTTTTTTTTTTTTTTCTTCCATTTTTTGGGATGGGAAGGAACTCAATGTATGCAGGCTGGCCTTGAACTCTACATGTACTCCACGTTGGCCTCACTCTCAGCAGCCCTCCTACCTTAGCTTCACAAGTGCTGGGATTATCGTTGTGTGTCTCCATGCTCAGTTTAAGCCCTTTAAATACAGTCTATGCTAAAGAATGTTTACAGTCTGTGCTAGAGAATGTTCCATGTCCATGTGAGAGAATCTATACTGTTGTTAGGTATCGTATAGATACTGGTTAGATCTAGGTAGTTGCTCAAGTCTCTTGTTTCCTTGAAGATCTTTTCTATTTAGTATTCATTAATGAAATTAGGGTATCAAATTTTTCAAATATTGTTGAATTGTCTTGTCAGTTTTTGCTTTATGTATTTTGGGGTTGCTTTGTTAAGTGCATATATTTTTACAATTTTTATATCTTGATGATTTGACCCTTTTCTCACTATAAAATATCTTCTTTGTGTATACTGAAAATTGCTTGTTTAAATATTTTGGTTTGGTTTGTTTTGGTATTAGTATAACCATGCCAGATCTGTCTTTATTTTACATGACATATCTTTTTCTCATATTTTTATTGTCTCCTAATTGTGTCTTTGATGCTAAGGTTAAATCTCTTGTGGACAACATACAGTGAAGTAGATTCATAAACAATACAAGAATCCAAGCAGCCAAATTGATAAATTTGGACTTTAAATAGCTGAGCTCAGCAACCACTCACTTAAGAGTTCCCTGTTTCAGAGTCCTACTGAGTGGCACTGAACTGGAAACTCACAAAGCGTTTATAACAGGGAACCACAGAAAGACATCCTGTTGGAAAGAAACAACTTGGCTAGAATCTTAACATTAATTTTTGGTGGACACCTGTATCCTGCTTCTTTTGTTGAGCAGGTTAATTTTTCTCCTGTGGGTGCAGCTCATTCTGCTTTTCTCATGGAACTTGTACCCTGAGTAATTTTTCATCTTTCCTGGGTCAAATACAGGGCACTAGTTAAATGCAGGGCTCAAGATGGCGTCAGTTATGTCAAACTACAACAACAGTTGAATCATTTCTGTTGGATTTTTGTTTTATATATTCTGCTTTTATTTGGAGAGCATATCTAGCTATATGTACCAATGACCATACAGGAAAAAATGATAAAATTCAAACATATGTTTGTGTTTAATATAGCACAGTTTAACCCCAACTAGGTGTATGAGCGTATTTGAACACTGGAAAACCATGCCATCTAGTTTGTGACATTAAAAAATTGAATGATGAGAAAACACCTTAATTTAAAATTCATTGCCTATTCATGATTTTAAAAAATAGCAGTAACAACAATGAAACTATAATCACACTAAAAGTATACATGAACTTCTGGGGCTTGATAAAGGATATCTTTTTTTTAAAAAAAAAAAACTTGCTAATATCTAAGCTTCATGGAGAACTCAGCTTTGCCTACAATGTCAGAATCAAGGATGCCTACAATCCTCTTAAATCTAGAACTGTATTGGAAAAACTAGACAACAGAATAAGAAAGCAAAAACAAATTAAAGATGTATAATTGAAAAAAAATTAGCAACACATCATTTTTTTGTTTTATTTTCACAAAAAGTCTAGGAGAATCTGGTAATAAACTTTTTTATAGTTGTGTATTTTTCTAGAGAATTTAATTATGTCCTAAAAATAAACTTAAAAATAGAAAAGTAGTGTGATATTCAATTTTATCTAAATGAAGACTCTTGTTAGTAGTTGCTTTTATAATTTTGAGTAATGTTTTAAATCAAGTTGTATTTTTTTTTTTCTAGAGCTACAGAGACTTTTGAAGTGGAAAGTCTACGTCCTCCTCGATTCTTTAATGAAGATGGAGTTATCAGGCCTTACAGGTTGAGGGATGGTACTGGAAATCAAATGTTACAGGTGAGTAAAGAGACATAAATTAAAATTTAGATACTCAAGTTAGATTTTTTTAAAAGCAGGTATTTAATGCTTTAAATATATATTAGCTTGTTTCATTTTTATGTTTTGCTTAGTTTCATTTATAAGTTTCTCTGATTAGACTTTCAAGTATTTTTATTTACTGTAAGTTTCTTTTTCTTTTTTACAGGCATCAAAAAAATTGATATGAAAACATTTAATGCATGACTTTGCAAGTAAAAGCCAACAATAGATTCTCTAGTCTTAAATTTTTTACAAACTACATATAGCCGTTTCACTATTTTGAATATTTTAAAAATACTTTTGTATTGGTAATTTTTAACAGAATTTTAATATATCTGATCTTTTTATAGATTATTCTTAGTTCTGTCCTGGATTTGCTAAATTTGTTGAAAACCAAAGCGCCTTATATAGCCTTCTAGTTAGTAGCATTTAGCCAGCCAGTTAAACTAGTTCTGTTTGGGGTTCTTCCTTCTCTCAAACCACTGGTTTTTATATCACATATAATCCTCAAATCTGGTTAGATGTGACAAAGGAAAAACAAAGCTCAGGAACAGTTTACAGATAATTCATGAGTTCTTATGCTTTGCTTTTTAACAGGCTCAATGGCCATGATCTTCCTGCTTTGTTCTAGTGTAGCCTATGAAAAACTTTGCGGAAGTTGATACCCAGTTCACATGCAAATCAGTTATCTTTCACTAAGGTTAGATTTTGGGAAAGTAGTTTGAAGGTAAAATATTTTATTAATACAGGCAGCTTTCCTACTTAACAAATCGGACTTCTAAAAATCTGAGTTATGGTGTCAGCAACATAGTACTAATCTATGAGGCCATGCCTGTGCAAAGTTGTTTTGTGTTGTAGATGCATTATACTACATTGAACCATTTTGTTTGAATAAAATGAGTATGTTGTATAAACTTGAAAATAGTAATATATCACCACTATATAGAAAACTTCCCTTATACCTTGGTATCTTAAATAGTTATGTTTAAAATAGCCAGAATAAATGTTTAAAACTTTAGTGTTTCACTCATTGCATGCAGAGCATATAACATTGCATCTGTCTGGTCCTTCTATCAATATATTATAATGTAACCATTGAGCCTAATATATAGTATTAGGTAAAGAGACTTGAAAATGTTTTTAAAGCATCAAAATACTTGCATATTGGAATAGAATTGGCACTCTATTGAAAGGTTGTACTTGAAAAGACGTATCACGCAATCTCTACAATAACAAAATGTCATTCTTTGAAGATAGGAAAGTTATAGAAACCATTTATGGCTAATGTGGTAGAAAAATTTGACTCAATACCTACCTTCCCTTGTTAGAGCACAAGTAATCTTTGCTAACATTTTACTGATTAAAAGCTGAATGATTTTCAAGTCCCTTTTTAAAAACTAAAAATGTATTTTGAAAAATTTTTAATAAATTTATTAGGAGGTAAGGAATAGTGAGGGAGAATTTAGAAATATGCATTGCATATATGGTAACTTACAGGAAAATATGAGTTACCAAAAATTTCTCATGGTTGATATTTAATTTCAGTGACAGATTTATTCTATACCTTTATTGTTTTCTGAAGCTCTAAATTTTGGGATACACAAGCCTTCTTATTTTTAAAGAATCATATTTTTTTAGTAGGCCAGTCTTTGCCAAAAGAGTGATTTGAGTGGCTAAAATTTCATCGTCATGGTCAGCCATGGCTTATTTTTCAGCAAGCGTGCCAAGTAGCATTCCCTTGAGAAGCTACAGGAACTGATGAGATGCCTCAGCATATTTTCAGTTGTCATTATTTCTCTTACAAGTGAATTAGTTTAATGGCAGGGTGCTGTTTAAATCAAAACTCGGTTGCATTATTAGCAAATGTGTTAAACCATATGAATGCAAGTACTTCGAAAAATAATTAGATGGCATATAAACTGGATTTAAAGTCTCACCTGAGGAATTTAACGATGGTGCCTTAGAAAATCTTTCAACTATTTTTCGTTTCCTAAAAAAGATTCTGTACACCAAGTTATATATGCTCATATGTAATAATTAAATATAAAGTATATTTTTTCATTGTGTAATTTCCTATCCAGAAAGCAGCACATTATTATAATGCTTCCTGGTAGTCAAAATTGCCTAGTAGAAAATTAGTATTTTATACACTGAGTGTATATAAACCACTTGAGCTTAGTCTTAGGCCTATTAAGTTATAAAATATTATATCCACAATTACAGCCCGGGTTACAGCTACTAGTTCTTTAAACATTTTATAATTTTATCTTTTCCAGGCAATCTTCCGTACTTTACTAACCTTTACACTTCTCTTTCCCTTTACCATGCTTACAGAAAATTCAGGTCTACAGGGAATGGATTATGACTCTTAATAACAGTAGTGATGATGATGATGATGGTGGTGATGATTAGTCAGATCTAATCTGTTAAAATGCACACACTCTTTACCATTTTACTCAGAATGTTTCCTTAATGTATTTTGAATGACTGCTATCATAAAGCCTGTATGTCCATTTTAGGGAGGTAAAGCACTTCTCTTCTAAAATGTTTTTCTGAACATCATGTAAAGCAAAATAATTGCATTATTTATGCATAGGAAAAAATGTATTTTACATCCGTAGTAGGGTATACTATATATTACAGATTTGCTTTCATGTATTTCATAACTTTGTGTTAAGCTTGTCTTTAAGATTTTAAAGTTATACTCCAATATGTTTTTAATGCTCAGTAGTTTAATTTTAAAGTATCTGTTTGTTTCTTACCAAAATGCCTTTTTTTAATTCTGTACATTTCTGGGTTTAATATAATACTGTTGTGTAACAAAAGAGAATAGTAAAAGCCATTCAATGTACTATATTTATTTTAAAGGTATTTTGTCAACTTTCTGTTAATAATAAACTCACATAACTTGAAATAGTGTGAATTTGTTGTTCTATTTCAGAGTCATATGTGTTGGAGTACTGTACTATTATAAAAACATTCATGATTTGTCACAGAAGATTAGATAGTAAAATAATTTATAGTCTTAAGGGAAAATTTGACCTTTTACTTTGATTCAAGTTTTACCATTTTATAATATATTTTTCTAAAATAATGAGCAAAAGAGAATTGTAATTACATCTGTTTATAAATTCAGGACTTTAGAAGAATGTTTATAATAGATACAATGATGTTATCTGTGTCTAAAAGATTCCTAAGTGAATCTGTTTTACATTTTGTATACCTTTTTGAAAATTTCAATTTGGATAAATCTTATTTTTCTGTTTCACTAGTAACCAGGTGTACTAAAAAAGAAATCAAAACAAAAACTAAAAAGATTATTAATAATTACAAAGCTTAATTCCTATCACTATTATGTTTATGAATCAACAAAGTATTATTTACCTCAGCTCATATTAAATGCTTTGCTTATACTGTGTTGTTTTTTATTAGGTTATAGAAGATTATTGGCTCAGCTTTTAATTCAACTGATGATTTTTGAATTTTGAAAATTCTTTTGTAAAACTTTTTTTTCTATGAATCTTCGTTTATATTCCTTGAAAATGACTACTCTAGCTTTTAAAAAATTGAGTTCTCCAAAAGCAAAAAAGGAGCAGCTAGAGATCATTTTTGAAATTTCTACTTACATAGTATTCATTCAAATTAAAATAAATTAAGGGAACATGTAATGTATTGGAACTAAGAAATATGGAAATGTCATAGAATTTAATTATTCATACCACAGTACTATTTTTGGATTAAAAATAACCATTACAGTAGTCACAGCAGGAAACTGTTTCTGTTTGTCATGCACCTGCTGCTCTCATATTGAACTTGGTCAAAATCTATTCCTTTTCCAAAACTACTCCTCCTTCTAGAAGGTAGCCTGAGGAAGGAACAGCCTTGAAATGTCTCCATTGGCTTCTTACATTCCAGTTTCGCTAGGCACAGGACCTTTATAAAAGAGAAAAGGTTAGTTTTCAGGACATTTGATGAGTTGGTCTATGATTAATTCTCTGGTACCAGTTTCTATTTAAGAAAAAGTTATGTTCTTTTCAGCAGTGTCTTGCCATTGTAATGAAAAGAAAATTGGAAGTAGGATTGTGTTTATTTAAAATCTCTTCACCAGTAAAAAGACAATGCTTGTAACTGGTAAACTTTATTGATGTGGGGTCTTAGAGTTCTGTTTTTCACTTGCCTTTAGAAGTAATATATCTCGTGAAACAATATATTTGCCCAAAAAATCAATATAATTGCCCTTTTCTGTTTTCCTGCCATAGTAAAATAATCTTCCTGAAGCCTCTTTGATCACAGTTAATAATTAATTTTCCAGCTATATCAAATACTTTCTTGTTTTGATTAGAGAAAAATTTAACACTGAAAATTGTTCTGATGTTTTATAACATTGTTTTCTCGATGGAGATACAGGACTGAACAAAAATATTTTCTTTTTCTTCAAATACACAAAAAGACTTCACCTTTGAGGTTTTAATGAAATGAAATATTCTGCATTAATGGCTGTGTCACTAGTTGCTGTCTAACAATAAAGTCTAATGAGAAAACAATTTTGGATTATCTTTTTGCTTTTATGTTCCAGATTTCTGCATACTTTTTTAGAAAATGGAAAGAAATATCCTCTGTTCCCTAAGAGACTGATTATCTTAGAAATTTTTTTATTTTCACTTGTATCTACCTTACCTTGAATAGTGTACTGAAAACTGGCAGAAATAAAACTTCGTGTAAAAATTCTGGAATTATACATAGTGATGACCATGAATAAATGTTTATAAGAGACTATAAATGAAATAAATCAGTATTCACATTGGACATAGGTAAAACAAATGAATTTTAGCTTTTGAAATTCAAAACACTTATTGAGGTAATGCTGAATGTTGACTTTAAGGTCATGTTATTAAATGTACAGTTAAAGCCATCATAGATTGATGACTAAGATATTAATATTCAGTATGAAAAATATATTGTATTTTTGTTTCAAAGTCATATACACAAAAGAAAATTACTACTTAAGCTACTAGTTTGCCTGACTGAAATCCTATAAAGAAATTTTAAATGAAAATTTTATGTAATTATGGAAAAAAAGATCAAAAACAACCACTCCAGCTGATATTTAGTACTTTTCTACTCTTTTAAACCTCACTTTTCTGTTTTACAGATTTCCTAGCAAATTTATAATGGCCTCCAAATATAAATAAAATGATGTTAAGTGAGCTAGATCATTAATTTGAACCAAGTAATGATTATGAGTATATTAAAAAGAATCCCAGTTTAGTTTTTCTGTCATTGTTCCTTTGGAGTAAATGAAAATCAGTTTAAAATATTAAGGCTGTTAATTTAACCTTAAAGTGTGTGGGAACTATAGACAACATTTTAAAAAATCCTGAATCTAAAGAGAATAAAACACATGATTTCAAATAGGTCTGTATTAGAGAACTAGTGAGACTGTTGTATGATTTCATAAGTAAGAGTTTATGGTTTTGCTTTATTGTGGTATAGAACATTTTCATGTCTGTGTCAGTACAATAATTATATTTAGCAGGCATTCTAATCAGTCCCTATATGCAGTATGTGGCAGCATTGTGTCTCCAAATAATTAGTTTTAAAAAACAAATTAGTTTCATAACTTTGTAAAACTGACTTTTAATGTGGTCTTCATTTTATGTGTGTTTTCTAAGAAGCAATGAAATGTTAACAGATTTCTACTAAACTGTATTAGATCATTCCTCAGGATCTTAGAGAAAATCAAATATATGAGCATTCACAATGTGGAAGGTTATTATTTTTGTTTTTTAAAAAAATATAATCAGAAGATTTAGCTTGTCTCAATTGTGTTATATTTTTCTATTGTAAATTCTCATTTGTCAGTAGCCTATTAACTACATTATCTCTGCAGAGATTTTCTGACTGTATTCAATAAAGGTTGACATTTCTATTAAAAATTTTAGAGACCCACGTGTATTAAAAACCTAAATCTCTCTTGTAAGTCAGCTCATTGATTATGTCTAAAACTGTAGCATCTTACAGATAATATGAAAATATTCAAATATTAAAGATTATTTTCTATATTGTTGAAATAATATATGCTCATTAAGGAAAAGAAAATGAAGGAAGTTACCTTTTGTCTTCACACCATTTATGGAATATTTCCTTTTAAAAATTTTATAGTTATGAGCCAAACATTCAAACTGCTTTTTTGTTTTAACTTTAAATTTTTATAACATTAATAATTTCTGAGGATTAAAAAGTCTCACTCAAAGAATAACCCCAGTATTGAGAAATCTGGTCTTTAGTTTCCAAGCATGTAAAAGGTCATCTGAACCTTTTATTTTTATAGTTGATGTAGAAATTTTTTTATCTTCATTGATTTCTTTCTTCAGACAGTATATCTTTAAAAATTTCTTCCTCTTAAGTATTTTCTAAAATGTGTGTACGTGTATGTGTGTGTTTAATTCCTGTGTCTGTGGTCTGTGCATATAAAGAGATGAGTTCATGGGAGTATGTTCTTTCTCAAATATTTTTGAATTTTATCTATGTTGTTTTTCAGACCTCTACAAAGATATAGTTACCATTATGTAAGTTGTTGGAAAGGGGAGGCTGTTTTTGTTTGTCGTGTATTTCTTTTCTTTCAGATATTACAGATGTTTATAATTAGCTTCAAACATTGCCTTAATTGCAAATGGAAGATAACTGTCTTCAGCGTTCGTGGTCCTCCCTTTTTAGGAAGACAATTACAACTAACGAAAAAAGGGCTAAACAATAGCACTCAGAGCACCAGAATCATGCTGAACACTCTTTTCTTGGCTTCATCTGAAATTTTGAGTAAGTGGACAAAAGCTAGGACACACAGGTTTTTTTGGATTTCGCTGTTCATTTTATATCTCTTCCTCTCCAGAAGGATACTTCTGAATTGGACGAGAAAACTGGAGAGAGCCAAATTTTGTTACCCATGAAGATCAGAGTTCTTAGCACCTAGGAAAAGCAGAGCCTGGGAAGATTACCTATCCACTTGGATGCAATTCTCATGTTTCATTTATTAGGTTAGCAGAATCTTTTGGAAAGTCTCTGTCACATCATTTTTGAAGGCCCAGACTTGCAAACATTTAATAATGTTTCACTAAACATATTTCAGACCAGTGGAACCCCAGTTAAAATCTTCCGGTGTTATGTAAAAATTCTCTGTGGACATCATGTCTTTTCTCTGGAGGTGATGGTTCTACTTAGGGAAGATTTAGGTTTCCTCTTCATCTCAAGTGTAAGATGGATGAATTCTTTTTTCAAATTGGGTAACCTGTATGAGGTGAATTTGGTATCTTGATGTCTTAAAAACTTGTCATCATTGCACTTGTTGAATTTGTAAATATATTAAGGAAAGGTAAATACTATTATAATGGAAATTCAGTAAATTTTAAAAGGAGAAGAAATCTTAAGTGTTAAATTCAAATATGTTCTATTTAGATCTTACCCTCTTTTTTTCAAGGACATGTAAATTGGACTAAAACTGCAGTACTGGTTGAGCCTTAATTAGCTAAAGATGTTAAATTCTGACTTAGGACTGACTGACTTAACTTACGACTTGAGTTCTGCCTTATAATTTACCCACATTTCCTTCAGACACGTAGTTTCTTCTCTGCGTGAGTTTAGCAAAGTTCTTCCAGTCATCAGTGTTTCTGTGCACACACACATGCACACGCTTGCCCTCTGTAATGCTAGTTAAAAGGTTCCATACAAGTAGTTATGCAGAGTATGTTTCTGTTGGCTGAATGTCCTGTGAAAGAAAGGATGCATTCATTTGCCAAACTAAATCATTTTTTATTCAGAATAGATTTTAGGCCTCCTTCTTGTAAAAACAATGCCATTTGTGAAAGGATGTGCTGTGTTTTCTTAGGTTTTTGTATTTGTCATTTAAGGGGTTTTATTTGTAATTTTAAATGATATGATATCCTGCTCATCCTGATAACTCTAATGAACCATAATGACAATTTTTCAGTGAAAATTTACCACTGTAAAGAACCCTATATGGAGCATTATAGAGAAATAGATATTTATTTATTACTTCAAGTCTGAGGTTGTTTTAGTTAGAGATTTCATGAAGATGCACCATTGGAGTATAGGTAGAGGAGACTGATATTTTGTGTAAAGTGAACTCTGTAATAAGTTGCCAGGGTACTTTGAATTTTTAATTCACAAAAGAATAAACTGCCTTACATATATATTACTGATTTTTGCTGGCTCTGAAAGCATAGTTTATACAAATGCAAAGAAAATAATGTCATGTATTCAGTCCCTCTACATGTCTATTCAATTCTAAAACATTTTTCAAGATACTAATGTAACAGTCCTGAAGAAAGTTGTCAAGAGTTCTGCTAATCTCTCATGAGGTTTTAATAGTAGTGAGCTTTATTGTTTTGGTGATTGAGGATAAAACAGTCAGCAACTCTGTAATGTCAACATTTTCTTAGTCTCATTCCTGTTTGCTTTCAGTTGTTACATGTAGGATCTAAAAAATTGTAGAAATTAAAAGATATGACCTATTTCCAAAGAGATAATGCTCCCCAGATGTCACATGAAATTTGAAGCATTACAAGAGATACTATAGAGTTTGTGGGATATCCAAATCTCTATTCCAGTGAACTATTAAAATGATATTACACTGCATTTACTGGAACACATGCACACATTTTAAGAGTTGTCCCTTGGTATGTACAGGGAATTGCTTTCAGGACCCCTGAGATTACCTAAATCTGTGCCTGCTCAAATTCATTAAATAAAATGGCATAGTATTTGCATATATCCTAGGCATATCCCCATGTATATGCTTTACAGTCTAATACAATCTAATTGCTAAGGAAATCGTGTGATAACTATATTCTCTAAGGAAGAATGACAAGGGGAAAGCCCACTGTATGCATACATGGTCAGTGCAGATGAAATGTTTTAGAACACTTTCAATCTATGGTTGGTTGAATTTATAGGTTGAATCCACAGAGTTGGAGAGCTGCCTGTAACAGTTCTTCTGTGCAGAACTCGTATTGATGTTTTTTGTTTAAGATAAAGTAGTACCCTGAGGGTCAGGCCAGGATTCTTGGGCTAAGTAAATCTTTTCCTTTTGCTGGCTTTATATTATGCTTGTCTTTAGTATTATGTGTCTTGGTGTTTTGATAGGATTAAAAGAAGAGATAATATATAATTATCAATATAGTGCCTAACAAGAACTCTATTATATTTTTATTAGTCCAGATGAATGCCAGTTTATGCTAGTGCTTGGCCATCATTATATAAATTCTGTATACATTTTTCTCCTCTTTGCCAAGATAAAAACAACATTAAATCTCATCCTTTTTGTTTCCTTTCAAGGTTAGTAGACTGGTTACAATGCCGTGATAATTTTCACACAGTAATTGGTAAGCAGTAAAATAGTAAATTCTCAGTTATTTGGGTGCCCTTAATTTTACAGTATTTTAAGAGGAATGTTACTGGTTTCAGATATATATCAGAAAATGCTGATTGATACTAGAGGCTCTGCTGGAACTGCTTTAGTGAGACTCTTGGGCCTATGCACTTAATCCTGATCCTCTCACTGAGGCTCTTCTAGAACATTACTAGGTAAATTAATAGTCTGCTGTTTAGTTCACATAACATTTCATGAGCATCATGCTGCTCTTTTTTCAGACTGCTTTGGTTGTACTTACTGGTAAAATTTCACATGTCTTAGAAAGTAATTTTTTCCTTTGATTCTGTGTCAAAGACTTATGCTCAGCTTTCTTGCCAGATAATATCACAGCCTATACCTGTGGTTTGGCTGAGAGCCAAGATAATTCCTTAGCATGGGAGGAAACAGAGCCATGGGAGACATGTAAAGGATAGTTCCTCTTTGGAACTGATGGTACAGTCAGTGAGGTGGTTTTGTTTTCTACTGTGTGTATTCATGATCTTGGTTGAACACCTCCTTTCCTTGGCCAGAACACCACACCTCAGATTTAAAGTGAATCGGTAGAACGCTTTTTACCTGTAAACCTTAATCAGGTAACTAAGGTATACTTAGATTTTCTGTAAAGCTATTTCTTAACATGTCTCTATTCTTAAATACTTAAAAAATGATACCCTTGATTGTTTTACAAGCAACTCCCAGAATTTTGTTGGTTTTTCAAATATGCTGATTTGGAGAGTAGAATCTACTCATAAACCTTTTCTCTCTCCTGAGTATTCAGATTAACCAAATCTGTAAAAACTGTTTCTTCATCATCTGGTAGATTTTCTTGGCTAACTGGCATGCATTCATTCTTTATCTTTCATCTAGATGAATATCATTTTTCTTTAATACTCTGTTTCTGTCTTATGTAAAAACTCATTCCTCTGTGAAGCAATTTTTCCTTTCAGAAGAGTCAGTTATTGATAGTGTTTGTTTGCTAAACTATTATTTAATATACTTAATATTAAGTGGAAATACATTTCTCCAGTGGTTTTTTTTAATATTATTTGGGATTTAAAGTTTTCCATTTTAGTGATTGTTCCTACTAAATCTTTTCATGTTTTGATTTGCTTTACTATGCTACCTCGTAACATTTGAATGATTTGAAAATGTTAAGAAATGTCTGTATGGCTGCAATGTCTAGCTTATGTTTTTTTCCTAAAGTGTTTGGGAGCCAGGGATATAGCAGGGACCAGGGATATATATATAGCTCTGTGGCTCAGCACTTGCCAGGCAAGCGCAAGGCCCTGCGTTTGATTCACGGTTCCAAAAAAAAAAAAAAGTATTTGGACTTATTACCAGGAAACATGCATATTTGTAGAAAATGACCCTGAGACTATCACCAAATCCCTACTTTCTTTGTATTTCTAAATATGTGATTGATTGATTTAGATTTATTTATATTTTAAGAAGTTATATACTTTTTCTAAATGCAAACAGGACCCTTTTATCAGTAACCATTAATTTTTAATTGCTACTTTCAGACTCTTGATGTTAAATGTAAGGAATGCAGTTTCTGTTATGTTACTGTTACTGTTTTAAAAGTTCCCAAAGCATGATAGATAATTCACATATACTTTTAATGAATAAGGCAAAAAAAATACTCTTTAAAATGCATAAATATTCAACTAACATGTCTGAAGTAGCGGCTATTTATTCAACCAAATCTTGATCTTTATTTAAAAGTCTTACTCTCAATTTTGCTAATTTTTCATTTATTTTAAAGGATATCAGATTATTTTAATAGAAACATTCATTCTTAGCATGTTTCTGATGGAAGAGTATAGAATGTTAATACTAAAATCATTTGGACACTATTGATGTATAATAGTTGGTTGTAAAATTAAACCAACCTGAGCTCGCCTTAGCAGCTACCTCAGTAACTGCCATCTTCCAGGATTATCAAAACTTTTTTGAGGTATCATGGGGGAACTGTGACCACATCATGTAACAAAAAGCACTGGAATTAGAAATGATGTAGCCAATACTCTGAGCCCAGTTTTGCAATGCAAATCACTTGACTGAAATTTTACCTAATTGCACAAGATTGTGGTGAAGATGTAGATGGATTGATTAAACACCTTATATACAGGAAGAGTAATTTGGCAGCAAAATGTTCCTTTCAGGTATAAAATTGTGGTTTTTATTTTTCCTGAAATACATATTGATATTTTGAAAAGTCCTCATATATATTTATAAAATTGAAGATTTAGACAGGAAATTGTGACCAGCAGCATGACATTGTAGACGCTACAGTGGGGTGCAAGATGAATGTGGCTGTTAAGCTATTTACCTTCTCTCCCAAGCTTCAGTGGATTTAGTTTTGATGTTTTGGATTCTACTTACCATGCTGTACTTTATTTTCATATGTTCATAATGAGGCATCTGCAGAATTTTACAAGGAATTTTCATTTTATGTTTATTTAAATATATCAACTCTAATAACAAAGCATATAGCTTACTACATTTCAAAGCACATTGCCCTGACCATAATGTCAATCATTTTTCAATTGTTGCATTCAAAGTTTTGAGTGAATTTCAAAAAGCATTGCATAAGTTCTCTCCCCCACCCCTAAGCTTGGATTTTTTAATAGCTTTTATTTATTTCAAATAGTACTCTCAAAATTGGCTTAATTGCTTTTAGGTGCAACTTAGGTTTGCGTTTGAAACAAGTGATAAAAGGTAGGTTCAGTATTGCCCAGATTTAAAATAATGTTGTAAAAGAAGCCAAGTAGTTGGAGTCAAAGCACCTATCTTCAATTATTTGAAGGTTATGATTATTAGGTATAGAAACTTGACTATTACTAGTAGTGATGTTCTTGAGGAAAGTAGCATTTGCACAATATTTACTTGACCAACATAAAATGTGAGAATACTTTCTAAGCTAATTTATTTTCAAATACAAATTATTTCAGAATAAAATGATGTAAAGTTAAAAACTTCTGTCCCCACCATTATTCTTTACAAGTTCAGACATAAATGCTATTAAGACTGGTATGTATTGTTTGAGAAATTTCTTATGCATATACAAGCATGAGTATGTGTTTTTGCTTTTCTTTCTTTTACACAATAATACAATATGGTTTTATATGACATATCGTGTACCTTTTTCTGTATCATTACACATAGATTTTCTTTATATGGCTTCATAATGTACCATTGTATGGCTGCATCCTAATTTAGCCAGTCCTCTTAGAGTATTTTGCTTTTAACAATATTTCTGTGAAGAGTCTTATATACATATCTTGGCATTCTTTTGCTTACAGTAAATTCTAGCAGTGGAATTTTTGACTCATTATATTTAGTGGATTTGTGTAGTCTTAATTGTGAATTAAATTGAGCATTCATGTTTATTGATTAGGTTTTGTTTCGTTTTGTTGTTAAACTGTTATCTTTTACATACTTCACTGTTACTCATTTTCTTCTATTGGTTTACTCAAATTGTTAGAATTTGGTAAATTATATAATAGTTTTCCTCAATTTATCCTTTTATTCTTGTCCTGTTTTGCTTTATTATTTTTAACCATTCAATATTTAATTTCCTTGTACTCAGCAGTTTGCTTTATTCTAGGTTTTATGGATTTAGTTTTATATTGGCCTTTCCCACTCCAAGATCAAAATGTTACTTTGTCTAGTACTTTTATAGTCATTTTGCTTCCTTAGATCATTAACTCATTTGTAATTAACTTTGGCCAGTGAATTGCCTAGAATTAGTCACATGATAGTACATGTTTTTACTCACTAACTTGAAATGTTTCTTGATGTTCCATATTTCTATATTGAGAGGTAGGATTTGTGAAGTCTCACATGCATTCCTTTGATATATCATAGAAAGTTCAACCAGCATCAGCTCTTTCACTACTGCAAATTTATAAATTGTGTTGTCTGCTGGGGTGCTTATCATTCTCTTTTTGTAACTTGCTGTATGTTTTCTGATTTTTCTTCCAGATGAATTTTAATGTAATTTTAGTCATTTGTGTTCCCCTCCTCTACCCTTATCCACCAGAAATCACCATCTTGGGGTACTTAAGAGAATGAAAGGGAGAAAGATGGAGGAAGGAAGAATGAAATTTGATGGTGGTGGTCTGAATGCCATCTGTATTCTAATGAATTTTTATATCCAAGAATAAGGCATGGATTCATCGAATAAAGCCTTAATAGCGTTTATTATATAACTTCTGCACATTATTTGTAAAACGTGTATATATATTTGTCTTTATTACCCTTAAAAAAGAATTTTTCCCCTTACATTTCCATGTTAATTACAGGATTTTATGTACTAAACTTTCCAGATATGTTCTCTGCAAGTAATTTCTCTCTACCCTCTAATGTTTGATGCTACTTTCTCCTAGTAATTTATATTGTTAATGTTTCATTCACCTAGTTTTTCAAATTCATTTTCATAATTTATACATTAACAATTCTTAATTTGTTCCAAATCTATGACTGTCCCTTTTTCATTTGTAGTATATTTGTGTTTAATTGCCATTTTGTCAATCAATAGTGAGAAAACTTTTTCCCAGTATTTAGTATAATCTTTGAAGTTAGAAACCTCTCATGGAGGTAATCTGCATGCCTCATCCTGATGTTTAGTTTTTTATTTACTTCTGTCTCCAATAAAAATGAAGACCATTCGCTGAACTTTCTATACCATGATTATGAAGTCATATTTTAGCTTTTGTCTAAGCAAAATAATGTTAGTTTTTTTGTTACAACTTCAAGGAACACAATTTTCTAAACTCTGTATCCTCTTTAGAAATTTCTTTAGAACTTCCTTTTTGCCTAAATTCTTAACATGCCTCTTTTAGGGGGCTCTTACAATTACAATGCTTATATTTAAAAATAGGCTAGCCTGCCATGTACTTTTAATACTCAAAGTAACTCTGTTCTCAGAAAAAATAATATTGAATGTAGAATTAAAAATAGACAACTATTTTTTGTGTGGTTAGGTTTTCTGGAGCAAAGCACAATTAACAGACAGTGTCATAGACAGACTATGTTTTAGTAGTCCTGAAAATAAAGCTTGTTACATAAGTAGGCCTATGGAGTCCCCTATTTGCCCAGAAATGCTGCTGCTTATTTTTGCTTTGATTGTTTCAATTTTCTTGGTATTTTTGAATGAGTTCTAAGACTGGCTTAGAAACTAAGTTTGTAAAGCAAATAAGAAATTTCTAAGGAAAAGGCAAAGCAAGAGTTAGATATATGTTTATGTATGTTTCTATACAGTTGTAATCAAATGCCAATATATTTTCTGAGATAAAATTGCTTTAATATTTTAATACCTTATTAGACTGAATTTCAACTTTGTAAGGTTCTATCTTCCAAAAATCCAGCACTTATAGATGGTACAGCTGAATAATTTTAAAGCAATTCAGTAGATAATTTTTAAAAGGAAGCAGCAATGATTTTGTGTTTAATTCAATTTTTTGATATATATTTTTGATACAAGTATGTTAATGATTTGTTCTGATGAAAAAATTTTTTTAAAAAATTATACAGTATTAAGGAATACTGTCAATTTTTTTCTGTCTTTTTTTAAGGTCATGGAAAATGGAAGATTTGCAAAACACAAGTATTTTACCCATGTCATGATCAATAAAACAGATATGTTCATGATAACGAGACGGTAACTTGCCTTCTTTCTCTAACGCAATTCAGTGAGGGATTAGTAGCCCCTTGTGAAGAAATTATTGTTCACCTTTGTACCATATAGTCACTGATTCCTGCTAACTTTGGTTCTCTTACTTGGTAAAGCTGGTTCCTAAGACATTATGTAAATTCGTGTTTAGGTTTGTATATGCATACAGATAAAACACAGTCAAGCACAAGCATAAATTGAGTATTTTAACATTTGCTTCAGTGAGTACAGAAATTCTGTAAATTATCCTCAAAGGGAAACTTCCCTCCTGTGAAAAAGTGTGTAACTTCAGGTTACACCAGAGCAGTCTGCAATGATAGCTGTTCATTAGGCCATAGATAAATCCACCATATACATGGATCTACCATTGGAAACAGGAGTGTTTTATGCAAGTACTCCAAGCTATTGTGACGTCTTCACGTTGACCTGTAGACAGTGGCAGAATATATACAAAACTGCAGTAACAGCCTTGTTCTACTAAATCAGGGTTTGGTGAAATGGGGAAAGAGGAACGGAAGATTGAGATGAGAAGCATTATATAAAGCCTGAGTAGATTTCTCCATTTGCATTTCAGCCACGAGCCAGCTATTGCTTTAACTCAGTCCCTTAAAGTATGCATTATTTAAAAGAAAACTCTGGTGGCTCCTAAAATTGATGTTTCAGCCACAAAGAGAAATTGGGAAAAGCCTTTGAAAGAAGAATTAGAATTATTATAAACAAATGTATTTTATTTTTTAATTTCTCCCCCAAAAATGGTCTAACAAGTGATTTAAAAGATGAAGGGTTTTTTGTTTCATTTTGTTTTGTTCTGTTTTGAAATTTCACTCTAAAGCCTGGCATGGTGCTACTTGCCTGTAATCCCAGCAGTCAGGACACAGACAGGAAGACAGCACATGTTCAGGGCCAGCCTGGGCTACAGTGAATTTGAGGCCAGTGCAAACTGTATAGTGAGACCCTGTCTCAAAAAAATAAAAAAGAAATTTCACTCTAAAACTGCAAATTATAAAGCCAAGTGGTGTGGCACACACCTGTAATCCCAGCAGTCTAGGAGACTGAGGGGGAGGATCACAAACTCAAGCCCAGCCGGGACAATTTAGCAAGTTAATGAGACTGTCTCAGAATAAAAAGGGGCTGGGAATGTACTTCCCAGTGCAAAGACCCTGAATTCAGTCTCTAGTACCCAGTCAAAAAAGAGAGGAAGAATGATAGAACTCTTATCTTGTCTGAAATCTCAAGGCTTCTCAGCATGTCAGTTCTGTTTAACATGGTTACAAAAGCGTTGTGCACATGTAAGGCTGGGAATCATACTCCATGGAGCCTTAATAGTAAGATACTTATTTTGAAGTGTTCATTACATCAGGATCCCTAAATGTTGACTAGTTGGTCCTGTAAATGGTTTTTATTTTTCTTGCAAAGTGCTTGATGTTTTTGACTTTATTTGCACTTCAGTGTTTTAGTAGGTTGGGCTACAGATTTCCCACTAAGCATTATTGTATCCAACAAATTTTAGTTTCATTCTCATTCAAAGTATTTTCTAATTTCCTCTGAAATTATTTGATCTGTGAATTTAGTAATATCTTAATTTCTAAGCATTTAGAAATATTTTTATCTATTGTTTCTAGTTTAGTGCCATTGTGTTCTGAAGAGAACATACCTTTATGACACAGAGTAATAGTTTATCTGGGTGAATGTAATGTGTATTTGCAGAAAAAATGTATTCTGTTTTATGTTACATACAAGTTCCTCAATTTTTAAGTGGATTTTTCCCTCCCCCTGCCAACAGTGGTGTATTGTTTGTAACAAAGGGAACATTTGGACAACTTACATGTGAGTGGCAGTATAGTTATGATGAATTTACCAAAGAACCATTCATTGTTCATGGGAGAAGACTGCGCATTGAAGCAAAGGTATGTTGAATAGTTGATTTTGAAAACTTGGAACTGAAAATAATGCATTTCAATATAATCTTCTTTATTCTGTTTTCTGTGTGTGGGAAAATGATTTTTTAAAAAAGTTTATTGGTACATTTTAGATGTACCTATTTCCCCCCACATTCCCCTACCCTCCCCCAAACCTCTCTTACCCTCCTTATTTACAAAAGCTTTATTTCCATTTTATCCTGGTTTTTCATTTTTTTTCTTTGTCTATTTTGTAATGTTTCTTTCTGTTTTATTGATAAAAGTTACTTCCTCTTGGTATGGTTTTCCTCTACTCCTGCTCTTATTCAGACTTCAGAAAAAAGACCAGCTGAAAATAAAAGTGCTACTTTCTGTCTACTACACTGACAGCAGTGTTCCCAGACCCTTATTTTGTATTTAGTACTGGAACCCTACCTTTTCTACACATGAAAAAATGACAAATAATAGCTATCAGCTTCTCTCCCCATATGGGTTTTTTATTTCTTCCTTTCTTGCCTTTTTTTTTTCTCTACCCTTAGTTCAGCAGTCAACCTTTTTTTTTTTTAATAAACTCATTTCTTCTGAAGTCCATATTTGTGTGATACTTGAATTATAGAAACTGATATTATAGAAACTTCTAAAACCACTTTGCTCCTATGGACCTCTTTATAGTACAGAGATGGACATCACCTCAGCAGTCCCATTTTTCTGTTTCTCCCTCCAGTGTGTAAAGTCTGCTGTTACACAGGTCTTCCTAACAAATACCTCAAAGAACACCAAAGAGGAGTGGAGGAAAAGCATTAGAATGGACCCACCCCAGTTTCTTTGATTCTAGAATACATTCTTGTGTGTGACTAGTTTAAGGTGTCACAGGTACATACATGCAATGCATATATGTCTTTGTATACACAAAAGTATGTATTATTTTTTACAAACTCAAGATTCCATAGCCATATACTAAGACTTGTCTGAGAAATTTTATGGAGAGGAAATATAGTGGCACTACTCCCAGACTTACCTTGTTTCATTTTCTGTTTAACTCTTTCTGGCCTTAGTAAAGTCTCACCACCATAAGCTTTCTGATTTAGGTCTGGTGATAGTGGATACATTAGAATGTAGCATTTTGTTTTGATTCTCCTTGGCCACCCACTCTTTGCTTTGTTAAGTGCCTGATTTGTGTATGTGTGTACAAACATAGACTATAAACATAGAATGAAACATAGAACATAAACATAAAATATACAAACATAGAACATAAACATAGAATGAAAAACTGTATGGCACTACTTCATTGTAGTTTTACAACTGCATTTTCTTTTTGATGAAGTAATGTGTTCTATTTTTAGGAACGGGTGAAGTCTGTATTCCATGCCAGAGAGTTTGGAAAAATAATCAACTTCAAGACCCCAGAGGATGCTAGGGTAAATATAATAAACCTTTCACTTAAACCAAGTAGAACCTTCTTACTTCAAAACCTTGGAGGTGAACTTTTTTTTTTAAAGCAGATAAGTTTTGAGTTTTGTCTTTGTGTTTTGACAGTTTTCCACACCTACTTAGCAGAATATGTTGGTTTTGTCCCGCATTCTCTTAATGTGGTGTACCATACTCATGAGTCGTGTGTGTAGTGCCACCCTTGGTGTCCCTACGATGAACTCCACTTAATTATAACGAATTGTCTTTTCAGTAGACCATTGAATCTCCTTTACTCTAGTACTTTGCTGAGGATTTTTGCGTGTGTGGTCATCAAAAGATTTTGGCCTCTAGTTTTCTTTTTGTGTTATTGTATGTCTGCATCTGATTTTGGTATCAGGGCAATGGTGGCCTCATAGAATGAGTTTGGAATCATTCCTTCCTATTCTACATTTTAAAAAGTAAGGAAAAATTAGTGTTATTCCTTCTTTGAATGGGTAGTAGAATTCAGCAGTGAGGCCACATGGTGCTGGGCTTTGCTATTAAGCAGCCTTTTCTTACTGGTTCAGTTCCATTACTTGTCCATTTAGGTTTTCTTTGTGAGGTAGTCTTTTGGTGAGGTGTATAAGAAATTGCCGCATGTTCTGGATTATTATATTTGTGGTTCATCATAATCTCTAATCATTTATATTCCTGTGATAACAGTTGTAATGTTTCCCTTCTAATCTCTGATTTTAGTTGAACCCTAAGGATTTGTCTCTTATCTTTTCAAACAATGAGCTGTTTTCATTGATCTTCTAGGTATTATTTTGTCTCTATTTTATTTACTTCTGCTCTGATCTTTATCATTTTCTATTAATTTTGAATCTGGTTCTTGTTTTTCTAGTCCCTTGAGATGCAGTGGGTGTAGGTAGTTTAGTTTTTGATGTGGCTGTTGATTGCTATAAACTTTCCTCTTAGTACTGCTGTTTCTATATTCCGTTGGTTTTGGTATATCTTCATTTTCATTTGTTTCAAAAAATTTACTTTCTTCTTTTCTGATCCATTGGTTTTTCAAAAGTTCAGGTTAATTTCCATGTATTTATATAGTTTCCAGTTTTTTAATCTAGTTTTACTGCTTTATAGTCAGAAGATATGTTAGAATTTCAGTTATTTTAAATTTGTCAAGGCTCGTTTTGTGGTCATATGACCTATCCTGTAGAATATTCCATGTGCTAAAGAGAGAAATGTGTTTTCAACAGCTGTGAGATGGACTATTCTGTAGATGTTTTTTAGATCCTTTTGGTCCATCGTACAGTTTAACTCAGCTATTTCTTACTGAATGATCTGTCCATTAGTAGAACTGGGTGCTAAAGTCCCCACTTAGTCTTTCTCTTTAGGACTATTAATAATTGCTTTAACCTGGGCATGGTGGCACATGCCTGTAGCTTCAAGTTACTTAGATGAGTTGAGAGGATCACTGAAGCCCAGGAGATGGGGGCCATCGCGATCTGCCTGTGTTAGGTTTCACCAGGTCAGTACTAAGTTCAGGGAGGTCATGTGTTTACTGCCCTCTTCTCCCCACAGCAAATGGGGTCTTGCTGCGCACCATACTGCTGGTGGTTGGGGTAGTACTGAAAAACATGGGCCCTTAGCCACCTAGGCTTGACTCTAAGCTGCCTCCCACCTGAGTCACATAGTAGCAAGGCCCTTCACGATGTTAGGGATGTATCACAGCCCACATTGGTGGTAGTGATATAGGCCAACACACAAGTCTATCCTACTGGGTTGCAAGTCTCTGCTTAGAGTTTCAACTATAAGTACTAGTATAGTGATGGCCAAGGTTGGAGGGACAGATAGTAGAGACAGTTCCTTAGCCACAGAGCCCCAGGCCAATTTGGGTTGCTTTTGCATCTTGCAACCATAGGGGCCTGCATAGTGTCAGGAGGCAGACGCATGTGCCCCAGGCCCATGCCAAGGCTGAAAATGATACAGATCAAAACTTGAGTCTGTCCTATTAACAAAGATCTCTGCCTGATGCTAAGACTGGTCTACAAGCTACATTCATGAATCTAAGCGCTGTTGGGTCTCATCATAGAAGGCCTAATACTGGACTCCAAAACTAAACATGGTGCTAGCTTGGGCACTGCTCCCCAGCAAGTGGAGTCTTGTTCTGTTTTGCTGGCCCAGGAGGGTGGAAAGTGGTGGCTGCACCTGGACAACTGCAGTTCCATGAATATCGGCCTGACAGTAGGTGTTTTGAGGCTTTGCCCAACTGACTTTCACAGTGGCAGGCCTAGAATTGGGTTTCAAGGCTAAGGTCTAGTTGAAATCATTCTCACCTCCACCAAGTAGGAAGTGTCTCTATGCTGAGATGCTTGGAGTTGGGGGAAGAGATGACACAGGCAATTTGTATTCCTGCCTTAGGTATAAAAGCAGGCACTGTGGTCACATGTGATTTCCTTTGCTTTTGTGAAGGTGCTTTGGTTGCATAACTCTTCTACTTAGTGCTTCTGTGGGGAGACAGTTACCGGAGAACAGAAGCCTCCATCTTCTAAATCAACTCTCAAAATTTTGATCTGTCATGCAGGCCCACTAATAATGGACATTATTGGTGGAAAGGTTTTAATTATGTATTTCATTTTTGTAATCCTTTTAGAGTAGAAAATGAAAGTATCAAAAATGCTTAAGGATGTTGCTACACTACCTACTGTAGAATGATATATATGTATCCCTGTTCAAGCAATGGAATTGTGCATATGGGATCGTGGAGGTTTGCGATACAGAATTGGCACAGGTTGAATGGAATTTTGCCCAGATAATTTTCAGATCATGCCAGTTGTTCAGTTCAGCTTCCAAATTATCCTTTTCTGTCTGGGTGGATTGCACTTTTTATATTCTGAAGATGAATTTCTAAGTTCAGGAACCTTAGAAAAACATTATTCCCACTGTTAGACTCAGTGACAATGTCCTAAAGCCATTTGGGCTACTTCCTATGTGAGTTATCTCTTGTGTACTATGAACTTTGTCTTGGATATTTAAGTATGCAAGTGAGTAAAGTGAAAAGCTAACTAGATTTCCATTCATTACCTTTTGTTTCATTGAAAGTTCATTAAAATACGTAAATGTCTATTTTTTGCAACAGTGGATCCTTTCAAAGCTGGAAGAAGCAAGAGAACCTTCTCCCCGCCTCTGAGGGGAGCACAGCCACAGCAGCCGCTGGTCCTCCCTGCACCGCACCTTCCGGCCCCTCTTCAGGAAGCGTATCGCAAGGTTGGCTTCTAAACGCGTAGAATCACACCAGGTAAAAGAGCGATGTGATTGAAACACTTCAGCTCTTTGGAGATCTATTCAGGTTCCTAGCTTGAATTATGTATCTAATTATAATTCTCACTACTTTAACAAAGAGTCTATTTGCTGTAGGTTTTTCCCTGTTGTCGTGGAGAGGTTTTCCACCCATAGTCTCCACACGGAATAAAGCTTGATGTTTCTAGTTCTTATTTTACAATTCTATCAAGTTCAAATTTCTTGAGTGATGAGTAAATGATCAAATCAGACATCGCCTCAGTGGTGTCAATGCTGATTTGTTAGAAGTATGAAGTTCTTTTTAGAAATATTTTGGTATTTTCCTTGTTTAAAGTTTGAGTTATACTTAAAATGCATAGCATAATTATGAAAAACTGTCTCTTTTGAGCTTGGACATAGATTGAATAATACCCTCAAGCCTGGTCTTAAGAATGGCTTGAAGAAATGAGTATCATGTCTGTAAAGGGAAAGTTCCTTGGAACTTGAGAGCCTCAGAAATACTTCCTCAAGCCAATTTTATGAGGTCTACTTGCTTTGTCTCACTCAGTTTTTAATAGACTCTTGACTTCCAAGGAAAATTCTTGAAGCCTTAACAATACCTACTTTTCTGTTTACTGGTAACAAAGAAATTTTCCACATCTTAGACACAATGAGTTATGCTTTAGAGCAGACAGCCCCTCTCATAGTAAATGTATGAACCCTAATCTAACCCAGTAATGCGCTTGTTGGTGATATATTGATAATTTGATTTACTCTTTTTTGTAATTAAATGAGAATCACGTCTTTAAGTGTACAGCTTATCAAAAAAGTATAGACTGTACATTAGTAAAAAGGTCATGGAGGTTTTTTCTTGACTTTTGTCCAAGATCTTTGCACCTTAACATTCAAGTGTCAAGGGATGAATATGTCTGTAAACTGAACAGAATAAGCATAGTTCAGTGTCTTAATTAGTTATTGAGAAATAGAGTATTTGGATGCATGTTACATGTGTCACCAAATTGTAAACCATCTTTGGAATTGAAGTCTGTATAGACAGTGGTTGTAAAATTCTCAGGCTCATCAAACCTTTGCTTTGTTGTAAAAGCTAAAATAAACAGCATGGCAGACTGTAATTGTATTTCTTGTTGACCAAATCCTACTGAGTATAATTGATTTCTCTGATTACAAAAACAGTTGTCAGTAGTTGCCCGTAGGATGCTTTTATTTTGCTGACTATAAATTGAGTCAAGATAACAAATTTTAAACTACATGATAGTGTGACCCCATAATAACCTTTTTGCAGTAATGTACATATTTCCTATGTTGCTGAGCTTCTCCAAATTAATGTACCTCAAAATGTAACCTAAGTATAGGTGACATGCATTGGATTGCTCTGATTTGGAATATTGCTTTCTTGGAATTTCACTCAGTGCCATTAGTCAGATACCTCATTAGCCATCCCAGCTTCATGATTTCAGCATTCATAAAAATTACAGAGCCATAACTCATTGAGTATCCCACAGGGAAATAAAAATGTAAAATCGTAAGCATAGAAATGCTTTTCGTATCCTGTGGCAACCAGCAAGACGGTGTCTTAACCAGTACGCCTCTCCTTCGTGTTCCCTTCCCCTGAGAACCCAGAGATACAGCATTATCTTCTCTGTCAGTCACCTGCCTGTCATATCCTTCTGTCACTTTTCTATCTCTAGAGTAGATGGAACCACATTTTCAAGAACTATTGTTTATCAAGTATTTTAGAAGATTGTCCTCATCTAAACGACCACAAAAGCTAAGAACATTAATAGAACACTAGATGGTGAATCTTTAGCATATCATTTTATAACTTGCAATTATGTTTGATTTAGTAGCCTTTTTCCATGGAACAGAGTTTGGAATCTTACGGTGTTTGAAAACAATGCTCTGAATCACAGTATGTTCACTGCTTTAAAGTATGTTTGTTTCTTTTTCCCCAGTCTTAGCACTATGTTGAGATTTCCCCCCACCAAGGTCAGTGTAGCACAGATTGGTTATGTTTTGGCACTAAATAATCATTGCTATCTATAGGCAGTCCTTCCTTTCTACCCTTCTGTAATCATAATCCATTTGAAGGCAGCTATCCTGTGGCACTCAAATAACACGTTCTCCATAAATGTACATTATCTCATGCATCATAATCATTTCAGTTTTCTGATAGCATATAGGAGCCAGAATATTATACCAGTGGATATCTATGTACCTAGCTCATCTCTTAGAAACGTCTCACAAAGTGTTATTTCATTCTTGACTGGTCAAATGAAAAAGGATTACTTAGTGCTGAATTTTCTGTACTGTGTTTAGTCATCAATTGCATTAGTTGACCCATTAAGCTATGTCACATGTCACCTTGCATTAAAGGACATTAGTGGCTCCTATAGTAAAAAATTTGGGATAAAGTACTTGGCTAGTTAAGCATAAAGCATTCTGTGCTTGGCTAGCTAGCCTAGAAATCTGCATGTAGGAGTTAAAGTGTTCCATCTCTCTGAAGGTAGAAGTAACTCCGGCACTGGGTAGTTTCCTGGCCTACTGTACACAACTCTGAGAAATCTATCTGGGTTTCAGGCTTTTGTGTATCTTTTCTCAGGGTCAACCAAAAGCCTCAAATGTAGTGTTTTTCAAAGAATAGGTTTTAACCCATTAGTGAGTTTTCAAATCAGGTAATCCTTCAAGGCCAGCATGTTTTTAAAGTAAAAAAGAAAACAGAGAATAAACAAAATGTATAAGAAGGTTAAATACTGTTTCTTCAAATATTGGTTTGGTTAGATACACTATAAATACTATGTATACTCAGTCACAATATAAAACATTTCCTAGTGTAAATCGTAACTTTCAAAAGAACCATGTATAAACGTGATCAGTCCAGTGAGTGCTGCAAGTCTGAGTAACGAGGAGCCCCTTAGGTAAGGAGCAGCGGGTCCCCAGCTCGGGAACTCTTCAGACTGCCAGCTGTCTCAGGGGAGTAGGGGGGTACAGCTGTGCTGGTGTTTCCTTTCTTACCATGTAATACATCTCCTGTGACTCAGTGACACCAGTGAAAACATTAGAAAAATTAGGTCTATAAATGGCACCCAAAAAACGCCATTGGCTATCATTTAGCTAGATATGTTCTGGCCTCCTTATGTCAAGAACTTTACTGGAACTGGGGACAGAAGTTTTGCCCATTAGGTTGAATTTGCTCTGCCTTCTGGCCGATTCACCATACAAGTGACAAAGACCCTTAAAAACAGACGGTGCATTCTTGTAGGGCTAAAATACTTGTATGCTGGGCGGTGCTATACAGATGCCAATGCATTAGAACTAAAATTAATGGGTTTCCTTATTTCTTTAAGATTCAAACAGAAAATAGAAATAACTCACATTCCTCATGCTGAACTTAATACGATTCCTTTTAGTGATATGCAGAATCATAATTAAGGAACCCACTCACCCTCTTGTCAGATCTTTTGAGAAATACTTTTAGAGTAATACTAACCTAATCAAGGCAGCACTAGTCAATTAAAATTTTATGATCATTACACTCCATATTTTCAGTTATTGGCCAGTATAGCTAATGCAGCTTTCTCCCTACTTGCCTTTACGCCAGAATTGGTCTAAAATTGTAGTTGTTTCAGGGCTGTAAGTCCGACTGGCACTTGCTGCACCTTGCTGTACTCTGTTATAGACCTCATTCATGTTTAACTGAAACCTTTTGCTACTTTATTTTCTCTTTTGTAAAATACAACCTTAAGAGGATTATGGGTTCTAGTATTTTTAAGCATTATAGCTTTTGTTTTTTAACATAATAGTTTTGGTTACCCAAAGAGCTACACACAAAACACAGCTTCAAATTTTACAGGTTAATATATATTTTTAAAATTTTTATTACTTTATACAAATATATGTTTGTATTATAGTTTAACTCCTAGTGATATGTATCAAACTGCTATGCCTGAAATGTGTAACTGAACTCCATTTCATATTTCTCTGCTATCTTAATAATGTGTTCCTTCTAGTAAAGCACTTGTAACAAGAAACCCTGAGAGACTGGTAATAAACTATCTGATAGAAGTTTACCTAAAGGAGAGCATGTTGGAAACCACAGCATGTTTTGTCTTGCCATCATAGATCCAGTGTTCAACTGATTATCCAAATGTTTTCAGTTCTTTTGCAGAGAATGGTAGAAGAGGTTACACTGAACTACTTTCAGGATTGAGGGTTATGCAGCTACAGACTGTTAGAAATTACACCTGGGGCTTGTTACAAGGCAGTCACTGATGATGTAACTGCATTACACGTGAAGTTTTCAGAGAAGGCACGCTTTAAAAATACTTGCTCCTGCTAAATTTCCCCTTACCAAATTGTCTGTTATGCTTATTCTTTGGTTTAAATTTATATATATAAGATTATTAGGCTTTAAAAAAACATTGCTGCATTACCTCAGTATTTCCTTCACTTTTCTGTCACTTGTCCCTTGTATATGGGCTTGGCCCAGTTGGCTGTTACACAGCCTTAGCCTTATTTTTGTGTATTTTGGTAAGAATATATATGAACACAAATGTTTACAGTGCGGTTCTTTCTCTTAAAACTGAGTTAAACACCCCCAACTTCGGTTTGTATCGATTAACAATACTTCATTCCTTAGTACTGGTAGATTTGGATTGCATGATGACCATCCAATTTAACCGTGTATATCTTTTTAAATAAACAGTCCAATAAAGCTTTCTGATCTTAAGTCTGCTTTGATTTTCAGTTATTGGATAGAAGTAAAACGATTGTCAATTGCATTTGTTTGTCTAAAATCTGCACTGTGGGACCTAAATTAAGGTCGCCTGGGAGACCAAGATGCTGCTTGTACAGTCAAGACAGTCAGCTTCCAGCCCAGCGCTCTCACTGCCCACCGAAAGCCTGAGTGGTAATCCTTGGTGACCTTTGAAGCCCCAACAGTGTCCCTTCTCGGCAGTTTCAAATGTCTTACTTTCTTAGTAGTAATGAGTACACTTTGAAAGAAGGGCTAAGGAGAGAATCTTCTGCCAGTGGAGATTAATTTAAATCTTATGAGGAAAGGTCTCTTTCCATAATTTAAAAAATTATTACCAACTTTTAAATAACTATTGCATACCCCTCCTGCAACTAATGATTGAAAACCACTTTCTTAAACTCAGCAACTCAGTGCTGGAAAAGCACACCCCACACTGTTTAATTTCCTTGATTTCTGACCCTACTGAAACCTTTTCATGTGAGCTGGTTGGGGAGACCCAGTTCATAATCTTTATCTACTGTGTGAGGGAGGGAGAGTGGGGTGCCATCGTTCTGGTTTCTGTCTCGATACCTGGGAGAGCTGCTTGCCCCATTTCTTTGTACTCCGGTGCTGAACTGTCTTGGCTGTTCCTAGACCTTCACTGGTGCAGATAAATTTTAACATCGGTTTTTCAAGTTCTTCATCTAGAGTAAGATTAGTTTTTAGGGGTCATTATTGTTATAGTAGAATAATTTCAGTCTTTCTGTCACTGATGCTCTTGTTTAATGGCTTTACACTTATGATTGTTCCAGCAGAATGAGACCTTGACAGGCTAATCACTGGCTGAAAGGAAGGTGTCGAACAGCTATAAATATACTATTGTATAATGTATAAAATCAATCAGGGTACATTTCATATAGATGTTTTTCACCTTCCAGTAAACTCATGGTAATTGAAAATATATACACTTATAGATCTTAGCTACACACTGCCTGCTGAATAAGGACTGTTCCCCATGAAAATCACACAACTGACCAGAAGGCGTTGGTCGTAGCTGCTCCCTGTCATCGACATAGGGTGTCTCACAGACCACTATTGTTAGCGCGAGAGAACTCCAAATTCAGAGTATGGTTTCTCCTGAACATGTGTCACTTTTTCAGTTATGAAGTCGAGCCATCGTAAGTTGGAGAACATCTAGACCAGCAGTCCTGACCTTCCTGGTGCCATGGACTGGTTTCTTGGAAAAGAGTTTTTCCCGGGGTGGGGAATGGAAATGGTGAGGGGGTGATTCAAGTGTATTACCTTTATTGTGCACTTTATTTCTATGATATTAGATTCTCAGAAAGAATGTGCAACCTAGGTCCCCCCATGTGCAGCTGGCAGGAGGGTCCATGCCCCTGTGAGGCTGTCATGCTCTGAGAAGAGGCAGAGTCAGGTGTGCTGACACCTGTTCCTAACATGCCATGGACCAGGACCGGTCTGCAGCCCTGGGATTAGGAACCCTTGGATCTATCTACATTGCTTTGAGAGAGATAAAAGTACCTACGTGTTGTGCTTCTGTGTGCATCTTCAGATAACAATCAGAAACAAGACCATTATAATCTTTAGTTTGAAGCACTTTGTACTTCCCAGAGGATTCTACATCAGCTTTATCAAGCCAGCTGCTAAGGAAACTCCAACACAATGTGATGAACAGAGACTTCAAAAGGAGAAGACTTCACAAAGTTTCTGGATTACTATTAAATCTACAGCATTTTTCTTTTTAAGAGCAGCACCATCAGCCATTTCTATAAGAAACACAACATAATCTGTGCTAGTGGTAGAATAGTATATTCTTAACCTTCTGAGAAAGATACACAGAGTTCAAACATAGCAGGTCTATGGTGACCATCAGAACTGTGTCACAGGTTACATAACATTTGCCAAACAGTTTTTACTTTGAGCCATATGAGTTAGGATAGATACATGCACGTGTTTCACTAGTACACCATACGTGATGTCTAAAGCCCATTTACCATATGTCACCTTCACAGTGACCACACTGTGACAAAACTAAATGTACTGATCCCAGGACATGCAATAATCTGATCTGGAAAATTGACACACCAAAAGGCAACTATTAAAAAAGCAAACAGTGGCATATTAAAGGATCCATACTTCAGCATGAAGAGAGAAAAAAACACTAGAAATTAGAAATGTACTTAAATCGTAAGATTTAATATGTCAACTTCATTAACATTTTCTTTAAAAAAATGAATCCTAGAAGTCTGACTGCCTCTATAAATTAGCAGACCCCTCTATAAGTGACTGTGATGGCTATCAAATTTTAAACATAAATCACGGCTTAAAAATTCTGTAAAATACCAAATTCAAAAAGTAACACAAAAATCTTGCAGCCAAAAGGCAAGAACTACAGAAATAACTTAGGAATTAAAATTCTTAAAAACCTTTGTAAATTCAGACATCTTACAAGTTGCAGTCCGCTGCTCTGTCCCAGTGGTCTGTGATGTCCTGGGTGCCTGCCACAGGGTCTTGGCTTGGGTGATGTCTGAAGCACTTGCAGATGGACTGAAGAGCTTGCCCATGTCCTCTGTTACAGAGGAGGAGTGGGCAGCAACTTAAACTAAATTGAATTCCCTTAGATTTAGCTGTAGAATTGTGTCTTTGACGGCAGTAAACACAAAACGGATATTCTCTGTATCTGTAGCACACGTAAAATGGGAATAGATGACTTTCTCTTTGTCAGGATTCTGGTCTTGATAAAGCTTCAGGATAAAGTCTCTGGCAGCTTTGACATCCTGCTTTGGTCCTAGTCAAAAACACAATTAGATGAATAAAAAGCAGACTCATGACCATGTGCTCCCAAGAACCACTTAAAATAGACTTTGTTCCTATCTGAGATCCTCCTTTGATCTGTCTTATTTCCAGGAAATAATTTACCTTCCAGATTGTTTTTAGTATACTTCATTATGAATCCACAAAATAGTTTTTTAGATGCCCACTCATATCTAAAACATGCTTTAAGAATCCTTAAAAAACAGTGGCACAATTTAATTGATTTGGACAATCATTAATGAAAACTAATCTTGAAAAACTTGTCCAGACAGATGTGGGCTGGGAGAGGGAAGGAAGAATGTGAGAGTGAAGTTGAATGAAGGTAGTGCTTGAGGGCTTTTACATTTTGCAACCATTGTGATTAATGAAAACAGTGCTGGAAGACCTTCTCCATGTGCATATCAAATGCCGTAATATATCGACGAGCTCTTGTACTATGAATAATCAGCAGTAGCACCCTGTGTTTGGAAAGGGGATTCTGCCTTTTAACCCAGGAAGCACTAGATGCTCTGACTGCCCTGGCCATGCAAGGATAAGTTGGGCACAGCCTCTGCTCCCAAGGAGCTGACCAGGAAGGGAGCCAAACTTGCCAGCCAGCAGGCAGCCCTACACAATGGGATGACACCCAAGGGCCAAGGGAGCGAGCAAGCCAGGCCACGAGGCAGCAGAGAGGGAATGGCATAGTCATGCAGCTCTGACCAGCGGGAGCCAGGAAGGCTTCGTAGGAGAGAAGAGCCCTGAGGTGGATCCTGGAAAGCCAAAAGGAGTGGGCCAGGCTACTCCAGGCGCTGGGAGGGAACTTCGAGGAGGCTGGCAGTGAGCTCTGAAAGGCAAGGAATGGCGAGAGGCTGTTCTGTGGTAGCACAGAGAGCTCTGCAGGCTGCTGGGCACTGAGACAAGGTGGTCGGTGAGATAACAGCAGCACTGTCCCCAAGAGGAACACTTACCTTTGTATTCTGGGAAATAGCTGGTAAGATGAGAGTACATGATTTTCTCTTCCAAAAGATCTTTCTTGTTCAAGAACAAAATCACAGATGAGTTCAGAAACCAAGGGTAGGTGATGATGGTTTTAAACAAGGCTTTGCTTTCTTCCATGCGATTCTAAGTGAAAAATAAAAAAGGACTTAGGCTAAACTAAAGCCCACACTTTGGAAACAACATGCTGCATGGCTAGTGCATCCATCAGTCCTCTTCCTGCGCTGCTGCGGTCTGGGAGCTCCCCATGCTGAAGCAGCTGCATGCGAGGGCCCGCAGTACCCCAGGCTTCCTGCCCTGCCCTGCACAGTAATTGCAGGTTTCTGGATCTCCTTTCCTGGAGCATCCAGAACTCTGTAGCCTAAAACTAAAGACGAAGGAAGAAAGGGTTTTATGCAAATCGGAATAGGAACGCGTGTGTCTGCGTTCGGCAGAAGCATCCTGTGCTGTGTAACTGCTGGGATTACCCTGTGGGGAAGCCACAGCTTCAGAAGTGAGATGACACTTAACTGGGTGGCATCTCCAGGCTGTGCCCGCAGTCGTGAGATGGGAGGAAAAGAGGCTCCTCCAGCAGGGCCGCCATCCTTGGGACACCAGATGGCAGCCACACTCCCACTGTGCCACACTGTGCGTGTGGAAAAGGTGAGCACACTGTCATTCACAAAATGCACAGAACTGCCCGGGCCCATGGCGTAGGGGGATCTGGCAAAGGTGATGTACAAAGGCTGTAAGTTTCAGATATTAGACACTGACAAGAAAATATCAAGTGCTCCTAATTTATGGAGAACAGAGTATGCATGTACAAATCCTACCTGCTGACAGTAATTGTTCTAGACAACATTCTGCTCCTAAGTACTTCGAGGAAAAATGAAACAAGAACTTACCTTTAGGGAGGCAGGTTCTCAGACAGAAACATCCCAGCCTAACACACTGCGCTCCAGAGGCGCTCACCCTAACTCGGCTGCTACGGTACCCAGGTGTCAGGACTCGCGCCCTGCAGTGCATGGGGGGTGGGGGCGCGGGCATGAGATCCAGGACACACCAGAGAGGGAACCTGTTACATCTTTTTAAAACCTCTAAAATTTAGAAGGATCTTTTGTCAACAGTTCCAAAATTCAACAATTCCAAAAGAAAAATCTTTTTAAAAATTCCTCTACAGAACAGGGAACGGGATAATAAATTATCCATGACCAGAAAAAGGAAAGTCTGGCATGACAACCACTTAAATTTTTCCAAATACCTTGTGATTTTTAGGGAAGGAAAAAATGTTTAGTTTCTAAACACATCAAGCTTAGTTACTGGTTCCTTGTGCACTTGACTAATCTTTTGACTCTCCTGAGAAACATCCTAAATAATCCCTGAGACACTTGGGAGCTAATTTTTTACATTGATAACAGCATGAGTGTTTTTGTTGTTCTGTTTTTAAACAATCTCACTTGGGAGAGCTGGGCAGCAGCTAAGACATCTATTCTTCACACAGTGACACCAGTAAATGAGTTAATCCTCTACTAATTAGCCAATGAAACAGTGCTCCACAGAGAGGAAGTCTATGCTCAAGAAATAAAACGTATGATTTATAGTTACTGCCTAATCCTAGAAAGAGTTCTTTATTGGTTTATGTTTATGCTCTGGAAAGAGACATTTTTCAAAAAGATTGAAGGTTCTTGTGCATGTTCAGAGGGAAAGATGAAGACATCAGCATCCCACAGAACACAGCACCGGCCTCATGAATTAATGACTGTGCTGACCCTCTTCACTTGTGGGATGATCTCACGGTGGGACTGGACCCTCCTAGAGCCAGGCAGCTCTGCAGTGGGTGTCACAGGTGCCTGACTGGGCTGGATCAGCCCCAGCTGCCCGAGTGAGTCCCTCCCATGGGAGTGAAGGCAGACACAATCCCAGCAACCACAGAAGACCACAAGCGTCCGACACCACTGTCCACACCATCCTGGCTAGAGACTTAACTGGGAAAGTTGTGGCCTCTGGAAGTCTTATGTTCACATAGTTTCTCAGTCAGTGCTGCTCTCACTTGGTGGTGCATTAGAATCTCTGGGGGGTCTTGGAAAAGAAAACCCCCACCTGAGTCCAGTAACTATAATTTTCTAGTGTGGGGCCCACAATGCTGTATTTTTTCAAAGCTCACCAGGGGATGCCAGTATGCCACCAAGGGTGAGAGTGTCTACCTCCAAATAGCTTCCATCCTTCACAGTACATTAGCATCACCTGGAGAACTACTTTAAAAATCCCCACACTCGGGAATTGTAGTTACAGTTGAACGTGCTGACCCTCTGGAAGAACCAGATCCAGAAGTCATGGCTAAGGTGAGAATTTTGTGAGAAACTTGGCTACTACAGTGATAGAAGAAATACTGGAAAAGTCACGTTCAGAAGTTGGAAAGCTGGCAAGAGTAAAGAAGTTAAAAGATGGATTTGTTTCATTTTGAAGACAGAAGCCGCTGTTAAGGCTCTGGATGAAATGAATGGAAAAGAAATAGAAGGGGAAGAAATTGAAATAGCTAAGCCACCAGATAAGACGAGGAAACAGCGCCAAGCAGCTAGACAGGCCTCCAGAAGTACTGCGTATAACGATTCTTGCTCTCACCCTCCTCCTCGAATGCCACCTCCAATTAGAGGTCGCGGTGGAGGTAGAGGTGGCCGTGAAGGGTACTGCGGTTACGAGTATCATGACTGTTGTGGAGGCTGTGAAGGTCCCTACTGCGGCTGTGATGGCGGTTGTGCAGGAAGAGGAGGAAGAGGAAGGAGAGGACAAGGTGCTCCACCAGCACCGCCACGAGGCAGAGCTGGCTGTTCACAAAGGGGGCACCTTTGGGGCCACCCAGAGGCTCTAAGGGTGGCAGAGGGGGTCCTTCACAACAGCAGAGAGGCCGTGGTTCCTGTGGAGCTCAGGGCCATGTAGGAGGCAAGAGAAAGGCAGATGGGTGCAACCACCCTGATTCCAGGTGTCATGAGACCAACAACCAACAGAACTGGGCTTCCCAACCCATCGCTCGGCAACCGCTTCAGGAAGGTGGTGACTTCTGCTAACTATGGTTACAGTAATGACAACCAGGAATTTTATCAGGATACTTATGGGCAACAGTGGAAATAGACAAATGAGGGCTTGAAAATGATATTGTCAGGATACAATTGGCTCTAGCTCTGCATTCTTCAAAAAAACAAATTGGCTTAACTGTTTCATCTTTAGGAGTTTGCTGCCATTTGTTTGGGCCAAAGAAATCTCTAAAATCTTTTTTTCTTCTTTTCATAAATGCTGTTGGAATCTTTTTATTTTCTTCTTTTCGTAAATGCTCTTGGACGTTATTGGGCTTACAGCATTGCCTTATTAGGGGGTTACCATGCTTTTATCATTTCAGGCTTCATTGTAGCATCAGAACAAGTTGTTAAATCATGATTCTGCAGTACCTTCAGTTTGGACAGTTTCATTTCTTCGATTTGGGATAGATTACATAGGAATATGAAAGTGTGATGTAAATAAAAATACAAGCTAGTGCTTTGTCTTAGAAGTTTTAAGAAATTAAACAAATTTAAGTTTGAAGTATTTAAAATAACCTATGATTGTATGTTTTGCATTCCTAAGAGTAAGTTAAATGTGTTTTTAAATTGTTATAACTTCACACTTTTTTGAAATCTGTCCTACAAACTTGTTTGGTTTACACATCAAAGCTGTGGCAATTTGTTCTTTGATGAGATTGTATTTCCAATTTCTTGTTCATGTAAGATTTTAATAAAACTCAAAAATCTATTTTAAAAAAATCCTCACACTCAGGCCATGTGCATCACCAGTAAAGTTAGCATCTCTGGGGTTGAACCCAGGCATGAGTTTTCCAGCGTGCATCGAAGTTTAGAACTAAGATTCACAATTATGTACAATCTTGCATCACATAATCTTTTGGTAAACAGATATCATACAGAATAACAGTACCATAAGATTATAGTGGAGTTGAAAAATTCCTACTGCCTAGTATTTCTAGTTTACCGTTTCAATATTTTGTATGTTATACCATTGTGTTAAAATTGCTAATAGCATTGAGTACAGTAAGATACTACGCATGTTTTTAGTCAAAGAGCAATAGGCCATAATTATACAGCCCAGGTGTGTAGTAGACTTTGCTGTCTAGGTTTATACCTATGCACTCTGTGGTGTTAACACGTTGAAATCACCTATTAAAGTATTTCTCAGAGTACATACTTGTTTTAGTTACTTTTCTCTCATTGCTGGTACAAAATAGTCCACACCAAAGTTAAAGGGGGGAAGGTTTATTTAGCTCACAGTGTGTAGAGGTTTCAGTCCATAATCTGCTGGCTCCAAGGCCGGGTGGCACATGGCAGACTGGCATCTCAGGAGAATCAGGGAAGGCAGAAGGTAGCAAAGCAAGCAACAGAGACAAGGCGAGCCTCCTCCTGTCCCCTTATATTGTATCCAGGCTACCAGGATTAGGGTGATGCCAGTCCCATCAGTGGACTGATTTACAAATCACCCACCCTCAATTTTAGCACCCTTAATCATAGTATTACACTATGAATCAGTCACGCACTCTGGATTCATCCACCTCTGAAAAAGCCCCCCCAATGATGGAGTGAGGCTGTTGGGGGACATCTAGACACAAGCCATAACAGTGCTTGTCATCAAGCGACACATGGCTGTATTGGGATTACCCAAGAACTAAATGCAGGCTCTGATTTAGTCTGGAATGATTCAGTAGGTTGCATTTCTAACAAGCACCTGATGCTGCTCATTCACAGATTATACTTTGAGTAATTAAGACCAGTTAGCCACTGGGTCTGCTTTGTCAGCTTTTTGAGGACCACAGAAGAGGTCTCTGCCTTTCAAAGCTACCCTGTGTGTACCACACCCACCCAGCATACCTCATTGTCACACTCAGCCAAGACCTGGTCATATTCACTCAGAGCCACCAAGAAAATGATGGAGGTGACACTCTCAAAGCAGTGAATCCATTTCCGTCGCTCTGATCGCTGGCCACCAACATCCACCATCCTGCTCAATAAAGACAGATCACAGGAAGATTAGAACATAGGACTCTTTGAGGAAAAGGATGAGTCATGATGCCATGGAGTCGGTCCTCTCTGGGATCCTCGATAATTTTAAGTGTGAGGAGAGGTGCTAAGTTACACATAAGGCTGCCAGTTTCCAGAAACAGATGCCTTCCCTATGGGCAACAGAAAGGTCAGTCTCTCGCCACTCTGGAACTGTGACCTCCCACAGTCTGCATGCCCTGAGAGAGTCCGGGCCATTCTGCCTACAAGGTGCAACCCCGGCTTAGGAAGAACACACATCTGGGAACTTCCAGGCCTGGCCGACAATACTGTACAGACCCACACCCGGGAGACAGGCTTACCGAAAGATGATGTTCTCCAAGTCAAACGGGTACTCGATGATGCCAGTGGTGGGCACTCGGACACGAAGCACATCTTGCTGTGTGGGCACAAATGACGGCATGGCGATCCGGTCAATGTCAGTCAGGTAACTGTGACATTAAAGAAGGAGAAGGGGGGAGGGGATTAGCTCAGTGGCATAAGCCCTGGCTGGCAAGCACAAGGTTGCAAGTGCGACCACTGGTACCAAAAAACAAAAAAGAGGCTGAGGCTCCTTTTAGAGAAAGGAGATGTTAGCCCCAAATAACACACACACACCCACATCCCCACATAGATACATGGATTCCATCCATGACTTTCTCAAAAGCTGACTGAGGACCAGGCCTCTCCACCCTCCCTACAACCCTTGTGCAGAGCCGGGATCAGCAGCCCTTCTGTGAGGCTGCCAGGAAACCTGCAGGTCACTGCATCTCCTCCTGGGCCCTAATCGCTATCTTTCTGTTTGGCCATGCAGGAGGAGGAGGGCTGGAGCCAGAAATGGCTCTGATTCCCCGCCCTAATGCCCCTCAGCCCAGGACGCATGTTTGTTGTTGCTGTTCTCCAAGGCTGGTGCTCAGAATTAAATGGAGTTTCTAAGAAAATATGTAAATGTCAGACAGGCCAAGGAAAATTCTTTCAGATTAATAAGAAAAGCTTCCCTGTTAAAAGACACTGGCAAATGAAACATCTAACATAATCCAAAACTTGCCTTAGATTATTTGGGCCAAATATGAAAGGTCAGAATGACCACTAAAACATAATCACTTTTTCTTTAGTAAAATGAGAACCACACTATTCCTACATTTTAAAGCCCACACAGAAGGCATTTTTTTGGTAATAACTCAGATCCTGGCCAACAGTGAGGTGCTGATTCCAAGTCACCTGCAAGCCAAAGTAGCCCTGCCTTGTCCCAGCACAGCCTGGACACCAGACCTTGACCAGGTGGGTGTGCAGGTGAACCAAGGGGCCATGGGAGAGCCTGACACCTTGCAGCCTGCAGCCCAAGAGCCCAGGCACTGGAGCCACCTCCTATGCCACCCCACGCTCCACACACAAGCCCAGTGCTCAGGACCCTTCTCCCTGCACGGCAGCCCCTTTCACCTTGGCTTTCTACACTTTGCTGCCATAGACATTGTGGTGCAAAGTGTTTCGTCCACCGGTCCTGTTGTGCTTTGCTTTGCTTTGCTTGTAGAGATAGGGTCATGCTGTGTGAGTAGATGGGACGACAGACCTGTACCACCATCCTTGGCAACAATTTCTAAGTTTGAAATCGTGCTAGTCTAAATCGCATAAGATCGGATATTGCTTCATTGTGTCCTGCCCTAGACGTGAATCGTCCCTTTCTCTAACATATGCACGCTCTATTCACCTCTAGCCTGTCAGTCACTGAGTAGCTGTCTCAGTTATGAGATCGCCTCTCATGGTATCATAGAACTTGTGTTCAATAACTCTTCCTTCACTTAGTGGCCCCAACAGCTGTTCTGTATTATTATTAATTGTTAGTCACTGTTAACCTCCTGTTGTTATGGCTCAGGTCTGGCACTCAGAGGCAGGGCTTTCGGAAGGTCATCAGATGCAGGGCCTGGAAGCTGACTCGCTGTTAGGGGCTGGTGTCTGATCGGAAGAGGCGGTCGCTGGGGCATAGCTTGGAGGGATTTCTCTCCCTTCCCAGTTTCCTTTGCTTCCGGTCTGCTACCCTATGGTCAGCTTTTCCCCTGCCGTGCTGTCCTGCCTTATATCCAGCCAACTATGGCTTGAAACTTGAGCCAAAATAAATCTCTCCCTAAGTTGTAGGTGTTGGTTATTGTGTATCAGCAGCAGGAAAGTGACTAAGACACTGTGCCAGGTGTATATATGAAACTACCCTAACTACACTCATAGAGGAAAAGTGCGGTGTATGCAGATTTGATCCTATCTGGGGTCTCAGGCATCCACTAGAGATCTTGGGGTGCATCCCCAGGAGGTGAGGCGCAAATGCCACCTTCACGCTGTGATTTTTTGTTTTACACCTGTCTTATGCCACACACTCCTGAGAGCCCTGGTTGCTCTACAGCCCTTGCTGTAGTGCCCAGGACATAACAAGCGTTCATTAAATTTTGGTGAAGGATACATGTCCAGATAAGCGGACAGTACTGGCAGATGGTTGAGAACCACTGATCTGGGCCAAGGAAACGCACAAATGCCTCGTCCTACAGATTCTGAAGATGGGACAACTGTCTGGTCTGTGAATCTGTCTACCACCCTGGCCACTTCCACACTCTTCGCAATGGATCTGCCTCAATTTCCAGGATTACACTACATTCTGTCACAGTTCTAGTGAGTCTTTTCCAAGTGGGTCTCCAACATGCCCCTCCCTAATCTACAGAGTGGGTAATACCTAGCAGCCCCCAGAGGGGAACGGGGAGACCATGGCTGCCTTTGCCGTTGAGAAACCCTGCTCCTCAGGATGTCAGTCTGCACCTCTTTGGGGCATTTTCTTCCTTCCATCTCTGCTGCTGGTCTAAGTTTTCTATCTGTCCTCTGACTGTGCCAACCTGGATAATGGCACTGAGCACTCAGCCTGAAATGAATGCCAGAGGGACGGCGTGCAGAAGATACCATTCCCTTTCCTGTCCACTGCCTCATCAGACAGTGTGGAAAGCTCACCCCCAAGCCAGCTGAGAGGGCACTGGCAGCATCCTAGCGGTCCAGGGAAGGATTTCAGGGCCCTTGGCAGGGTGGATGATGCTATCCGGGGCAGGGAAAATGCTGTCAGAGCCGAGATCATCAGCTCTTCAAGACATGTTTGCCCAGTGACCTGGTGACAGATACACTGCCTCAGGGAATTCTCAAGAAAATAAAGATCTCTCTGGGATGGCTTCCATGCAGGACCATCTAAATAAAAATCGTTTCTCTTCAGGGATTAATGATTTAAAAGTTAGAGCTCTTTGCAAGGTGTAATGGCACATGTAATCCTAGCCAGTCAGCAGCCTGCAGAACATAGTAAGATCCCACCTCAGCAAGTAAAATACGCAAAACCAGAACTATACTGATCCAAAACAGCACCTAGGTTTTTGCAGGGGCCCAGCAAGCAAATCAGCTGAGCTTCCTGTGTGCTTTGCCTGAAGATTCCTGTCTCGGCCACTAGAGGGAAGCATCATATCGGCAGCTGAGCCCTGCTCTGAGGTCTGATTTTAGATTGGAGGGCAAGTCTGGTTCCAGGCAACCAGAAGGAAGAGGAGGAAAGGAAATCAGAAGCAGTGATTTTCCTTGTTTAAATCGGTCCCACCAAGACAACTCCCAATTTGATAAAACCTCTGATTGAAAATAGCAGGCTTAGCATACAGTGAGAAAAAGCAGTGAGTGGGGACAGAAAGGGGGTTGGGGATACACGGAGGACCAGAGGGCTTGGGGAGGCGATCAGAGAGAACACGAGAGGCTACAGGCGAGGAGGAGACAAGTCTGCCTGGAAGCACCGCAGGAAGCCGTGGCTGGAGCCCGGTACTCACTACTTGGCGGAGTCTGACAGCTGGTACTCCCGCCTCCGGTCGTAACACTCCTGGATGCCTGGATCCTGCCACAGCTGCTTGATGGCCTCCACCTGGTCTCTGGAGAGCATGGAGACTTTGTCCACGTCCACTTTTCTGATTATCTGGGCATTTTCCTACTCAATGCAAGAAGAACCTTACATTAGGTAAAGAAGCCAACCACTTGGTAACCTGTACAGCTTGCACTGATCAGTGGGTTGGGGGTCTCACTAGTTGTGAGGTTGAGGAGACCCCCAGAGGGCAGTGTCCAGCCAAGCCTTCCCCTGCAGCCACAGTGAGTTCAGCTCAGCTCAGACAGAGGGACACGGGCCCGGAGACCTCAGTCCAGCAGCGCAGCAGCCACCACCCAGGGCAAACAGAGAAACAGTGGGCAATCATCCAACTGCAGACCACTTCCTCAGTAACATGCTGCTCCTCTGAGGACTGAGCCAGCAGCTCAGAAATACTATATCCATGACACACCAAGGGCAGGTGGGCAGGCGGTGGGTCCATCCAGGAACAAGCAATAAGGGGAATGCATTGGCTTTGAGAATCACCAAAGAGTAACACCAACAGTCCATCTGCTTTCTTCTCCTTATTTACCTTGTTAGAGCAGTAAAATCAAGTGCGAAGTACTGGAAGTACTGCGCTCCTATGCAAACTGCTTGTTGCTCTTGGGCCTCACGGATAAAATTCTTTCCTACGGGCCTCACCGCTCCTACTGTGCTCACCGCTCATACTACTGACTGCCACAGTATATTTTATTATTACCATGATTATTAAATAATTGTTGCCCTAATACTAGTGTTCTACTATTGCAATGACTTAAGAGATTACTTCTAAAATCATTAGTTTAAATAAAGATCACTATTACTATAATTATTATTATTAGAGTAGTTGGCATTTATTGGCTCTTTGCTACGTACAAAAGGCTCTACACGCACTGTCTCATTTAATCAGTGGAGGCCAGTACAGGGCTGAAAGTCTTTCTGAACTTTGGAAAATGGGAATGATGCAGATGACTTGCACCCACATTTCCATGTTTTGGCTCCTGAGACTCAACATCCCTTCCTCTGCTTCAAGCTGTGATAGGCAAGAGAGTCTCAGTGGGACGGAGAGGACCCCAGGCCTCTCTCATCTTTCTGCATCTCACTGTCATTATATCCTGCAGAGCTGGCTATTTACTAGCAGAAGTGAGTCAGCAAAGCAGCCCTCTGGTAGCCGTGAGTTCCATAAGTGTATTTGATATCCTCCGAAAAACTGTATCTTGCATTCATCCAACTGGAAAAGGACCTGACAGGTTCACTTGGACATGGCTTTGCCCCACATCCATCACAATAGCGAATAAAATCTTGCCTGAGACTGCGGGGTCTTCAGGCAGTATGGGTTAGTGGGAAGTGTCCAGGACGAGGAACCAGAAGTGGGGGTTCCAAGCCATCCAGCTGGAATCACAAGGACCTGGACAAGTTATGTCTTGGTGTCCTCATGTGCCGAGTGAGCCAGTGATTCAGTCCGCCTTATGGCTGCAGCAGATGCCTGATAAATCAGTGTTTGCAAACAGGGCACATCAGCAGCCCCTAAGCCTCAGTGCCTGATCCACCAGCACGTGTCCTTCCCTGGCCAGCAAGGACAGCAAAGGACAGTCCTAGACAGTGTACGTCTGAGCAGAAGCACTGCCTCCCCTCTTCCTCTTCTCTAGCCACCCCAGTTCCTCCCAAACAGGATCAGAGGTCTCTTCCCAACCTCTTGCCTCTAAATTTAAAGCACCTGTCCTCCTGTGTCTCCAGCTAACTCAGGGAATGCCACGAGAACAGAGCCAATGCCACTCCGCCCTGTGAGCACAGGTGTGCTCTGTAGGCACGTGCATTTCCATAAGCATTAGTGAGCATATGAGAGGTGTCTGTCTATGAGACCATAAGTCACAGCCAGAGGGCATCCTGCTGTGGCAGGGTGACACAGCTCTGCACAAGAATCCAGAGGAGCAGAAGGGGCCCAGGGTGCCTCCTGGGGGCAGCGGTCCATTCACTCTGCCCACGTGGCAATCAGTACCCTTACTTTTCACGTGCCTCTTGATTAGTTCTCCTGAATTGAACTGCTAAATTCAGCTCGGCTGCCAAAAACTAGTGCTGTGACAACCATCAGGGTATTGCAAATATATTTGCACATCCCTGTCTCCCAAGCCCAAGGCTTGTACTTCAAGATGAGTGAAATGAGTGGGAATAACTCGTACCTCTTTGGGGGAGAAGCTTAAAAGAGCCAGTGAATAATTCACCACATTCCCCTCCACCTACCCTGGTGACAGTAAAAATGACACAAGACAGGGCCTCTGTCTCCAGGGTTCCCAAGTGACTGCAATGAGCAGACACCCTAACGTCACACAGATGTGTGGCATGAGCGAGATCAGTTGTGAGTTATCAGCAGTGAGTTAAGAGAGCTGAACTTTGGGGGCAATTTGTTACCACAGCATAACCTACAACATGCATCCTGACTGATACATGCTGCAACAGACAAACGAGCCTGCCTTGGCTCTGCTAGTAAAGGGGAAAGCAGATCCCACGGAGATGATAAAGAGCAAGGCAGGTGGCCAGGGGATGGAAGCCCCAAGAAAGCACAGAACTGAGCCAGGGAAGCTCAGCCGGAGGGGAAAGACAGAGTCCGCTCAGCCAGCTGAGGGATGGGGGAACTTGCTGGAAGGAAGAGGAGAGCTGGGGTTCCTGGGAAACCTGATAAATGTGCACAGACTACGCAAGCGGCCGAGTTCACGTTCAGAGGACTCTTCTCTGCTGTTGGCTCCTTCTGTGTTGCTTTCTTGCCCATCAAGATCTTTTTAAATTTTTACCTCTTATTTGGCAACAATTAAAGACTTTAAAAATGTGGGGAAAATGGTTCAAAGACTTCCTGTATGTCTTTCTTTCAAGATTAGTCAAATGTTAACAATTTACTACCTTGCCTTACCATTTATACACCTCCCCTGCCAGTTTGCATGGATATAAACAGGCACATACCACCACACATTTAGATCTTTTTCCTGATTACTTGAGCATAAGTTGCAGACATTTTCCCTCATTACCTCTAAATCCTTTAGTGTGATTTCTCTAGCATAACCACAGTATAATGATCACTATCACCTAACCTTAAGAGGTTTACAAACTTTGCCAATCATTCTATTAATGTCCTTTATCTGGTCTTCCTACAGAACCAGTACCAAACCAAAAGGAAGATGCTCCACATCAAGGAGTTGGAAGGCAACTTTTTATTATGCCAGCAGGCTGGTGGGAACCAGGTCCAAATCACCAGCCCCGAGTCAGTTTTGGGTTTTGCAAGCAGAAAGTACAGAGGCTTGAAAGCTGGGTGGGTTTTCATCAGGTTGAATTAGTTCTTGCCTGTTGCTGGGTAGAAAGTTCTTAAAATATGTTAGAAAAACAGAATATATTTTTTGGGAGTAAATGCACAGATGGTATAGCTGGATGTGGTCAGACTGACCCAAGTCAGGCCATCTGTTGAATGCAGCTGGGTATGGTCAGTCAAGGCTGGCCGGGTTTAGCAGTCAAGCTACGTGGAAGGCAGGAGGAGCGTATCTTGTTCCAATATGATATCTGGCTGCTTGTTAAAGTTCCAAAATTTCTGTTACAGTCTGAGACCACTCTAGGGACACATGTCACACTTCGTGTCAGGTCTCTATTTCCATTTGGAAAGGTGCATCAGTTGGAAGAGTTGTTTTTGTCACTGCTGACCAAGGACAGCCTGGCAAGTGACTTCCTCAGTAGTGAGTTGTCATGAAGCTGCTGGTAGAGAGGGTGGCACAGCCTTGGCCTCAGTGCTCAAGGGACAAGTGGAAGGAAGCAGGGAGGAGGGAGACAGTGACCTCTCACCTTCTGAAATGAAACACGAGATGGATGACCTTTGTACCTGTTGGCTACGTCTGTGTGTCCCAAGAGTGGAGGGCCCTGCACACCTCTCTGGCGGGGGGGGGCTGAGGGTCTCACGCACAAGCATGATAACATCTTGGAGGGCAGCTGTGCACAAACGCCAAGAGCAGGGTGCGGAGTTTCGTGACATTTAAAAACATCACTTCGTGGAGAGCACACAAGGTGGGAAGAGGGTCAGTCCTGGGGGTCATCGCGAGGTGGGGAGGGCTGTGCAGAGCGGCAGGCAGCCAGCTCTACACCGTGTGAGGGAGGCAGAGGAACAAAACGGGTCCACGCGGAAAATGGGTGCAGGAAGTTAAACGTTCAAACTAAATATCTCTTTGTTTCTCTGCTGTGAGAAACTCAAGGAGCAAGCACCAGGGTCGATGGATACCAGGAAGGGGAGGAGCGTGTTCAGAAGGGAAGGGCAATGGGAGAGGGGAAAAGAGAGAACAGAAGGAAAACAGAAACGAAATGTTTGTAAATGGGGAGACAAAGAGAAGCTGAAGGAAGGGGCGGGATGGGGAAAAAGAAGAATCCAGATATATACAGGTTCAAATTCCCTGTGATGAATATGGTCAGTATGTATGACAGATATGTACTAATATAAACTATAGAGTTAAAAAAATTAAAAATGAGTGTATTGTACTCTTGGCAGAATCCAGTCTAGAGCAGTTCTAAGTTAGAACTGCCTAATACATATGCTTAATTGAAAGAAAAAAAAACTCAAGGGGACAAGTTTTTTGGGGTTTGTTTTTGATACCGGGGATCGAACTCATGACCTCACACTTGTCAGGCAAGCGCTTATGCTGCTGAGCTAAATCCCCAGCCCAAAGGCTGAAAGAATAAACCCAGCAAAAACATGACCAGGCTCTTAAAATACAGAGCTCATCACTGCCTTTGCCTTTTCCTCCAATAAAATCACCATCCTCACTACTTTAAAGGGGAATGGAAAACCAGAGGTTCTCCATGTATGGTTCACACAAAAATCCCTAGGGCAGTCGACTTTGCTGGCTTCATGAAAGGCTCCTGGCTGCTGGTGACAGTCCCTGCCAAGCACAGGGAGCCCTCTGGCTGAGATCCAGCAGGCCACCAACCACCAGGCCCTCTGGCTGAGATCCAGCAGGCCACCAACCACCAGGCCCTTGCCACAGCACTCTCCCCAATGAGGGGCCCAAGATGGGCCCAGAGCCCATGCCCAGGCCTGACTTTCCTACTGAGGAAAGTGACTCTGATTCCCAGGGGCACTTGAGCTCTTGGTACTTTTAGATAACCATTTTAAAACATTTTTCATTTTTATTTATGAATTTTTAATTGGAAAATTGTTTGCGGTGTACAATGTGATGTTGATGTATGTCCACTTTGTGGAAAGACCACAGCCAGCTATTTATCATTTGTGTCACTGAATGCGCTTATTTTTTCACAATGAGAGCACTTAAATTCTACTCTCTTAACAGTGTTTCAGTACGTATGACACTGTTAATACTCATCAGGATGTACTGCACAGCTTTTAAATGAATTCCTCTCATCTGGCTGACATTTTCATTGAAATTAATTAATTTATAATTTCATTTGATATTTCAAGTGTCTAATATGTAGTACCTAAATGTAACAAGATTTGTAAGTACAAATGAGATTAAAATGTGTATCTGAAAAGGAGAGTTCCCAGGGGCACAGTATTTCCAACTTTTCTACAATCAAAAGTTGTTTTAGGGAAGACAGCAAGGTCTGGAATTACATCACATATTTTATTAAACAAAAATTATGATCTAAAAATTTAGTGCTTCGTAACGATCTAATTTTAAAGCCTTTCAAATATTACAAAGAAAACTCAAGCTATGCACTCATATGTGGTCCCACCGGCTAGGGAGGCTGAGACGAAAGGACACACACGAAATGTACAAGCCGGGACTTGGAAGACACTGTGGACAACACAGTGACACCCTGTCTCTTAGCATTAAGAAGAACATGCCGATGAACTGTGCCCCCCAAAAAGAAAAAGCTTTCCAATAAAAAACAAAAGAACTAGGATAACTAGGAATTTCAGATCAATATTCCCATTAAGGACAGCCAGATAAAATATATTTTAAATATGCTTGAATGTATTAGAAAACCAGGAAACGGTACATAACTGCTGAGCCAGAACAAAGGGGAAGATGTGCCCACAGCTGAGCCCAGCATCTGCGGTCTCTTTCCCTGAAATCCTGCTTTTTCTGGCAGGAGCAGCCAGTGATTCCGCAGTTCCTGTTTCACAGGAACAGAACTAGGAAAAGAGGGGTCAAGGTTTAAGGGCTGGAGGAGCAAAACCCCCTCAGAAGCCCTTAAGCTCTGGGTTGAGAAGCCCAAGTGCAGCCTCGATGTGACTACAATTCAGCTTCAATTTATAGTCTCGGGATCATGCACTCGACATAACATCTTCCACAACATCTGATTATTCTGTCAAATATGTGTTCAGTACACCACTGAAAACAGATCCATGTGTTGGCTTGGTTTCTACTTAGGCTCTGGGGATGTGACAGAAACTTTAATATGTGGTTCGTGGTACATGGGAGGCCTTTAGGTCACTGAGGGCATCAGAGGGCACTGCATTTCTCTTCATTTCTCTTTTGCTTCCTGGTCACGAGGAACAAATTTCCTGTGTCACATGATGCCCATTACGATATGCTGCCTCAAGACAGGTCCAAAAGCTACAGGGACACTGGACCATGGACTGAGACTTCCAAAACTGTGAGCCAAAATAAAGTTTTTATAACTTGATTATTCTGGTATTGTTAAAGTGACAGAAAAGCAGACTAACACAATGACTATTGACTTGAGTGTAAAGTTTTGATCATTGTCTTCTTTTGATCAACTTTCAGCTTCTATGTTAACTCTCAACCCCAGCAAGATCACTCTGTGGTCACTAATCCCTCCCGCCCACTACTCCCCAGTGTGTGGCCACCTGAATACTTAATTGCTGGTCTAAATCCACCTAGACTTCCTACCACACTCAAAATGGAAATCCACCTTTTTAAAACTCAGCTCAAGATTCTATAGAAATCTGTAATTCTGCTATATCTTTGTTTTTCTCTTCTCATTTTGTCTCCAACAAAAAAGAAATAGCAGAATTCACTATGCACAAAATGTTTGCATGAAAGGCCAAGCTACTTAATTTTTTCCTATCAGTTACACTTCAGAGGGTTTTGTGAAGAAGGAAATTAAAAGCCTGTTTCTAGAGCTCCTATGAGAAACTACTTTGGCACAAACACAGTGGCTGCTAATAATGCAACAGGGAGATGGACATATGAGCTTATACTGGGCCAGCTTGGCTAAGCCCCTGTGCCATTTCCCATTGCTTCCTTCTACACGAGGTGTTGGGCCCAAGTTGGTCACAAAGGAAATTGATTGAATTTTGGGAGACAGAAGGGACATGGCAGCCACTGCTGTGCTCAGAAGGTCACAGGTCTTCTACTCATGCATGCTGGGCAGGTCTTCTGGCCAACCTCACTGCTGCTTGGATCTTCTCCAACTCCTGGGTCTGCTTCTCCATGTCCTGGGCAGACAAATGTGCTTAAGTAAAATGCGCCAACTTATACAAGTGAGCTGCATTGTCAAGATGGAGGTGTGGAGAACTGCAGAATCCAGTCACCCTCATGGGATTCACTGTTTCCATCAACACTGGTTTGCTTCTACTCTGCCCTGCTTTCCATCCCGCTTTACTGCCCAACCTCAAGCCATGTTTATCCACAGTGACTTCAGGCCACCCACAGACAGTGCAGAGGCCGCAGCCTTCTGGGCGCTCCTCACAGCTCCAGCAGCTGCAGCCAGTGCAAATGCCTGTGTATTATTCACTATCACTCTGAGCACTTCCGGCGTGCTGATCAAACCTGAACTGATACACAAGTGCTTCCATTTTATAGAGAGGCAAAATCCCCAACAACCATAGGTCAGGTGGAGCTAGGAGCTTAGGCCCCAGGTGGGGTGACCTAAGGGTCCCAAACTAAGCTCAAAACTGGCAACCAGGCTCACTCACCCCTCTGGTCTCAGTGGCAGATGCCTGCTTTGGGCCAGACCTGGAGCTGGCTTCTAGGAATAAATAGGCCCTCCCTTTGAGGATTTCAGCATTAATTGCCATTCCTTTGGGAGGAAACTACAAATGCTTAGAGCAAGCAAAGGAGGAATTTCAGTTGGGGATGGGTAAAGGAAATCAATCAGTTTCCCACCAGAGAGGGCCTGATGGGAGGATAAGGCTGCGTCTCCCCTTTGCGTACCATGGCATGGATTTTTGACTGTGCTGACCACTCCAGGTTTCACTTCTAAGTGCAGGCACCAGATCCCATCTTTGCAACACCATGTTTCACTTTGCATCCTTTCTAAGATGCTCTGAAAAGCACCCAAGCCCTCAAGTTCACTGGCAGAGAAAGATAGTCAAGATATAATTTAACTGAGCAGTATCTTCTAACCCCCACCTAACCCTCCAAAAAAGGAGCAAGTACGTTGGCTTTCAGTATCCTTGGGGTATCTCTTCAGGAACCCCTACGGAGATGATAAACCAAGGACACTCAAGTCTCTTGCATAAAATGGCACAGTATTTGCACAGAACTCATGCACATCCACCCATATATTTTAAATCATCTCTAGATTACTTATAACACATGGTGCAATGCAAATGCTATATAAATATTAAACTGTATTGATTAGGAAATAATGACAAAGTCTTCATGTTCAATACAGATGAATTTTTTAAAAATATCTTTGTTTCACAATTGGTTGACTCTATGGATATGGAACCACAGAAAGGAAGGGCAGGCTCCCTTTGGCCAGTGGAAGCTATCTCCTGGAAATCCATTTGTTTCTGCCAGTGAAGTTGGGACCACAGATGATATGGTCATGTTATATAGCAACACGGGGCTTTTCTGACCCCACCACCATCTCGTGTCTCTTCCTCTAGCTTTGGAGAATTTGTTTAACTTTTCAGTGCACATTTGTGTTAAAAGAACTGCAGTTTAGCAAGAGGAAGATCTCTGTTCTAACTTTTTAGTTAATTTTCTTAATCCAGATCTCAGTTCAGACATGGTAGGACTAGAGAGAAATGGATAAAGACCCTCAGGTCCCAGGCCTTAGCAATTCAGGCGGATTGTACACTCCCTCACTGTCCAGTGCAAGTCCAGGGTGGGAGTGGTGAGGACTGCTCCACGGTCACCATGGGATCCAGGTTTCTGGGCCCTGGAGTTTCCCACCAGATTACTGCACTCAGTATGGAAGGAGGGAAGAGAGAATGGAGCAGGGTGCAGGAAGTTCCATGGGCCACATCTGGGTATAATGGGCTTGGCATCTGGACACAGCTTATTGGCCAGAACTAGTTGAAAGTCTCCACCTAAGTACAATGATAGGCTGTCGCGGTAAATTTCACTGTGTCAACTTGATTGGCTTGTGACCTACCCTTGGGATTAGTAAAGCACACTGGTGGGTGTGTCTGGGTGGATCATGGAGAGATAACTATGGGGTACACCTGGCTCCTCACCTTTTCTTGTGGGACTGTTCCCCTACTCTGCTTCCCTGCCACCATAAACTGAAACTCTTTGCTCTGCCACACTCATTCACTGTTTTTTTGCCTTGAAGCCAGCTGACCAGGGACTGAGCCTCCTGAAATAGTGAATCAAATTAAATCTTTCTTTCTTGAAATTATGGATATCAGGTGGTACTTGTCCGTGATGAGAAAGCTGACCAATACAAGTGGGCAATGTGGTCTTCTATATGCTCAGGTAGAAAGTAAAATAGGAATTAGGTGACTATAGAGCCCTGTCTCTGCTACTCAGATCTATATCTCTCTCTCCCTCTTTCTCTCTCTCTCACCATAATGATTTCTGACATTTATCTGACATTTATCAGTATGTGCTGCTGTATAAATTGGGCGGAATACACTAACCAGGCCATATCTAGCTTATTATCTGCTATTGTTAAATCAAATTCTACTAGAATACAGTCATGCCTTGTCACATGTCTGCTTCCCATCTACAGCAGCAGTGACAAGCCACTGTGACACAACCTTTATGGTCCACAAAACTTAGGACACTAATCTAGTCCTTTAGAGAAATTGGCTGACAATCCTTTGAATAAATGGATAGCTTCTAACTGTATTCAAATAGCACAATGCTATAACTTCATTCTCTCACTCATTCATGCAATCAATCAATCATTCATTGAGCATTTATTTTGGTACCAGGGATCAAACTCATGACCTCACACTTGCTAGGCAGGTACCTATGCTGCTGAGCTAAATCCCCAGTGAGCATGTATTTATTAAACACACTTTTTTGGGTACTACATAAGATATAAGTGTGTGGCCATGCAAATATCACTGTGTATACATGTAAGCTTATTTTTTTTTTGAGATGACTGTAACAGATATGCAGAATGTGGAAAAGAGATTTTGTTCTAAAAATAATTAGTGAATAAAACAAAAGAATTCACCTAAGCAAATTTCCCCAGCTCTTCAGAAAATTCTTTTTTTAAAGCTTTTTTAAAATTAGGATATTCTGTTATGCATAATAACATTCGTCTTGGGGAAATGGTACATATACATATTACATTTTAATCTTTTCATCCCCCTTTGCCCAGAAATATTTTAGCTTGTAGACCTGCCATGAAATTGGAAGAATGTGATGAAATTAAACAAAAACTATCACTCCATGGAGAAAGTTGGAACTGTCCTGGTTAAGGTTCTTTTTCACAAAATTTAGGTAATTAAGCAAGCACTGTTACATGCTAGCTTCTCCAAAGTTTAATACTGCATTGTTTGTTTTTATAAAGCCTGCACACATGACCACATAATTCCAGGGAACCTAAAATCAAGACCACAGGCCAGTCTTAGCAGACATAAATTGAATCCATTATTTCCCCTGGGGTACTACTGACTCTCAGTTAAAGCCAGTGATTCCCCTGTTCCCCAAAAGACCTCAAGGAAACTCCAAAATCCTCCCCCAATTCTCTCTAAAATAGGTTCATACTGAAACAGATGCAAAGGGAAGGAAACTCTAGCTTTCTTCTTTCAGATAACACGAAGTAGGCAGGTATTGCCAGGGCTGAGATGAAGAACAAACTGTAGGAAATGCAGTTCTTTGATGACACCCAGCCAAAGCTCTCTCTGACCGTCTCTCCCCACAAAACCCATGTTCGGCTCAGGCACAGCGCTAGAAATTCCCTGTGTAAGCTTCACAGTGATTCACTTCCCTCCTCCATGCCTAGACACGCACATTAGAAATAGCAGAGAACACAGAAAATCAGGAGGATTCCACGGCCTGGACAGAGTGCATCTGGGATCCCAGCACCCAACCATCCTCGGGGTGTATCCCAGACGCTGCAGGTTTCCGGGCTTTGGAATTTACTCTCTAGCTGTCAGACTAAAGGACCTGCTCTTTCTCATCTGCACCCTGCATTCTTTATCTCAGTAGTCTTAAGTATTTATTTATAAAATGGGGTATACTAAACCAAAATGCAGAGTGGGAGGTCCATGTCTGAACATTTCTGCCTGCTCTGGGCTCACAGTCTCAGAAGATACCCAGTGCTTAGCCTGGGTCACACACAGTAGACGGCTATGACCCGCCTCTTCACTTCCCTCCTACCTTCCTCAGTGAGCACCCCACCGTAAACAGAAAGCCCAGCATTCCTCATTATTTATGGATTATACATTTGGGGGGTTCACCTAGTTGTCAGAATTTATTTGCAACTCCCAAATCCAAACTGGCCACTCTCGGACAAGCACAGAGTAACTAAACAGCCATGCCACCCGATGCGTTGTCCACTGAGGTTAAACAAGGTGGGGCTCCGCCTTTCTGTTCCAACTGTTGTGCTACAAATAATTACTCTTTTCGTGATCCACCTGCTGCCATGTCTCCAGCCCCCAGGAAGAGTTCTGAAGTGCTGCCTGGTGTCTCTAAGCACAAGATGGCTGCGATGCGCCTTGCAGGGAAAGGACAGGGGACTCCGCATGGAACTGCAGCTCGGGCATCTGTAAAGAGGCCTTAGAAACTCATCTGGACCCAAAGACCCCAGTTATCTCCTTGCTAAAGAGGTGGAGAAGTGGTCTTTTCAATATTAGCATTCTACAGCTAAACATACATTATTTAACTCTTCTTGACCGTTTAGTGCTGTGGGCACCCTTCTTCTGAAGCACGGAGGAAAACGCCCACCACAGCCACTCTGCAGAAAGCCCGAAAGCGTTCATCACAATTTGGAGGGGGGATGAGTGAGTCATACCCAGTCCAGGATGCAAAGTGTTGCCATGACTGAGAGTGAGGTCCAGCACAGCACAGGGACACACAGGAGGACAGACCTGGGCTACTCCTGGGAGCCAGCACAAAGGCTGGGTCAGCCCTAAAAATCATCACCATGACCAGTGTGTGGGGTCTGTGTCTGCTACATCACCAGGAAGATGGTAAGGTTGCCTCCAAAGATAGCACTGCCCCCGAGTTGTGTTCTTTTGTCACACACACACCCATCCGTGAGGATGCTCCAGTGACCTGGATGGTGGGCTGCCCCTGCTCTGAAACTGATGAGCTCTTCGCCCAGGAGAACCAGGACCTGAGAGTCTCTGCAGCGGGGAGTGAGTGAGGAGAGCTGGTGACATCACTGCCAGGGGTCTCTCTCCTCAAGAACCTCAAAGTTGGACAAATGTTTAGCCAATTTTCATGCTTCCTGCAAAAACAATACTAACTGGGCAACCAGCTGAGCATGTCTGCCAGGTGGTGGGCAGCAGACTTGACTTGGAACAGTAGACATGGGCAGTCAGTCTCTTAAAGTCACCGTAGCTCAACAACATTCCACCCAACACAGCGGGTCACATGCTTACTGTGTGCATGGTGCTCTCTGCGCCGCTGGGGAAATAGATGTAAACTGGCATGGGCTGAATCACAGGAACACAAACCAGTAAGAAAACGGGCCGCTCAATCCAGAACACCTTCACAACATCCAGGTTCTGCCATCGGGTCACCTCTTAGGTTCAGGCAGACTTCAGGATTCACCAAAGTCACCTGCTTGTGTGCTCTGAGAAGTATGTGATTTTGGCTAAGTAGCGACAGGGAGCTTCTGCACGCCAGCCCTGTTGGAGGATCCAGCTCTCTGGTAACTCTCAGCAGCGCTGAGACTAATGGTATTTATAGACGGTTTTCCTGAAACACTCAGAGTACAGCTATGATTTGATCAGCGTTTCCTAAAGTGGCATATTATATAAAACACTATAAAATGTTAAGTATCCTTAAAAAGTTCTTCAGTCAGAAACAAAGTTATCCAAGGTTTCTTCTAATGCAGAATTTCTTACCGTGTTGGGGGAGGCACCCCTCAGGGGCAGGGATCTGCTATGGTCTGAATCTTTGTGTCCCTCCAAAATCCCTATGTTGAAATCTAGCATGTGGGAGATGACAAGGCCCCCAAAGCAGACCTCTGTGTGTGGCACTACTGTCCTTATAAAGGGGCCTGAAGGAACTTGTTTGCACCCTGCATCAAACAAGGATGCAGCAAGAAGATGCCATCTGTGTGGTGTGGCCCTCTGGAGACACTGTACCTTCCAGTGCCTCCACCCTGGGCTTCCCAGTGGGAGCAGTGAATCCCATCTCTGTAAATTACTCAGTCTGCAGTGTTTTGATACAGTACCCTAAGGAGAGGAACACAGATCCCAGTTTTATGTTCTCACCAAAGTATCCCTCTGCCCTCCCAAGTACCTAGAAGTCTGGCAGGCTCACCGGTATTCTAAGCATGAGTGAGACATGGAAAATCTTTACATTTAACAAAATTGATAATATATATTAACGTCAAGGACAGATGTGTACTAACTATGCCATAGTTCATGAAGGTGTGTAACTGTGCACATCAATCCTTTACTTAGAGAACACACGTATTTGTGATAGGGGAAAATATACTCCTGAAAATACAATAAAACCCCACCAAGGAATGCAGCATTCGGTGATAATTTACTGACCCGAGCAAACATTAGCAGGATCAAATAGCATTAAACAGCAACACCACTAAAAACAACAGCCACCACTAAGGTGAAGAATTTCTAAGCTTCAAATTCCAGGCTTCAGGAAAGAGGGTGAGAAGCAGGGAGGGGAGGGGAGGGACCGAGGGAGCAGGAGGCTGTGCACTGACCTCCCTCCGGGGCCCTGTGAGCAGGCTGGGCGCGCTGCTGCCCCGAGGAGGAGGGGCCCTGCCGTGTGCCACCGGGATAAGAATGAACCACAGAGGGTTAAACCCCAGGAATTAGCAGGAATTGCAAGACAGCCTCCGACTTCAAAACCAGGGAACTGACTGCAGCAGAAGCCAGTTATGCTGTACAAGGAAGGGTCCCGGCGGGCACTGAAGCCGATTAAATCTGGGCAGCAGCACACCCTAAACCTCCTCTTTGGAAACGGCACATTCGCGTGCTGCTGTTTCATCCTTAATCTAGAGGACATCATTGCTACAATGAACAGTTCTTTAAAACCAGTCAATGATTGTTGTCAGTAATTTATAAAAATACAGTGTTAACACGGTGTTTATTTAAAGAAAAGAAAAGAAAAGAAAAGAAAAGAAAAGAAAAGAAAAGAAAAGAAAAGAAAGCAAGCATCTGTGATTAGCGTATAGACCCGCCTACCTGAGCCCCGTCAGGGACAGGCTTTCACGACACTGTGTCTCGAGGCGTCACCTAGTGGCAGCTTCTCTAAAGGCAGGTCTGTTGACAGAAGCAAGACCGAGGGACCCTTGTGGAACCTGTGCCTACAGCTTCAGCCCGAACGACACAGCTGGGTTTTATCTTAAAGTCGATCTCAGCGTTATTATGAGGATAAGGACACAGATTCTATTTTTTTAAAGAGCAATAGAGAGACAGGCAGAGAGATACTAAGACTTTGCTGCTACTTTCACAGCTAACCGACTATTAATCACCAACATAAAGAGTCCCTTGAAGGACCGTGTTCCATAAATTCGAATTTTATATGCAACCTCCTGAAGTCTATAAAAACTGGCGAGAGTGGTTAAGATGCTGCCACTTCATAAAGCAAACAAGTGGGAGAGAAGGGTTCGAGCCTAGCTCTCCCCGTCCCTAGGTTTCTCCAAGGCCCCACAGTGGCCAGGGCTGGATCTGTGCTGGCCAGGGTGGGGGTACAGGAGAGATCCTAGAGCCCAGGTTTCCCGCCGGGACTGCAGTGTCTCTAGCACTGTGCTTCCACCGCCTGGCTTTCATCTGCACAGCAGCTCACCGGGGCTCCTCAACCGGCCTTCACCCCCCACCCCAACTTTCAAAATCCTGCTCATCCCACTGGGGTTCTGCACTTTTTCCTCCAGATCAACTTACAATTTTAAAAATTAAAAAAAAAAAAACCACACACACACACACACACACACAATCCCCAGGGATGAACCCAACAAGCGCCTCAGCTCATTTTCCTCTGGTCCTCCCTTCCCTTCTTTCCTCCCCCGCCCCTCCTTTTTCGGTATGTCACTTTGTCAATTCTTTTCCATAACTTAAACCTTTTTTTAACGAGTTCTTAAGCACACAACAAATATTTGGGTCACAGCTTGCTTCGATGATGTGCTTTTCAGATGGTGGTTTTAGTCCTGGATGCATTTTTGGTGGTGGTTTTCCTTCTGCCTGAGGGTGCAGTAGGAGAGCTGGGCGCCCCAGCTTTCCAAGGGCCTCTGTGTCCTTGGATGCAGGAGGCCACTCTAGCACCTGGCCCTGCTGTCCTCAGAGCATGTCCTCCCTGGTCTCCGTCTAGATGAGACTTGGGGAGAGGCAGCTCTCTCTCGGGGTGCCAGGTCTTCCTGTTGGCCCTTAGCCACTGCTCAGCAGGCAAACCCACATCCACGCTCACAGCTCACTAGCACACAAACTAAGAAGCAAAATTCTGGGTCTCAACCCACTGGACAGGAGGGACATCTGGGCAAGCCTTGGCCAGAAGGACATCTGCCAGCCACTATGACCGCAGCCCCTGAGACCCGCGTGGGCTCCGGGAGCCAGCAGCCCAGGGATGAGGACAGCAGGAAGAAAGGGACCAAAAGTATCCCCGGCCAGATCTGCCAACTGACCAGCAGCCCCTGGTGGGCTAGAGCGAGCGGGTTCCCAGGGATGAGGAGGCTGAGGCGAGGTTATCATCACTGCAGCCAGCAGGGCACCCACAGAACCGGGCTGATGTGCAGTGCTGTTGACTTTGGTTTTTCATAAATTGGATTTATACCTTTCTCTGAGGGTAATGTGGGGGCCTCATAGAAAAGCCAAAGCACCCCAGTGAGATCACAGGCGTGAAGGTACTCAGCAACCTACAAGGTTAGAGCACATGTCAGGTCTAAAAACTCTTCTCTTCAGAGCTGCCCTTATTTCTCTTTCATTTTCAGAGGCAAGTTCATTAAGATATAATTCACATGTACAGTTCACCCATTCAAAATGTACTATTTGTTTATAGAATACTCAAGAAGTTGAGTGACTATCACCATAATCAATTTTACAGCAATTTTCTCCCCCACTAGAAGACTGGGTACCAATTAGTATATGGGATGAAACTCTGTACCCCAAAAAGATACACTGAAGTATTACACCCCGGCACCATGAGCGTAACCTTATTTGGAAGCAATCTCTGCAGACGTGTGCCAGCCGAGATGAGGCATGAGGGCGGCCCCTCCCAACACAGCCGGGTCCTCAGCAAAACCAGGAGGCCTGGATGCTGCCACGTGCACAGCTGACAGCACCTGCGGGCTAGACACAGACACAGAGGCGCGACGGCGGCAGCCACTGTCACTACAGGGCCTCACACAAGGCCCTCTGGGGGCTACTGAAAGTGACACAAGGCAAGGGAGTGCCCTCTCCACTTCAGGGAGCGCACGGGGCAGCCAACACCGTGCATGTGTATGTGCAGCTTCCAGAACTGCTAGGACACGAACTTGTTTAAAGCTGCCCACATCTGGCTGTAGGGAACTAATGCCGTCACGCCTCATTCTCTCCACCCTCCCCCAGCCCTGGAAGCCAGTAAATATTCCATCTGCATGGATTTGCCTCTCCTGGACATTTTATATAAATGGAACCACACACTATGTGGGCCTCTGCAATGGCTTCTTTTCGCTTAGAAGAATGTGTTTCGACCATCCGTGGTGTGGCCTGTATAGGACTTTAATCCTTTCTATTACTGAATAATATTCAGGATAGCATATTAACTTATCCACTCATCATGTGGTCATCATTTACAATTTTTTTATATTTTTTGTTTTAGTCTATTTCCTATTAATAACCACAGACTGGATAAGTTATAAAGAAAAGTTTATTTTTAACTAATGACTCAGGCCTGAGGTCGAATGGCTGCCACAGGTGCTGGTGGCCTTCTTGCGGGCAGAGTCCTTAAGTGACACAGGACATCACATGGTGCCTGGCAGATGGGGGACATGCCAGGAAACAGCCACACAGACTCTCCAGCAAAACCATTCTTAAGAGAATGCCTTAACTCATGAGTCACATGCATGAGTTGACCCTAGTCACCTCTTAATATCTCATGACAAGGATTCAACTTCAACAGGAGTTTTGGAAGGAACAAGCCATATTCACCCATACGAGCACTCGTGTACCAGTTTCCACGCAGCCAGGAATTTTCATTCGTCTTTCACACCTGGGAGTAGAATCACTGAGTGTTATAGTTTGTGTTTGGATGGTCCCCCCAAGCCTCACACAATCATGGAGGCAGCTGAGTCTAGCATTTGTGATTGGTTTGTTATCTGGGATTGGTAGAGTGAGTGCTGCACCTCCCCAGGGGCAGGTAGTTGGCATACAATACAGAGGAGGGAAGGAGGCATGCTTTCCCCTTTTTCCCTTTCCCTCTTGTCACTTGTGGCCACCCTGACCAGTTGTTCTTAGCCATGGAACTCTGCCTTGGAGCCAGCTGAGTATAGATTGAAACCTCCACAAACTGTAAGCTAAATAAACCTCTCCTTCCTTCATTTTGGGTGCCAGGTATTTTGTCTTAGCAATGGGAGAAAGGTAACCAAGACCCTGGGTAACCATGCTTAGCTCTTTGAGGAACAGATAGGATTTCCAGGGCAGGTGGTCCACTTTTTATTCCTAGCAGTAATACATTATATGATGATTGCTTCAGTTTTTAAAGATGGCCTTGCTGGATACATGATTTGGTGTTGACATCTTCCTTCTTTTAGCATTGTGCAAACATCACCCCATTGCCTCTGACCCGCATCCTTCGGAGGGAAAATTATTAGCTTCACTGGGTGGTCCTTCGTCAGTGAATTTATTTTTTGTTTCTTTCAAGGTTTTTCTTCCTTTAATATTTTTATTATAATGTATGGAGTACAATATGTTTGAACCTCTGCATTTATTCTTCTTGGAGTTCACTGAGTTCCTAGGACTTGAAGACTGGTTTTTTAAAACAATTTTGGGAAATTTCTGGGCATCATAACTTCAAATATTTTTCTATTCTTTCTGCCTTTCTCATACTAGTACTGTCATATATGTACACTGGTGTGCTTAATGGTGTCCCACATGTCTCAGTTTCCTTTTATTATTACTTTACTTTCTGTTCTTCAGATTACACAATCCTTAGTGATCTATCTTTAAGTTCACACTGCAAGCCTCACTGGTGAATTTTTAACTTCATTGTACTTTGTGACTCCAAAATTTTCATTTGGTTCATTTTTGTTGTTTGTAGTTCTATGCAATTAAATCATTGTTATCCTACCTTCATTCAATTTTTTTTTTGGATCTTTGAACATATTTATAATAGTGGTCATGAAGTTTTTATAAATTAAGTTCAGCCTCTGGGCCCCTCTGAGCCCATTTACTTTGCCCACGTATGGGTCTGACTTTGCCATGTGTTTGTATGTCTCATAAATTACTGTCAAAACTAGACATGTAGATAATATATGATCGCAACTGTGGGTGTTAACCTTTTAACTGACCTTCTGAGTTTGTTATTGCTGCTGTTTTCCTGATCACCTACTTATTTGCTTAGGAGCTTAACTTGTTGGAATCTTTGAAGTCTACTTTCTCTACAATATGCAGCCTTTGAACTCCTCACTCAATTCCCACCACTATCACACTTCCCACACTTTATTCTCTAGTCTGGCTTCCTAGAGGTCAGCCCTGACTCTGTAAAAGTCATTTATTGGTCAAAGGTTGTGCTTAAGCCCTTTTAGTCTTTTTATCTTTTACTGCCAGCCTGTCAGCCCAGCTCCTCCTGGGGACCTCTGCAAGACTCTGCACCCATCACTGCCTGTCTTGCAGAGGTCCCCACCCCCATGCACACTGGTTTTCTCACATGGGAGCTGCCTTCCTTTGCAGGGCAAGGCCATTCCTCCTGTGCCTGCTCTCAGGGGTAAGGAAAGCAGAGATGGAAAAGTGGGGTGAACTGAGAATAGAAGAAAGATGCTGTATGTCCACATAAATTACTTCCAGAGAGAGCCCCAAAATAGTCTTAAAATGAACTGTGATTTCAAAAATAAAGTCTTCGTAGACACTTTGTTTACAAATTTTATTTCATGCTCTTTATAAGGTAAGACTAATATCAAGGAAAAAAAAGTCTGCTTAAAAATTTTTAGGTTAGTCAGTTGAATGGCCACTGCTAACTTCCCAGAAGTTCTTAATGATTTATAAGCACCAGAAAATGGTTCAGCATTTAGTCTGGAATGTGAATTAATTCCCAGGACACCCCGCATTATGTCATGCCAAAAGTTCTGCTGTAGGTCAGGCTTGGATGATTTTTTTCAGAGACCATCAAGAGCCAGTCTGGGTTCACTTCTCGGCTTCTAGCATTTCTGAGTGTTGTTTTCATTCATTCAAGCATTTATAGAACGCCTGCCATATGACACGGTGAAGGTTCAAAGAAATCTTCTGCTGTCCCTGGAGCTCTCAGTCTTTGGGAGACACGACTGTGGACACATGAGTTTATACACGAGCAACACTCTGCATTGAGAAAGATGCTCCGTGGCTGTGTAGTGATGTAGAGGACACAGGTTTTCTTCAGCTCGGAGTGGCAGCAGGGATGAGGGGTGGAACGTGAGCTTGGATAATGCAAAGAGCTACCCAGATGTCCGGACCCTCTGCCAGTGGAGGATGACCAGGGACACTGACTAGGCCTGTCATGTCCAGGCTCTTCAGCAGACCTCGCCTGAGTGATGGGGGTGGAGGAAAGAGGTTGGTGGGGCTGAGGGACACAGATGTCCTAGAGGACGTGGGCTCATATCAGATCCCAGCAGGGAGTGCCTGGTCAGGTGACTCTAGATAGCACCCCTTCAATTAGAAAGCACTGAAAGTAAGAGGCTGGGACATAGACAAAGTGACTCTAGTAGCATAGGTAGGAAATGGTCATGAGTCCAGGAGCAATGTGACCCCTGTTGGCTATGGAACATGCTGGGATGGATTTAGTCAATATCTACTTCCATGCGAACAGTTTTTCAGTGGTTGGGTTATTTACACATTTATAACATAACTAACCTACCAGCTAGAACATGGCAAATGCCTGAGAGCCACAGTTAAAATGCTTCAGGGATTCAAGAAAGTATAGCAGAATATGACTAACTGAAGAAATCAGGAAACGTTTCAAGGAGAAGAACACTTTTCTGGTGACTCATAAGACTACAATGCAATAAATGCTGAGATGGGCGGGCACAAAGACTAGAGAAATAGGATAAACAAAGATTGGGAGTCAGAACACAAAAGGAGAAAAATGAAAGGTAGTTAGGACTAGCCCCAGCAAGAGATTGGACAGAAAAAAAAAAAAAAAAAAACACCACACTGGGATCAACTCAGGGGAAATACTGCATCTTGTGGAACTGAGCTGAATTTTACAAGTAATCAGAGGTATTGAGATTATACAAGCAGAGAAATGATGTGGTAAGAACAGCCCTTGAAGGCACACCTGCAACCAATCAGCACTGAGGAAACAAAGGAACAGAAGCTCCTCTAACAGCTGGGCTACCTCGGCTATGCTTGCTACCTGGGCGGGATCCCAGAGCATGCAGGATGGGGAGGTATGACTGCATCCCACAGAAGCAAAGCAGTGGGTTCCACAGCGCCCTCTGGGGACTAGTGCAGGCGCAAGGGAGAGGAAGGCGGTAACCTGAATTTGGTAAATTGATAAGGATAATGTCTTCATTATAAGAAGTTGGAAATCTTAGAGGAAGAGCAATCTGGGCAGGGACAGTTGGGGAAAGGGGGTCAGTTTGCTGTGTAGGCAGGGTGAGTCCTGAGATTGGCAAACAATCAGCAGTAGTAGTTAGCAGGAGGGGGCTTATTTTAGGAGACACACTCTTCCAAGGCTCTCTTCCCTTCTCTCTGGTTCCTGGCTGCCACGGGTGAGCAGTTTTCCTCTGCCATGCCCTAGCCTGACAGCCATGGGGCCCACTGCTTTCCATGGACTGAAACCTCTGAAACCAGGAACTGAAAAATATTTCTTCTTTTATGTTGGGTCTGTCAGGTAGTTGGCTCCAACAATAGAAAGATAACACACCCACCTCACGGAATAGAAAAAGATTTTCCCAAAACAGATCATCTACTTAAATTTAGAATCTAAAGCAATAAAGAAGAAGAAACGTAAGAGTACCTCTTTGAGACCCTTGGCTGGCAATAGATTTTGACATACGACGCCAAAAGCAAAGAAGAGAAAATAAGTAGGGCTGCATGAGTATTCAAAACTTTTGTGCTGGGCCTGGGATTTAGCTCAGTGGTGTAAATGCCTGCCTGGCAAGCACGAGGTCGTGAGTTTGATCCCCTGTACAAAAAAAAAAAAAAAAAAGCTTCTGTGCTACCAAGGACACTATCACAAAGGTAAACAGACAAACTGCAGGACACAGTACAATGTTTATAAGTCATATATTTGATAAGGGACTTCTTTTTATAGTAAAGAACCCCCACAATTCAATAATAAAATGATGAGTATAATTTAAAACTGAACCAAAGATTTGAATAGATGTTTCTGCAAAAAGTTACACAAATGACTGACAGGCACTTGAAAAGATGTTCAGCATCATTAGCCATCAGAGACATACAAAGCAAAATCACAGTGGTGCCACTTACACACACTGGGATTGCTATAACCAGAAAAACAGATGGTGACAGACAGGACCATGGTTCACATATAGACTTCCCCCAAAAGCCTCATGAGTTCATAGGTGGGGGTTTGGGGAGGAAATCTGATCATGGATGTGCAATACTCACCAATGGATTAGTTCACTGATGAATTTATAGCTAAATGTGGGCTTAGGCTGTGAAGCCTGGTTGGAGAAAGTCACTGGGGGAGGCATGGCAGGGCCTATCACTCTGCTCCTGCCTTGATCTCTCTCCCTGCTCCACCTGCTCTGCCACAAGCGAGCCTCCTCTGCAATGCCTCTCTGTCATGCTGCCCTCCCCTGTAGCCAGCCAATTAGGAACAGAAAGTTCTAGAAACTGTGACTCCAAATCAATCTCTCTTCCTTTAAATTGTGGGTCTCAGATACTGTGTCTCAGTGATGAGAAAATAACAGAGAGCAGAACATGGAGAAATTCTCACTTTCATCCATGAGTAGGCTTATGAAACTCTACAGCCAGCCTGCCAGTTCCTTGACTAATGAAACAGACCTACTGTGTGACCCATAAGTTCCACTCCAAGGTATTCACCCGAGGGACATGAACATAAATGTCTACACAGAAATCTCATTAGGAGTTTTTATTGAAGCATTATTCATGATAGCCAAAGACATGGAAAGAACTGATAAAACAGATAAGATGTGGTGCATTCACACAATGGAATATAATTTGCCAATAAGCAGATGAAGAACCGATAACATTTTACCACATGGATAAACATTAAAAACACACGGTGTGAAATAAGGCGATCATAAATGGCCATATATTTATGAAATATCCAGAAGGGGCCAATCCACAGAGACAGTGGCTTAGCCACTGCCTAGGGCATGGACGTGAACTAGGGAGTCACTGCTGCTTGGGTACAAGGTCTCCGGTAGGGGAAATTCACTGTGGTACACACTCAAGCTTGAGACTGGCTGTCACAATATGAAAAAGCAGGGGTGAGCTTCATCTGAGCAGCTGTTAGTACTGAATCAGCCCAGAGGCCAGGGATGAACGATTCACCTACATGGCTTCCACCCCTCGGTGATGGAAAATCAGATGAGAACAAGCTCTGCCTTGGAAAACCCACTATTGATACCCAGTATGGCTGTACAAGAGGATTTGCTCAACTGATAATCACCTGCACCCCAGCCAGCCTTGGGTTTTGTAAACAGGTAAACAGGAACGTGCTGCTCACGTGGATGTTAGTTCTGGCAACAGTGAAGCAGAAGGACAGTCCTTGGAGTAAGCATTCATTTTATACACCTAAAACTCGCCCTGGAGATGTGCGATGCAGGCGATGGTGGGGTGGTATGGATATCAGCCCTGGGGAAAGGGAAGGCTCTGGCCCCAGGGAAGGACTAAGATGGGGAGCCGAGCCTCCTTTCTTCCTTGCTTCCCTCCCCCTCTGACTAACACTATCCTCTGTGCCCTTCTGGAGCTGCTTCCTAGGACAAGAACAGGCTGAGAGGAGAGGCTGGGAGCACAGAGTATAAGCAGACATACACTCCTACCCTGCCGTACAAGCCCAAGGGCAAGATTTGTGCATGTTGCCCTTGTTTCTAGCCATGTCAGGACAAGACACAAACAGAGCCCCAAGCAGCCTGGGTCTCTCGGGAAGGGGATACAGGGGCTCAGGTCCCCAGAGGCAGAAGAGTGCTGGCTCCAAGTAGGTGCGTCCTCTTGGTACCTTAGAAACCTCGCCTCAGTCAGGGCTGTGGCAGGAGCAGGCCTACATGAGTCCTTTAGTTTGGATCTTCGAGAACAGAAATATACACAACTAAAACATGTGGAGTTGCCTCCATCTCATAATTAATGCATTTAGGAAATGGAAATTCAAATAACAGTAACTTGGTTTAGTAGGGATTAAGCAGGAGAATTCTTTAGAAATGAAAGAATCTGTTCCTTAATGTAGCATCCAACATCCTAGGGAAATGACTCAGGCTTTAGGTTTTCTGCAGTCCTGAAGTGACAAAATTGCACCAGCACAACTGTTTGGAGACTGTAAAATAGCACAGAATAGTAGAACACCGTAGCCTGGCACCGCATGTACTGTGAACCAGGAGGAGCAGCCGAGATCTGGAGGCGATGCCTCGTCCATCTCTGGGGAATCCCTACTACACAGCAGAACTGCTGATATTCAGAGGAGATTGGTTCTAGGACCCATCCTGCATATCAAAATCTATGGTTCAAGCCCCTTGTATATGAATAGCATTTACATGGAATCTCTGCACATTCTCCTGTATTTTTTTGTTTTTTGGTATAGGGTGTCACTATGTTGTTCAGGCTGGCCTCAAACTCACAGCAATCCTCCTGCCTCAGCTTCCTGAATGCTGAGCCTACAGGTGTCTGACACCATTCCTGGCAATCCTCTGGTATTCTCGTATCATCTCTAGGTTACCACTACTATTAAAACAATGTGAATGCCATGAAAACAGTGGTTACGCAGAACTGTTCAGAGGATATTGACAGGAAAAAGTCTGTGCATGCTGAGTACAGATCCAACTGTTTCCTTGATTGACTATTTTCCACTCTTGATACCTCAGGATGCAGAATTCACAAATAAGATGGACAGATGGACAGACCGTAATAACTCACAGGCAGTCATGGCTTTCGCAGGTGCGCAGAGGAGTCCCCCATCTGGATTGGAAACACTCAGTGCACACTCAGGTCGGGGATGCAGAACGCCAAGAACTGGGCCACGCTTCCTCTTACACGGGGCAACCTCAGCACACAGCCCTTCTCCCAAAAGTCACTAAAGGGAAAGTGGGTTTTTCTTTTTAAGTTAAACCCCAAAAATACCAAAGAACAAAATGCACTGAAGATGTCATGAAGAGGTAACAAAAAAACTTAGGGAAATGGAAACCAGATGAAGGTGTGTGAGCTCAGTGGAGAAAGCAGAAACTTGCTGTCTCCTGAGGCCGACAGAGGTGAGCGGTCGGAGACCTCAGAGCAGCTCAGAGCCTCCTCTGTGCAGATGGCCATGGAGAAAGCAGGTGGCCCTGAAGGGCAACGGCAAGTCTGTGTGAGTCACAGCTAGACCCTCAAGCTCCACTGTCATCTTACCTTGTCAGAGTTCAGCAATTTGCTTCCACAATGAGGAAGGTACCTCTGGGAAGTCAATGTGCAAAAGTCTACTCACTGGCCAGTGAGCTCTGTGGAGATTCTCCTCTTGGAATACAGCAGCCACAGGCGGGACCAGGACCTTCCTTTCAGACAAAAGCAACGCACCCCGGAGAAAAGGCCCACAGCCCCACGCATCTGAGGTCCACAACAAACAAACCACCATTGGTAATGTACCCACACCACAGAGCCTCCAACCATCCAAGAGGGCCTTGCTCTTAAGGAAAAAGAAAAAATGAAAGTCAAAAGGCAGTGAAAGACGATCTCCAACATAAAACAAAGATTTAAACAAATGAAGCCATTTGGGAGACTCAGATGATGATGCAGAGAAAAGAACAATTTTAATGTAATCTTAATATATTCAGAAATCTGAGAAAAATCTGTGGAATAAAAACAGAATATTTTAAACAAATATTTTGAGAACAAAATAGTTTAAACATGTAATATAATGGTAGAGAAAATTGAAGAAATTCCTCCAGGTGTGTGTGTGTGTGTGTGTGTATTTAAACGATGCAGAAATTAGGTGTAAAGAGAATATCAGATCATTCAGACTGTGAAATATCTGGTTAAGCGTTTAGAGAGCAAGGGTAGAGGAAACTCAAAGAGTTGTTAGCAGGGTTCTCGCAGAAAAATTTCCAGAACTAAAACACAATAAGTTTCAGACTGAAAGGCTCTGAAGGATCCAACACAACGAATGGAAAATATTCACCTCAATAACAGCAGGGATAAATGCAAGATATTAAATTCTTTGGGAAAGAAGATCATATCTAAAGAATGAAGAATCAGAATGGCATGTGCTTCTCAAAAAAAATGCAGACTAAAAGGCAATAGAGTAATAATGTCTTTAAAATAATAATGACTTTCAATCTAAAATTCAATATACCAAAAAAATAAAATTCAATATATAGATAAATATTGATGAAGCACAAAGGCAGAATAAAGACAAAACTTTATTCGAAGGTGCAAAGCAGACTTTCTCCTATGACCCATTTCTTAGGAGGCTACTGAAGATATATTCCAGCCAAACACGGAATGAATTATAAAGAAGAAAGAGTGGAACACAGCGAAGAAGTAAAGGAAAATCTCACGATTAGAGGCTGCAGTCAGCCAAGAGAACTCTGAACCTAGCTTGGATGAAGAGGGTAAAGGACCTGAAGTCAAAGGATCCAAAGCAGCAGAGTGGATTTATGTTACAGAGTTTGTCCTATCATATAGGAGCAATGTTGTAATTCTATCTAAAATTTTAGGAATGAACTAATGATAGGCACGTGTACACACACACACACACAATGTTCTGGAAGTTAATTTAAAGATGTTCAAAACATGGTCTGTGAACAGTATTTACAGAATCATAAATGTTTTCCTCAGAACTTGCTACTAACCATGCTTCTCTGTAGGAAAATCCCATCATCAATATTATCTGGGAAATTTCAGAGCTTCTTTCCAGAGTCACAATGCATCTGTGGTTATTAGGGTAAGATCACGTCGGGGGGGGGGGGGACAGTCTTATAATGTCTCACATCATTTTTTCTTAAACATATTTGATGATTTTAGATTTAGCATTTAGTTAAATTCATGTGAGGTATATAATTTGGAAAATTCTAAGAGCATTAGAAATTCATATGCACAAAGAACTACTAGTATTTACCCTTAAAGCTGAAAACCAAAGAAAGAAGAAAGGGCCTTCGGATTATAAATTCTCACATTACTTGTTGAGAGAACACAAGAAAATCAGACTCAAACTTAGATTAGACCAAAAGAATTACACAAAAGAACTACACGGGAACACAGGCTGCTACGCAGTGACTCTTTAGAAGATTAGAAAAAATAAAATAAAAAAACAAGTATCTTCTGTAAAGAAATCTGAAATGCAGCTCCCGAAGATCTGGGGTGTTTGTTACAGTAGCAAATATACCTAATCTCACTCCACTGCAAATATAGATAAATGGTTTTGACAAAGCTGGGTGGTGAGCACAAAAGTACTCGTTATATTCTCTACAGTTTACTGTATAAATAAATCAGGATGCTCCATACCTTTAGGTACTAAAAAATCCACTACAGGAGATACTGAAGAGAAGCATGCAGACAGGAAGAATAATAAACACACAGGGATTTGTCTCTTTACAAACAAGTCGCTCTGAGATGACTGAGACAAACAAAAAATAAGGGCCACGTGTGGAAACTACGCTCCTTCACTGGTCAGTTTTCTTCCCAGAGGTTGTTTCATGAAATGAATGGGGAATGCGTGTGATGCCAGGCAGGCCCGGGACTTGGTCCCCCAGACAAGACCTTTGTGCCGTGTGCGCCCTGGGAACCAGCTGGGAGGGAGCGCAGCTAACCCGCTTCCTCGGGATTTCTTACAGCATGCCCTGAAGATGAACAAACAGGGAAGAAATTCACTGCTTTTCCTTCTTCTGGCAAAAAGTGACATTTCAAATCATGATGATGGAAAAGCATCGTTTCTGAAGCAGCTGTCTTTTAGGAAATGTGTACACAATCTGTCCATGCAGGGAGAGGTGTGCGCAGGGCTCAGGTGACTCTCACCTTGATTCAGCTAAAGGCGAAGACCCAGGGACAAGACTGCTCAGCACTCAAGACGCTGGAACCTGCTTCTACTGAGTCTCTTCCGGAAGAGCTCTGCGCTACAACTGCTGTGAGTTCGGAGCCCGACACACACAATTTTAAGGACGGCATAGATTCACTGTTTGTTCCTAAGTACTTTGATGGCCAGGAAGTAGGAAGAGCTATTGGGTGGAGACACACTTCCTCTGAGCCCACCGCCCGTGATGGGCTGAGGTTCTCAGTACATTTTCCTTCCAGGATTGTGTATGAAACACATCACCCAGCCACAGTGACCAGCCCGGAAAGCGGAATGTAAAACTCTCAGAGCTCAAGCTGTATACCAGCTGGTTTCCACCTCTGCTCACCAGACGCCGGCAGAGCTACTGTCACTGTGTGCTCTTGGGCTGGGGACTGTGGGGACCCTGAAGTAAACCAACAACAGAGGAGGAGAGCTGCATCTGGATCTGCCCAGGAGGGACGCATTTTTAGGGCAGGAATTCCTGGAGCTGAGAGGGCATTCCTGCAGCTGGAGGGGCCTCAGAGACATTTTCAGAGCAGAAGTGATATTTGAACTAGACCTTTTCAGGAAAGGTCAAGGTTACTGTAACTCAGTAAAGTTGGGATTAACCAAATTTTATGCCCTCCCTAGGGCCTGCTTTGTGTTTTCAGTGGACTATTTCAAGCAAACAGAAAGGCACACAGAAGAATATAACAAGTGCTTTGGTGCCCATCATAACATTATAAACAGCATTTGCTTTTGGTCTTAATACCACACAGAAGCTTCTGGGCAGCCATCCATCGCATCTGCCTTCTCTCCAGAGACGATCACTTTCCCCAAAGTGTCATCGGGTTTCTGATCTGGAATCTACCTTCTGCGCCTCACCCTGCTCCATGGCAGATGCTGCTCTTAGGTCCATCTCTCTCCCCTGGGCCCTTCGAAGGGCTCTCCCTTCCGGACTGCACAGGCAGGAAAGGCAGGTGGCAGGAGTGACAGAAACCTGTTGGCCTGGTGCCTGACTCTGATCTTTCCCAGAGAGCATGGGACCTGAGGGGTGGGAAGAAGGAAGAACTGGCTGTGAACCACCCACCAGCTCCTCCATTTAGGTAGAAACTGCCCAGGACCTGAAGTGGACACTCCAGAAACTTTTTGGGGAGACTGAGGCAACCACACACACACACACACACACACACACACAATCCTTGCAGGGTGGCTGCAGACAGGACTCAGCCTCACTGAGCACCTTGCTTTGCTGGTAAAATAAAGATGCAGCTCCCAAGCTGTCGTCCCCCAGGGAGCTGTGTGTGCCTTCGGGATGGCTCCCCAGCACTTCCATCTGCACGGCGAGCTAACAATTATCAGCCTACCTTCTCCCCTGCACTGAGAACTTTAACAACTGATACACACTGCACATACGTATGGGCTCCAGTGTAATTCTGATAAACGCAGTGTGATGAGCAAATCAAATCATCATCATTTCTCTCTCCTTAAACATGTTGTCTCTTGATTTTGGTAATCTTTGAATTCTTCTAGTTCCTTATAAAATATAGGACAAGTTGTCGTAAACTATAATCACCTGACTGTGCTGTAGAATCCTCAAACTCATTCCGTCTATATAACTATAATCTGGTTCCCATCTACTCTTCCTTTCCTCCCTTCCATCTCTCCTCCCCTCTGCCCTTCAGGGCCATCTGTGGACACCATTCAGCAATCTACTCCTACGAGCTATTCGTCTTTTTGTGCATGGTTTATTTCACTCGACACAATATGCTCCATAACGTGTGATCTCTTTAAGAGTAGCCCCGTTACAGAACACATTTTCTATAAATACTGAAGAAACATATAGAATACATGTCCTATAAATACTGAAGAATTCAACTCATCAAGCATAAACACATACATGACATAAAGAATTTATACACGTGTACTTTATTGCATACAAAACATGTAAGATAGCAAGTGTAATTCTCATTTGTAATATGAATTAGCATCAATGGCATTAATAGCCAGGACCACCCCGTCTATTAGTGTTTTTTTTTTAAATTACTATTTTGTAGGGGAAAAAAGTAAAACAAAATTTCATAACAAAATAATAGGAGAATAACAATAGTTAACACATTGCATATTGTTAACTTCAAAGTAGTTAGAGTTCAAGACATTAAAATTATCCAAACAATATTACCACAAATCTTTCTTTTCAATGAACTGAGAAGCTAGTACTACAACAATCTTGTATTTTTTCCTTTTCCCTTTCCCCCACCCGTGATCCTCTTTCCTTTGGAACAATTTCTTCTGATTGCACAGTATATATTGTACATTTTGGACCTTTTTTACTCTTTCATTTTCTCACACCAAGCAGACAACATGTCTACACATGAGAGTCTGATTTGTTTCACTTAAGAATATGGTCTCAAGTTGCATCCATTTACCTATGAAAGTCTCAAACTTTCCTCCTTTTTGGCTGAGTACTGCTTCATTGTATAAAAAGATCATCTTTTTTATCCATTCCCCAGCTGATGGACATTTGGGTTGTTTCCAAGATTTAGCTATTACTGTGTCCCTATAAACATAAATGGACATATATCACTGTGGATGATGTTTTTAATTTTTGGGAAGATCCCCAGAAGGGGAATAACTGGGTTGAATGAGACTTCTAGTTCGTTTTTTGAGGAATCTCCACACTGATTTCCACAGTGGTCGCACCAGTCCTTACTCCTACCAACAGTGGAGAAGGGTTCCTTTTTCCCCACAACCCCTCCAGCATTTGTTTTTGGTTGATTTCTTTATAATAGCCATTCTCTCTGCAGTGAGATGGAATTTCAGTGTTGTTTTAACTTGCATCTCTTGAATGATCATGATGTTGAAGTTTTTTTCATATATTTATTTGTCATTTGTATTTCATCTGAGAAGTGTGTATTTACCTCAGATACCATTTTTGGATTGGGTCCTTGAATTCAATTCTTTGTATGTTCTAAATAAAGTCCTTTGTCTGAGGGACAACTGGCTATTTTTCCCATTCCGTGAGCTGTCTTTTCACTCTATGTGTGATTTCTTTTGTTGTGCAAAAGCTTTTTAATGAAATGAGATCCCAGTTGTTGATTCTTTGAAGTTTTTCCCATGTGGTCTGGGTTTTGTTCATGAAATCTCTGCCTACACCTTTGTCTTTAAGATTTCTACCTATTTTCTATTCCAGTAGATTTAGTATTTGTTTTAATTTTTAGATATTTGATCCATCTTTAATTTAGTTTCATGTCACGTGAGCCTAGTTTTAATATTCAGCATGTGAAAAGCCAATTTTTCCAGCACTATTGATAAGGCCTCTTCCAGCAAATGATTTTGGCCCCCTTGTCAAAGATAAGGTGGCTGAGTATGTTGGGAGTTGTGTATCTTCTAGTCTGTTTCACTGATCCTCAGGGTTGTTTTTTATTTTTTTGCCAGGACCATGTTGATTTTATCACAGTAGCTTTGCAGTATAATTTTAAGTCAGGATTCTCATGCCCCTTGACTTACCTTTGTTGCCCAGAATTACTTTTGCTACTCTAGGTCTCTCCTGTTTTCAAATGCATTTTAGGAATGTTTTCTCTAGTTCTGTGAAGTATGTTAATGGTATTTGGTTGAAATTGCTTTAAATCTGCATAACAGTTTTGGGAATATGACCATTTTCACTATATTGGTCCTTCCTATCCATGAGCAAGGAAAGTCCTTTCATCTTATGATATCTTTTCAATCTTTTTCAGAGTACTGTAATTTTCAATGTAAGGATCTTTTACCTCCTTCGTTAGATCAATTCCTAAGTATGTCTTTGTTTATATACTATTGTGAAGGGCGTGGCTTCCCTAGTTTCTCTCAGTGTATTTGTTTTTTGTGTACAGGAATGCTATTGATTTTTGAGTGTTGAATTTGTATCCAGCTACAGTGCTGAATTTGGTTATTCAATCTAGTAGTCTTTCAGTAGACTATTTGGGTCTTCTATGTAGAATATCATCTCATCCACAAATAATGATAATTTAAATCTTTCCTTTTTTATCTTACTCCTTTTTCTGTGTCTAATTGCTCCTACCAGTATTTCCAGACCCACATTTAATAGGAGTAGTGAAAGTGGATAGCTTTGTCTTGTTCCAGATTTTAGAGTAAAAGCTTTCAGTTTTTGACCATTTAGTATGTTGTTAGCTATTAGTTTGTCATAGGTGGCTTTCATCAGATTGAGGTAAAGACCATCTAATCCAATTTTCTGCAAGGTTTTTATCATGAATGAGTGTTTGCCTCTGTCAAATGCTTTTTCTGCATATACTGAGATGATCATGTGGTTTTTGTGTTTGGCTCTGTTAATGTGCTGCATTACATGTATTGATTTGCACACGTTGAACCATCCCTGCATCCCTGGGATGAATACTATTTAGTCATGAAGTATAATTTTCTTGATGATTTGCTGCGAATTCTGTTTGCTCATCTCTTTTTGAAGATTTCTGCATCTGTGTTCATTAGGGAGAATGACCTATAGTTTTCTTTTTCAGTTGGGTCCTTCTCTGGTTTTGGTATCGGAGAAATAGTGTTTTTATAACTGACCTAGAAATGTTCCTACAATAGTAACTAAGGTTTGGCTTCTGACATTTGGCCACTTGGGGTCTGAGTCAAGCACTGTCATTTACTTGCCATGGCAAATTATTTAACCTCTGTTTCTGATTTATCATCTGTAAATTAACCTGACGCAAACAAGCTGCACCTGGGAAACAATGTAAGTTTTTTTTTTTTTTTATTCACTAACATACAACATATCTTGAGTACATCTGGGCCCATAGTAGGTACGCAATATAAAACACAGTGAAGGATGGAAGAGTCCTACTACTTCTTGGGGCTGGGAATAGTTTGATTCAGTGGGCACAGAAATGCTCAGCTTGATGCCTGGCATCTTTAAAATCATAATTTTGATTTCTATCTCATGGTTAGAAATACCATCATACTGAACGAGACTGCACTGTGGCTTCAGCTCCTGGATTTCCTCACACTGAGGGGTACCATAACCCTGGCTTTTCCACAGAAGATGGCCCAGCTCACTGGGACCCCGCTGGCTCTGTGGGATGTGGGTCCTTAGGTAACACCATGAGAGGAGCTAGGCCCTGGGAGCGGGTGACCACCTTGGTTTGTCTTCACCTCTTTATTCTACAAAGCTTTCCAGGCACAAATGTACACAGCATTTCTCAACCATTGTGTGGATTTTGCTAATAGCTGTAAAGAATTACATGAGTGGAATTTTTTGACACTTTGGCATGATGTGGGAGGACCAAATGCCAAGCACGCTCCAGATTAAGGGAAACGGTAAGTGAAATGCTACTCGGAAGGGACCTGCACAGACACGTGGGAAACATCAGCTGATGCTGAGCACAGGTTAAGTCCTTTAGCCATGTGGTTACCCAAAGCCCTTGAGCCTTCACACCTTTAAGCATCTCCTTTCAACTGCTGCTCTTTTAAGTAACATTTGTAATTCTTCCTGATTTCAAAAGTTTATATCCTCTTTCATGATTATAAAAGTTCATTATAAAACTCCGTAAAATGTGAAAACTTTGCCTGAACCACACATGACCACTACAGACATTTTAGCAATTATCCTTCAGTATTCTAAAATATATGTAAATTTATATTAAAAAAAGGCTTCTGACCATATTGCAAAGGATGAGCATGGTTTCGTTTCCACCTACGTTGTATGCACCCTTATGCTTCCCAGTTCTCAGCATCTTCTTAAGCTTGTGTTATGTATAATGTCTAAAATTTTTAGTTGTGCTTAACTGGAGGAAGAGGGAAAGCATGTCTACTCCATCTCTCGGGAAGTGGGAGTTCCCATTTCTTTAGAGAGATCAAATATAACATGACTTGTTCTGACACCAGTCCTCATGAATGAATCTGCTGTGCTCATTGTGATGAATACTAAACTTTCCCATTGAACCCTCAAGCCACTTTAGGGAGAGTTAAAGATGTAAAAGGTAAGGGTGCCAGATGGGGCAGCAACCAATAAATGCATTCATGGAAATAAACCAGGGATATGCGAACATCAGTTACCTCAAACATTTTAACTGTGATTCTCATTGAAAAAGAAATCACTAAATTGATTTTAGAAGGTATGTGATGTTAATGTCTCCATATTCCTCTGGATGTGAATTATTTGTTTGAATTGGTTTCTAAAAATGTTCTATGGTAATACAAGTAGTACCTGGCTTCAATGAGTAAACAAACAAAGACTTTCATATCTCACACAGGCCAAAATATACCAGGATCCCAATGCAGAAAAGCAGCAGATGAGATATGAATAAAAACACCACAGAAAGTGACCTCTAGTGAGTCACTATCACTTCTCCTCTTATCTGGCCCTAAACAGCCAATCAGAACAAGTTTTATCACCATCTTATGTTAAATTTCCATCTGAGAAGTGGGAATTGAAACAATTCCCATCATATTGATTCATGATAAAAACCCTACCGAAGATTTGGAATAGTCTTTTTTCAATCTAAAAATCACCTATGACAAACTAAAAGCCTACATCATACTAAATGGACAAAAACTGAAAGTTTTTACTCTAAAATGAGAAGGGATGTCCAAAAAGGATGTCTACTGTCACCATTCTTATTCAATATAGTTCTGAAAACATTAACCAGAGCAATTAGACAAGAGAAAGAAATAAAAGGAATAAGGATAGGAAAGGAGGAAGTTAAATTATGATTTGCAGATGACATGATACTCTACATAGAAGATCCCAGAAAGTCCACCAAAATTCTTCTAAATAACCAAAATCATTTTGTACTCAAAATCATTTGGGTACAAAGTCAACGCTCAAAAATCAATAACATTCTTGTACACAAACAACAAACTCACTGAGAGAGAAACCACACTTCTCACAATAGCATCCAAAAAAATGAAATACTTAGGAATCACTCTAACAAAGGAAATTAAAAAAAATCTATACATTGAAAGTTACAGTAGTCTGAAAAAGAAGATGGAAAAATACATCAGAAAATGGAAAGACAGCCTGTGGTCATGGGTAGGAAAAAGCAACACAGTGAAAATGGTCATACTCCCAAAATTGTTATACAGTTATGCAATCCCAATCAAAACACCATTAGTATACCTCACAGAACCAGAGAAAACATTCTTGAAATTCATTTGGAACCAGAAGAGACCTAGAATAGCAAAAGTAATCCTCAGGAACATAGGCATTGTGGGGGGCATCTCAATCCCTGACTTGAAACTGTACTACAAAGCTACTGTGATTAAAAACAGCATGGTACTGGCAAAAAAACAGACCTGAGGATCAATGGAACAGATTAGAAGATGCAGAAGCAACTCAAAACACTCAGCCACCTTATTTTTGACAGAGAGCCAACCACCGTCAGTGGAAGAAAGTCTTTTTAATAAATGGTGCTGGGAAAAGTGGTTTTCCCCATGTCAAAGATTAAAACTAAACCCCTGTCTATTACCATGCACTAAAATGAAATCAAAATGGATCAAAGACGTGAATACTAAAACAGAAACACTAAAATCTGCTGAAATTGAAGACACAGGTGTAAGCAACAATTTTATGAACAAAACTCCAATTACACAAGAAATACTACAAAGAATCAATAACTGGTATCTCATCTTATTAAAAAGCTTTTGCACATCAAAACAAATCACATGTAGAGTGAAAAGAGCCCACAGAATGGAAAAAGTATTTAACCAGTTGTTCCTCAGACAAAGGACTTTTATTTAGAACATACAAATAATTGAAAAAAAAAATCAGACTCCCAAATTTAAGGACCCAATCCAAAAATGGCATCTGAGATGAATACACATGTCTCAGGTGAAGAAATACAAGTGGCAAATAAATAAATGAAAAAACTTTCAACATCACTGATCATTCAAGAGATGCAATTTAAAACAACACTGAAATTCCATCTCACTTCAGATAAAATGACTATTACCAAGAAATCAACCAAAAACAAATGCTTGAGGGCTTGTGGAAAAAAGAAACCCTTCTCCACCTTTGCTGGGAAGGCAGACTGGTGCAACCACTGTGGAAATCAGTGTGGAGATTCCTCAAAAAACTAGGACTAGCAGTCCTTTTCAAGCCAGTTATTCCGCTTCTGAGGATCTTCCCAAGAGAATTAAAAACATCATCCACAGTGATATATGTCCATTCATGTTTATAGAGACACAGTTTGCAATAGCTAAATCTTTACAAACAACCCAAATGCTCATCAACAGAAGGAATGGGAAAAAAAGGACTTTTTATACCATGGAGCAGTACTCAGTCATAAAGAAGGATAAATTTGAGATTTTTATAGGTAAATGGATGCAACTTGAGACCATATTCCTAAGTGAAATAAATCAGACATACATGTATAAATATTGCAAATATTTAAATTGTAAATATTATCCCCCTGGCATGAGTTACTGAAAGTATAAATAAGGACCAGAATGTAAAATAGATATTGTGAAATAGAAATTATTCAAAAGGAAAGAGGAACTAGGGAGGGGGAAGCAGGGAAGGAAGGAAGGAAGGAAGGGGTTAAAGAAGTATCAAATGGAAACAAAGCTTTGTAAAAAAGGAGAGGAAGAGGGGTTGAAGTGAGGGGAGGGGTTGGGTAAAAAAGAAGAATGAAGTTGTATCATGTACAGATACAAATTCCCTATGATAAATATGCTCATTATGTATATCCAAACTGTACCAATAAACTTTAATTTTAAAAAAGGGAACATGAGAATCACTGGAGAAACTTTAAAATGTACTAAAAGTAGTCATTCCATGAATCAAAAACTATTTTAATAAAATATTTTAACTCAACATACCCAAAACATGATTTCCAAAGGTATTCAATGTTAAACATTCATGTGACATTTGAACTTCTTTCATTTCTACTGCATCTTTGAAATCTAGCATATCCTTTATTCTCGTAGCAGATCTTGATTTGGACCAGTTACATCTCAAAGACTCAACAGCCACACAGAGCTAGGGGCTACCATACTAGACAGCAAAAGGTCGGAACACACACCCTGTGCTCATCTTCTGAACTAACTACTTCCCCTTCGGGCTGGCCTCCCCGCCCCCCAGGCCATGACTCCAAATAATGTCTCTTGGCATCAGAGTACTTGGGGATGTGTCACTTCTTACATCATCTGAAATGCTGTTTTGAGGTGTGTAAAGCGCATATTCTAAACAAAAAGGGACACAAAGTAGGTCTTACTTCCCTTTCTCAGGTGAAGTTGAAGACACTCACAAAGCTGGCAACCATAACCCAAGCCTTCAGGACACCTGCTCCCATGAATCACAGTGGTTTCCATCTCACAAGTGCTCTTAGAAATCTGAATGTACTGCTCCAAGGTAGAGAAAAGCAGCTTGCTTAAGCAATGAAGAAAAGGAATTTCCTGTGTCCATATGCTTACCTGACTCATGTACAAAAGTCTAATGACCTGCTGAGGTGAGAAGTTAACTATCCAAAGGACGTTATTTTCCCAAGTTGAAAAAGATATTTAGTTCTCTTCCAAAAGCAGGGGACCTTTTAAAAATAAATCAATTCCTCATTTTTATAAACCAACCATGCAGACTGTGTATACTGGATCAAATGCCACATCGAAGAAATGTCACCATCAAAGCCACCAAAACAAGATAGAATCTTACTGGAATTCATAAATAACAGCTGTCTTTTCCTCTGTTTTGAGTCTAATCTTATGTACTATTTCTTGTTTAAGTAAATACATAAAACGTTCCTCTAATAAGCAGAAAATCACACTGTTTCAATGGCTCCTGGCTTCCTAATTCTTACCTCACAATCCTCACTCTTATTCAGTGAGTTTCATCATATGAAAGTTTTGAGTGTTGAAAAACTCTTTCGTCTCTAGAGTTGAAGATCATCAGCTTCCTCCCCTAGCTCGCACTGTCTTCCTCCTCTTTTCCTTTCTTTCTTGCTGTCTCTCTCTCTCCCCTACCTCTTTTTTTTAATTCTCTACCACTATTACACCTCAAACCCACCTTCCTTACTTTAAGAGGGAAAATATGCCCAGAAAATACACTGAATTAGAATCAGAAGATTCCGTTTAGAATCAGAAGATGTGAATTTTATTCTCTTAGTTTAAAAATGACTGGGGATTTGGGTGAGTAAATCTGAAGTTAGATAAGGAATACACTGGTGCTATTGTGACCCAGATTCACTGGGGGAGAAGGCAGACAAACTTGGGCTGGGATGAGGTGAAGTGGGGAAACCAGGGGTGCTAGACTTAAAACTGGCAGCTTATGTTTAAAACATTTGTGTTTCTATGTGTGCACATTCGTGCATGCGTGCACACATGTGTAAGTAGTTCCATCCCCAGCCAGGGCACACGACACAGGACAGCCAAGTGGCAGTGATGCTAAGCAGCATTTAGCATCCTGAACATGGTCGCTGACTACAGCCTTTTAGAAGGAAGCAGGCCCTCCAAGGAAAATGGCCCTGCTTGAGACTGGGCGAGAGGAAGGAAAGGTCAGCCTGAAACTACATGTGCCAGAAAGCAGGAACTGCAGCATATAATAAGGGACACAGAAATCCACTGACCAACTTCCACGGTCATAGAGAGTGATTATGTTAATGTTCTGAAATAAAAAGGCATAAACAAGAACCTGGTGCAATGTCTTTGTGATAACATCTACTGTAACATTTACCATTCTAGGTGTTTTTAAAGTTTAGCAACGTTAAGTACATTTACACTGTTACACAACCATGGCTTCCACCCATTGTCAGAACTTTTTCATCCTGCAAACAGAAAGTCTGTACCCTTTAATACATGGTGATGACCCATCCCCATCACCAAACACAGCCAAGCGTCACTGTCCTGGCTCCGAATGTGACTCCTCCAGGCATTTTATGTAAGGGGAACTGTATCATGGCACCTTTCCTCTTGGTGTCTGGCTTATTGCACTTGGCATAATATTTTCCTGATTCATTCTTACTGCAGCATGTGTTAGGATTTTATTTCTTCTTAACACGGAATAATGTTCCATTTTACAAACATACTGTATTTTGTTTACACCTCTGTACTGGACATGTGAACTGTGTGCCACCTGACTATTGTGAAGAATGCTGCTAGACATACAGATGTCACAAATGTCTGAGTCCCTGCTTCCAGATTCTTTAGATATGTATCCAAACATATTCTACATTTAAATGTCCAAGACCTACTGAAATTTTCAGGAGAGTGAGAAGGCAAATGCACTCAACAGAAAATTGTCATCTGATGAATGTAAAAATCCTGACCATGTTATCTTGTCTCTCTAGTGTAAAAAACTGAAAGAGTAAATAAGATCCAAAATGTACAACAGATATTGTGAAAAGAAAGAAAGTGCTCAAAAGGAAAGAACTGGGACAGGGGAAAGGAGAAAAGAAAGAAGGGGAAAATAGTATATAGGTAACTACTACTAATTTCTGTTCACCAAAAAGAACAATTTGTGCTTTCATTGTTCAGTTGATCTTTTTTTCATGCCTACACCTTTAATCTGAGCAACTACTTTGAAGATAATACGCGATATATGAACCAGTGTTAATTTCCTGTGAATTTTGTTTTGAAATTCTGTATCATTCTTATTCTTTTTTTCACTTTCAAATAAAAAATACTCCTCTATGGAATGTAATCTGAAGAAAATCAGTGGATGGCAGTGCATGGAGAATCGAATATTCACACCATGCCAAACATCACCCTCTACACTACTTACTAATCACAAAGCACAGGTAATCACAACAGCAAGATCTGGCAGAAATCGCCTTGCCCAAGTGATCACAGCCTCGCATAAGCAATGGAGAGGCAAACTGAGGCACACAGTGGGAAGAATAGGACACTACACTACACAGCGATGTGTAGTCTAACAAGGTTTACTGAGTTGTACTTTACTTACAAACGTGTATCTCTTACACATTTTATAGTGCAAATCACTTCAGTTTATATATTCCAGGAGCTATGCAACCACCACAATAATTCTGAAAACATTTTTATCTTCCCCATAAGAAACCACAGTCCCATTGACGGTTACTCCTTTCTCCAATCTCCCATCTTTACAAACACACATCTCTTTTCTGTTTCCTTACTGTGGAAATGTCATACACATGAAACCATGTAATTATTAGTCTTTTGGGGACTGCTTTCTGTCATTTAACATATATTTGAGATCTCCGTATGTTGTAGCATGTATCAGCACTTTTATTACCGCACAATGCTCTAGTACACGGACACGCATTTTCTATAGCCATTCATCAGTTGATGGACATTTGGCCATTTCTTCTTTTTGTTATTATGAATAATGTCGCTACAAACATTCACCTCCTTTAGTACCAGTGTCTTCAGTTCTCTTAGGCATATCTAGCTAGGAGAGGAACTGCTGGGTCTCACAGAACTGTCTTTATCCCTTTGAAACCAGACTGGGTACTCAGGGTACTCCTGAGGGGCAGAGTCAGTAAGATAAATGATAGACAGACAGACACACAGACTTATTATAGGGACTGGTTCACATGGTTATAGATCTCAAGAAGTCTCATAATCTTCTCTTTGCAAATAGAGTGCAGCTAAGCCAATAGTACAATTTCATTCGAGTCCAGAGGCTGAGGATTAGGGAACCAACGGTGTAAATCCTGGCCTGAGTCTGAAAGATCAAGAACAAAGAGGACCGTGTTTGAGGGCAAGAGAAGAATGTCCCTGCTCAAAGCAGATTCTCCCCTCTTCTGTCTTTCTGTTACCTTCAGGTCCTCAACAGACTGGATGCTGCCCACTCACACTAGTGAGAGAAACCTTCGTGTTACCCACTCTGCCAGTAAGTGTCAGTCTCTCCAAGAGACATCCTCACAGACCTGCCACACACTTCTTCCCAGCCAGCTGAGCATCCCTTAGCTCTGTCACGGTGAAACAGAAAACACACTGTCACAACACCGGCAGTGTATGAGGTCTCCATGATAGTCTTCCTGCCAAAACATCCAAATCTAATGAGACATCAAGAACACAAATCCCAACTGCAGGACATTCTACAAGATAAGTAGGTTGGACCCTTCAACAATGGCAGCATCATTAGAGACAAAAGTAAAAGGCACAGGGAACGTTACAGTTTAAAGGAGAAAAAGAGAAATGACGAACAAATGCCATACAGGATGCTTAACTTATTCCTGGATTAAAAAGAGAAACCAGAGAGGCCATCCCGGGGACACAGAGAAACATCCAAATGTATACTTTATATTGGACAGTATCACAGCTACCAAATAAACTCTGTTAGGAGTGATGAGATTGTGGCGATAGAAGAACACATTCTGGCTCAGAGTAAAACACCCAGCAAGATGTCATGATGTTCACAGCTGACTTTAGGTAAAGAAAAAGCAGGTGTGTGTGTGCACATCATTAAATATCAACAATGGAACAAGGGTACATGAGAATTTGTTGTATTATTCTTTCATTTTTTTCCTAATTTTAATGTTGTTCTTTAAAAGAACTGAGTGGAAAGTTATTTGAAGAAAACAAAGTCCTTATTTTACAGAATGCATGAATTTAAAAACATAGAAAAAGCACTAGTCCAGTCCTCCCAGGTTTGTCTAGCATGAGCCTCACTTCTGATACACCCCTGTGAAGACTTCAGAGCCTCACTTTAACCCCTGAAGACGTGAAACAGAACTTTCCTCCCACACTGCCTGGGGCAGACCTCACTCTAGCATGAGCCTCACTTCTGATACACCCCTGTGAAGACTTCAGAGCCTCACTTTAACCCCTGAAGATGTGAAACAGAACTTTCCTCCCACACTGCCTGGGGCAGACCTCAGCCATCTGACAGTTCTGGGCCGACCGAAAGATGCTGTGACCCTCAAGCTGTGCAGCTCTTTGCCTGGATAATCACACTCTCGAGGGGCACGCGGGATGCATCGCCCTGGCAATGCAGTTCCTCTTCCATATCCTCCAGCTTCACATTTAAAATAGGAAAAAAAATGTGTCTGTACTGAACATTAACAAACTTTCTCCCCTGGTCACTATTTCTTAAACAGTACAGAAGAGCAACTGTAAAGCATTTATATTGTGTCAGGAATTACAAGTAACCTGGTGCTTATCTGATATGCATAAGATCTATGCCACTGTATTCAAGGACCAGGAACATCTAGAGTTTCATGTCCACAGGTCAACCTGACATCTTCAGAGAAATATAGGGGGTAAAGTGCTCTACTTTAATATTAATGCCAGGGAGATAGCTCAGCAGCGGAGGGCAAGCACGAGGTTGTGAATTCGATATCTGGTACCAAAAAATTCAAATATTAATCAAGAATCTTAAACAAATGAGCTAGAATAAGGTGGGACCATCCCTGGTCGCTCATGCCACAGCACTCTGCCCTGATGGGTCTTGTTGCATAGTTAGGGCTGCTTTTTGTCAGTGGACGCTAGGCGTCTCACCAAGGAGCAAAGCTCGGTTCCTGACCCAAGATGTCCCTTTGGCCTTTGCTGTGTCAGGCTCCTAGGACACAGTTAGGGGGCTGCCCCAAGAGCAGATGTGTAGAGTTAGGACAGACAGTGACTATGGCTAAGAGGGGGAGAGAATGGGAGAAACCTGTTATCTGGTGATGTTTTATGAGATGAAGACAATTTGAGGTGCTATGAAGGAGCCCAGCCCCTGGGATAGGGGGTCCTCACATTGTTAGCCAAGCTGAGGAGTTGGGGGGAATCACAATCACTTGGCATTAAAGAGACTAAGCAAGCTTAGATACCAGGTCCTGAAATCACAAAGCACCAGGCAGTTTCTCATTTGGAACAAGAAAGGTGTTTTTCTGAAGGGAGCAGAAATCCATGTTTAAATACTCTTTTGAAGATGACCATAATCCTAGGAAATCACTGTATCACTGTCCAGTTGTAAGAGAGAACCTCAATTCCCTTTCTAGTTTAGAAACTAAAGATCATCTAGTTCTGTTCCCTCATGCACCACAAGGAGGCAGGAGCAGAAAACATGGGAATTTGCTCAGGTTTTCCAGCCAACTAAGCACAAAGGCACCGCCCCAGCCCCTGCTCGGTTCCCTGGACCAGAACTTAACTTAATTAGAATCTAATAGTGACAAGGAGCCTGTCGTCAGTGCCCTGCAGGTTAAAGGCTCTGAAGGGGAGAAACCTCCCCCACAGAATAATTTAATGGTGCAGATCTGAGGTCGCCATTCCAGGAACAAAACAAGTTGTAGCCATTTTTATTAATTTTCATTTTTGTTTCCATTTTATTATTATGTCATAATGAGACTGAACTCAGAGCCTCGTGCCTGATAGGCAGGTCCTTGACCACTGAGCTATATACTTCCAGCCATTCTTAATATTTTTTAAAGTGATGAATAATCAAAGTTAAAAGGTAACACTTAGGTTTAACTTTTCAGTGAGAAAGTAAAAAAAAAAAAAAAAAAAAACCAAAAACAAACAAAAAAAATTCCGTGGAGGTACATGGGATTCATAATTTTAAAGGGAAACTGAGTATAACAGAAAAGTTCACAGTGAGATTATTTCTCCCCACTCTCTTCAACAGGCCCAAGTGCCAAAGTTAACCATTCTTTCAGTTGCGTGCTATTTCATGAAAATGTAGAAGCAGGTATTGCTTTATTTTTTCTAAGGGACATCACTACATGCACACATACACTTCTCTCTGCACCTCGCTTGTCTTGCACCTGTCAGACTCTGACAGTCTTTGTCTTGTTCTTTTAAAAGTTTTAAGTCTTTGAACACACACAAGCTAAAATGAGTACTATTTACACCGCTGTCAGAATATACTCCTCAGCTTTTATGTGATCTTTCCTGGCACTGATTCGAAGGTTGTTACCATGCACTTTTCAATTTGAAAAACTGAAATACTCTCTAGTTCATTTACTACTCTCTTTCAGGAAAACAACAACAAAAAATTCACCACGCAGCTGTTTCAAATCCCGATCTTGCTCTGGCTTCTTGCACTGGCTGGCTGTTCGTGTAAATAATGGTAGAGATAATACTGACAACAACTGGCTTTCAACCAGGATGACAGCAATTCATGAAAGTGGGCACAGGAACAGGGAATTCAAGACACAGACTCCCTCACTCACATCACCAACTGCTTTCAACACCGAACCTTTAAATGGTAGCCAGCACTTCCTGTGACATGGACTCACCTGGAAAGGTATGAAGCCACACAGTCGCTTGCAGTTTGGCCTGGGACATCATGCCACCTGGCTCTAACATCACCTGTGTGATCTTGGGGATGCTGTTTACCCTCCACAAACCTCAGTGTCATGTCTTTAAATTGGGGCAACTGATATAATCTGGAGTGAAAAAATAAATGGTTAAAATGGTACATTTTTAAGAAAGCCAGACATACAGTGCTTGGCACAGATTTGTAATAGCCCAGGAATATGTGTAATAGCTCAGGAATATTGTTTTTGAGTTTCTCCTCATCCATGCCCCATGGATCAGCTTTGGTGGAATTGGGAGTTTTCTGGAGGTATTTTGTTGCTTTGTTATCTACTCTTTTTTTGAAAGTAGCAAAATACAGCAGAACAAGACAGAACAAACCCATATGAGGCAGTGCAGTGAAAATGGCACAGAACCTCACAGCAGGTCACCAGGACAACAGCAATAGGCATAATACTACATCCTGTTCTGTTCACATTAGCTGTTCTTTCAGTCAGGTAGAGCAAAATGGAAGGAAATATGGAATTTATAAAAATAGAATATTGAATAGAGCAGTACCATTAATCAGAACTGAGCAAAACAGTGATAAAAGTATTTGCCTTCAAAGAGATGGTAGAAGGAAATCTCCCTTACTTGCTACACTGCATGTGTTCATCCTCGCAAGAGATACTCAGACCTCTGGCTCCCACTTGCTAATGGGGGTGCGGGGGATGGATCAATGTCCAATTCTCAGCCTGCCTGTTCTCCCAGCACCCCAAGTTCCAACACGGTGCAGAGCTCGGGAAACGCCAATAGTTCTCGCCCTGGAGCGGCGGCGGCTTGTGAGGCCCCCAGCCGCTTACCAGGGCAGCAAGCTGGCTGCCTGTTCTCCCAGTGTCCCAAGTTCCAACATGATTATGCATCCCTTTTATTTCCTGCTCCTGCCTAATTGCTCTGGCTAATGTTTCAAGTACTTTGTTGAACAGAAGAGGAGACAGTGGACATCCTTGCCTTGTTCTTGATATTAAGAGGAATGCTTTTAGTTTTTCCATATTTAGTATGGCTATTGATTTGTCATAAATAGTTTTTATCATATTCTGGTATGGTCCTCCTATAACCTGTTTTCAAAACAAAGGGGTGTTGAATTTTGTTGAAAGCCTTCTCTGTATCTACTGATATGATGGTATGGTTTTTGACCTGGCTCCTGTTTATGTGATGTATTATATATACTGATTTATGTATGTTGAACCATACCTGCATCTCTGGGATGAAAGTATGATCTTTTTGATAATGTGCATTCTATCTGCTAAGGAGGAGTTTTGCACTGAAATTCATTAAGGAGATTGGCATATATTTTTCTCTTTTAATTAGGTCTTTATCTGGTGGGATCAGGGTGATACTGGTTTCCATACATGAATCTGGGAGCACTCCATTCCTTTAAATTTCTTTGAAGAGCTCGAGAGTATTGGTGATATAACATCCTTAATGGTTTTGTAGAATTCAGCAGTAAATTGCCAGGTCCTAGGCTTTTCTTAGTGTCAGTTTCATAGCTTGTTATTGGGTTGTTAAGAATTTTTATGACTTCTTGGGTTAGTTTTGGTAGCATGTCTATGTCTTGGAATCTGTTCATTTCTTTAAAATTTGCTAATTTGTTGGAACAAATTTTCAAAGTAGTTACTATCTTCTGGATTTCAACATTGTCTGTTGTGATTTCACCTTTTTCATTTTGAATCACACTGATGTGAGTCTTTCTCTTGGTGAGCCTGGCTAATAGTTTATGTATTTTATTTATTCTTTCAGGGAACCAGCTCTCAATTTGATTTTTTTTTTTCAGTCTCAGTTTCATTGGTTTCAACTCTCTGTAATTTCTCTCCTTCATGTTGGTTTGGGGTTGCCTTCTTGTTTAAGTATCTTAAATTTGCTTATTTATTTGGATGTGCTTTGTTTCCTAATGTGAGTATTGATTGCAATCTAAGAACTTTCCTCTTAGAATTGGTTTAGTAGTGTCTCAGTGGTTTCATTGAGTTATACATTCACTGTCATTGGCTTCCACAAAATTTTTTTCTTCTTTGATTTCTTCTGTGGATCACTGGTTGTTTAGGAGTGTGTTGTTACTTTTCCAGGAGTTTTTGCCTTTTTCAAAATTTCTTCTGTCATTGATTTGTTTTCATTGCACAATGGTCTGATGGTATGCATGGGATAATTTTAATTCTTTTATATTTATTTAACCTGGTTTTGTGGACTAGTATGTGATCTATTTTGGAAAAAGTACCATGTGCTGCTGAAAAGAATGTATACTCTGTTGTAAAGGGGTAAAATACTCTGTATATATCTATTAAGTCCATATGTTCAATGTATGGTTCAGCTCTGATATTTCTTTGGGGTTTTTTTAGTCAACTGTCGGAGACCACTATGAAGTGGCTCTGAGCAGGTTTTAAAATTATCTAATTGGCTTTCTATGTTTATCTGTGACGCTGTCCTATGCTTCGGTCCCTTGCCTGGCAATGGGAGATGACTCATAGTAAGTAAACCTCTATGAATCACTGGTCCTGGCTGAGGCCTGTAGTGGCCTGTAATGTCAGAGATACCTCAAAAGGCAAGATAAGGGCACAGCTGCAGACACCTGGCTCCAACCCCATTGAGAAGAGACTGTTGCTGAAGGAATCTCACTCCTAGAGTCTCACTCTTGCCATAAATGTCATCATGGAGATAAGATGGTTCTCCTAAATTGACATAATTTACTACTTGGAGAAGTCTTTGAAGTGACTCCCAATGTCTTGCTCATTACCTGTGCTTTCGTCAGTGTCCTCTCTGTTCGAAAATGTAATAAATATGGGCAGCCCAGAGATGCTCTTTGTCTTAGGCCCCAGAGTCAAGAACTCTGCAGAGGGTTTTGACCCTCTTGGAGGCCTAAAATCATATTACTTGTCTCATTTAAGCCTTTGCCATCTTCATTTGGGAGATTGGAGATGTAGGCCAGACACTGATGGTCAATCTACCTCATTGTAGATAGAGCGAAAGTGGGGTGCTACATCCCCTACAATAATTGTGTTAGTATTTATTTGATCTTTCAATTGTGGTAGTTTTTTAATTTGATCTTTTAATTGTGGTATGAAGATAGATGTTCCAGTATTCAGTGCACGTATCTTTATTATTGTTATCTCTTCCTGTTGGATTGTTCCCTTAATTGATGTGTAGTGACCTTTGTCTCCTCTAATTAGTTTCAGCTTGAAATTTACCTTGCCTGATATGAGAATTGCTTTCCCTACTTCTTTTCAGGGTCATGGTGCATGAAATGTTGTTTTTCATCCTTAAATATTTAATCTCTGAATATGTTTTTGGATTACATGAGTTTCTTGAATGCAACCAAATGTCAGATTCTGTTTTATGATCCAGTCTGCCAATTTATGTCTTTTAGGGCTTGCAATACTTCACTCAAAGCTCTTCTGACTTTTAGGGTTTGTGTTGAGAAGTTTTCTGTGATTCTAATTGGTTTCCTTTTCTATGTTATCCCTCCTCCATGCTTTTTTTTCTGAATACCTGGTAATTAAAATAAGGATATGCCTTGGAGAGTTCCTTTCCCCAGCACTGATAACAAATGTTGGCAAGGCTGTAGAGAAAAAGGAACACTGCTCCACTGTTGCAACCACTATGGAAATCAGTATGGAGAATTCTCAGAAGACCAGGATTGTTCAACCCAGCTATTCCCCTCCTGGGTATTTTCCCAGAAGAACTGAAAAGGTCATATCACAGTGATATATGTGCACCCATGTTCAAAGCAGCACAATTTGTAATAGCTACATCTTGGAAACAACCAAGATGCCATCAACCACAGAGTAGATGAAAAAGATGTGATATTTTTATACAATGGAATATTATTCAGCTATAAAAAGGATGATCTTGAGGCCTTCATAGGCAAATAGAGACAACTTGAGGTTATCCTCATTAGTGAAATAAATAAGAATCATATTTATAAATATTATATTGTGTCTCTAGTGTAAAAAGTAATAAGAAATATAAGAAATTTAGGAGTAATAAAACTCAAAGTATGTAATTGCTATTGTAAAAAAGAGAGGAAAAGAAAGTACTCTAAAGGATATAATTGCATGTATGTTTAAGTGTGTAGGATTGATAACCATATTAGTAACTTTTTGATGGATAGGTGAACATAACTGTTTGCAGTCTCACTGTATGTTTACTTTTGTAACTTGAAAAACTACTTCTAAGAGAACAATATATAATTATGAACTAGTGATTTGTTTTTTTGAAATTATGTATTATTTGTACCCTCTGTTTTGTTTTCTTTAAATAAAATTTTAAAATCTTCCCTAACAGAAAAAGACTCTGACATACAGATAAATAAGGCATATATAATTCCAAATGGCCATGATCTGTCCCTAAAAAAACTATTACATCAAGGCATATAATAGCCCACGTTCCAGAAATTCAACACAAAAACAAAATTAAAAGCTGTTAGAGGAGAAAAAAATCACCTATAAAGGAAAGTCTATCAGAATCACAGCGGAGTTCTCAACACAAGCTCTCAACTCAAGGAGATCTTGGAGTGAGCTATTTCAAGCACTAGAAGAAAACAGTCTCCAACCCAGATTTGAAAAATCATCTTTCAAAATAGATGGAAAAATAAGACACTTCCAAGGACAAAGAACACTGGAAGAAGTTCATGAACACCAAACCAGCACTCCAAAATGCTCTGAAGGACATTCTAGAAAGAGATAACAAGGATTACAACTCCATAAACCTGAACAGAAAGAATCCAAGCAAGGACAAACAAAGGAGGGGAAAGGAGGTGACACCAGGACAACAGCAAGACAAAGATACTTCAATATATATCAGTTAATGATCTCAATTTACCAGTCAGAAGACACAGATTGGCAGAATAGTCAAGAACTAAGATTCAACAATATGCTGCATACAAGAAATGTATTTAATTCAAAATGAAATCCAAAGACTGAAAGTTAACAGATGTAAAACAATACTCCATGTGACAGGATCCTAGGAAAAAGCATGGGTAACTATTCTATTTGTAAAGAAAGTGGATTTCAAACCAAGATTAAGAGAAACAAAGAAAGTCACTACATCCATCTAAAGGTAACAATCCAAGAGAAAGAGTTAATAATCATAAATATATATGCATGAAATACCAGTGCACCCAACCATATAAAACAAATATTCATGGACATGAAAAACCAAATAAGCACTAATACAGTTGTAATGGGAGACTTCAGTACCCCACTGTCACAAATACATAGATCAACTAGACAAAAAAGTCAACAATGAAATATTAGAGCTGAACCAATGTTTTGAACAAATGGATTTAGTAGATGTCTACAGTGTTCCAACTCACAATATTAAAATACACATCCTTCTCAGCTGCACATGAGGCATTCTCCAAAACAGACCACTAACCAGCTCACAGAACATGCTTAAGTAAATATAAAGGAACAGAAATTATCCCATGCATAGTTTTAGACCACAGTGCAAGGAAATCGAAAATTAATGGCAAATGAAACCACAGGAACTCTGGGTCACAGATCAAGTTAAAGAAGAAATTAGTTTCAACAATTAAACAATAATGCCTATACAACAGACTGGAACTTTTAGGACACAATGAAACCAGTCCTAAGAGAGAAATTTTTAGTGGTGAATTCCCTTATCAGGAAAACAGAGAAAGCACAAATTTAATTTTGTTCTTCAAGCATCTAGAAAAGAGCAAGTCAAGCTGAAACCTTGTATGAAGGAGAAAATTTTAATATAAGAGCAAAACTTAATGCAATGAAGACTAAGAAAACAATACAAAATTCAATGAATGGAAAAGTTGGTTCTTTGAAAGTGTAAATAAAATTGACAAATCCTTAGCCAACATTATAAAAAATTTTAAAAAGGAAAAAAAAGGCTCAAATCTATGTGCTTAGGGATGAAAAGGATGAAATCACAACAGATCCTGCAGAAATCCAGAAGACAATCGATACCTACCTTTAAGAATTTATATTCTAATAAAATAGAAAATGCAGAAGAAATGGACAGATTCCTAGATACATATGAATTACCAAAGCTGAATCAAGAAGCTATAAAAATTCTAAATAAACCAGTATCAGTCAATGAAATTGAAGATGTAATTAAAACCTACCAACAAAGAAAAGACCATACTCTGATGGATTCACTGCTGAATTCTATCAGAACTGTCTAATTTAGAGAAGACCCAGTATCACTACTTTTCAAATTCTTTCATAAGATTGAAAGGAAAGAAATACTCTCAAATTCATTCCTGGAAGTAAGCATTACCCTGATACCAAAACCAGAGAAGGACCCAATCAAAAAAAAAAAAAAAAAAATTACAGGCCAATCTCCCTAATAACATAGATGCAAAAAATCTTCAATAAAATACTGGAAAACAGAATTGGCAACAAATCAAGATTATACACTATGACCAAGTTGGATTCATCTTGATTTCTTACCAATTCTGTTTTCCAGTATCTTATTGGTCTTTTTCTCAATCTGATAAAAACCATCTATGACACACCAACAACCAACATCATTCTAAATGGACAAAAACTGAAAGCTTTTACTCGAAAATCAGAAACAAAACAAGGATGTTCACTATCACCACTCCTATTCAATAGTAGAGCAGTTAGATAAGAAAAATAAAAGGAATAAGGATAGAAAACAACAAAGTTAAATTATCATTATTTGCAGATGACATGATACTCTACCCAACTCCCACTAAATTACTTCTAGATTTAAGCACCAAATTCAGTAGCATAGCTGCAAACAAAATCAAGGCTCAAAAATCAATAGCTTTCCTATACAAGAATAATAAACTCACTGAGTTAGAAATTAGGGAAACAGTGCCTTTTATAATAGTAATCCAAAAAAAATGAAATATCTATGAATAAATCTAATGAAGTCCGTAAAAGATCTCTACATTAAAAACTATAGTACTCTGAAAAAGGAGATGGAAGAGGGTGTCAGAAAATGTGAAATACCCGCTCTGGCAGCAGGAGTCCGCATTTTTCTTGCCACTCCCAACTGCTGCTGAATCGCTGGATCCTGAAGAGCTTGTTCAGCTCCCCGAGTGAACATTTGTAGTTTCACTCTGACTCTCGGCTGGCAGTGGCAGCCTCTCTCTGGGACATGGGATACCGGGGGTCCCCCTCTGTCCTTATTTCTTCTGTATTGATTAACACTTTGTTTCCTCCTTAGTCAGTTCCCTCCTGGTCCTGGGGTAGTTTCTTCTCACTTTGACGACCCTCTAAACTAGTTTCTTTGCTCTAGTCACTTTGTCCTGGACACCACTCTGCCATTTTTCTCTCCAGAGTTTCTGATGTTATCTTCACATTGTGTGCGTATGCTTAAGGGAATAAAACAGAACAATAAAATGAAACAAAACAGTGATAAGACTGTAGGAAATCTCCAACAGTTACTACACTGCATATTGCCCTCCTCTAAATAGTTACTCAGACTAGGCTTGCAAAGTCAGTTAGACAATACAAGCATTAGGTTGTTTCTTTACTTCAGTTGTTATCATCTCAGCCTATGTTCCTCCCAATTGGCCAGTTGCTTATGCGGGGCTGGTTCTTTCTTCCCTGCCTGCGCTCCAGCTGGCTCTGGGGTGGGGCATGGCCTCTGTCCTGGTTCTTCCTGGCTGGCAGGGCCACCACATATTGAGTTTTAATATTTGTCAAGTTCACAAATATTTATCAAGTTCAAAGTGATAGACACAAGGTAAATAAGACATGATTCTCTATCTCAAAGAACTCTTAGTCTGAAGTGGGAAAGGGGCATAAATAAAGAATTATGTAATATGGTACATGTCAAGTATTACAGGTACATGGGATCGCATACCTAACCCAAAGGAGGGTGGAAGGCCAAAGAAAGTCCTCTGTAGTATCTTATTTAAAATAAATAAATAGGCCAGGTGTGGTGGCACATGCTTGTAATCCCAGCACTTGGGAAGCTGAGGCAGGAGAATCATAGCAAGTTTAAGGCCAGCCTAGACTACAAGTGAGTTCAAGGCTAGCATAGTGAAACTTGTCTCAAAAAAAATTTATTTTCTAAAGATGAATAAAGTTTGTCATTTATGAGTACAAAGGGAACAGATTTCAGAATGCTCTAGCACAGAGAACATGAGGTAACAGGGAAGCCTAAGAAAAGCAGGAAATCACAATTCAATAGCGAGAGAACAGTTTGTTAGAAACAAGTTCAGGAAAAGCCACAGAGGAGCCCTAAGGTCATTAGCATGAATTCACAAAAAAATCAGTTTCCTGCAGGCCAGCAATTAGTCTTGGTGGACAAGCTTCTAGCAAACTGGCCTGGGTCCATGCCAGGCCGTGGAGCTACAAAGGCAGAGGAAGGCAAATGGTCCTCAGCCTTCCTGGATCTTCTATCCTGAGGAGAATGAGAACTGGTCTGGGCAGAGAGAAGGCAGGCAGAGACGAGAACGGGCAGCAGTCCTGGACCTCAAGGAGCACTGTGAGAGTGAAGCCAAGAGGAAGGAGATCAAAAGGGGTCCGATGAGCAAGGAGAGATACAGCTGCCGACAACATTATGCTCACAAACACTAAAAGCCTGTCAGCCTGGGTCACTGGGTGGATTTTTTTCCCCTTTAAAAAATGCCAAAACTAAAGATAATTAGCATATCAATCACCTCAAACATTTATCATTTCTTGGCAGTGAAACATTCAAAATCCTTTCTTCTATAGCTATTTGAAATATACAAAATATTGTTAAGTATAGTCATTCTACTATGCTACAGAACTTACTCCTCCTCTTAACTATAATTTACACATGTGCCAAAACATCACCTTATATACCACAAATTTACTCAATTATGCATTAAATTAACATTTTAAAATGCCCAAATTATCATCTAACAACCTGAGGTTTCTATGCTTAACATCCAGAAATTTAGAAGTAGCATGAATGCACATGTTTGTATTTATGTTTCATGTTTGTCTGAGCTGTAGGAAATGGGAGAGGACCCAGCATTGCTGGTGAGCACCAGCAGTGACATACGGCACATGACCCAAAAATACTGCAGAGAATCCGAAGGACACAGGCCATGAGGACATCTTCATTCAAAGGTCTTTTTCCTTCAAGGTTAACTGAGGCCCCCAAAATCCTAAATGTTCATTTTATCTCCTCTTACATTTAACTTCTGGAAAGGCTATGCCACTCATTTAACTCATAAAACAAGTATTTGTTAAGTGACTGTTAGTTATTGCTGTGGGCTGAGCCTTCATCTCAAGTTTCCTTGGCTGAAATGACTATTTGGCATTGTCTGTTCACTTCAACACTGGGTGGCAGAACCCATCTGGAAGCAAAGCTGTCACAACTGAGCACTCAGAATCAAATCAGGGAGCCTTGACCTGCATGGGAGGGGAGGACATCAAGTCACACCTTTGATGACAGTGCTTGGGGTCATCTCTGCCAAATATAAACACCAGCACTAAGTAAGAGCTATGAGGACTGGTGGCTTGTAGACAGGACCATGAGGAGCAGAAGTCAAAAGGACAAGTTCTCGGTTCCCCCCAACAGAGGCTGCAGTCCAAATAGACTCAAGCACAGGAGCAGGCAGAGCCCAGCAAGCGCCTGGTGCAACCTGCACTGTTCTCTTGGAGAGAGGAGGTGATCGCAGAAATGGAATCACTGGTTATGGTCTCCAGCCTTTTAATCAAGAAGGAATCGAGCAATCTAAAGACATGGCATGAACTCCACCTCATCTTTCCGCGTCCTGACACGGGGTCCATGAGGAACACCCTGACCACTGACTCATCAGTTTCCATGCCAGGTGTAAGAGCAATGGGAGATGAGAACATGAGTCCACGGGAAGGGCCCATTCACTCACTCACTCACTCACTCACTCACTCACTCACTCACTCAAAAATAGGTATTTAGAACATAAAATATTATCCCCAAAGCAAGGACAAGGTGCAAGGGCACATCCACAAGGCATTTATACTGTTGAACATAGAATTCTGTATCGCAAGTCTGGTGGATGTGATTTTCTGATTCTCATCCCAATATCTTTTCATGTATCTGGAAAAAAAAACCTACCTATATATGTGAGGAAAAACATGCTGCATATTCCTGATATTTTATATGAAGCACTGCACTTGACATAGGGCTTTTGTTAACTAGAAACTTTGGGTTAAAAAAGAGCAGGGGACCTGTTCAGGGCACAACAGAGCCTGAGTTTTTGCTTTGTTAGGTAAGTTGCCCATGTTTAAACTTTGCATCATCACCAAGATTCAACCTAACCCTCAATGAAAAAAGGAAGTAAAATCACTGAGAGCACTGGTCATCTGTCTAAGACTGCTAAGGCTACAAATGGCAAGCCAGTAATTTAATTTCATGCCAGCTACTGTCCCTTCTACTACCTCGAGAGGTAACTTGGCCTTGAAAGTTCTTCTTGTTGAGGGGAAGTTCTACCATTGTGGCGGGCTCTACACATGAGCCAACCTAGAGCATGAGGAGGAGGAGGACAGAACACCAAAGTGAAGGCAGCCTCCAGGTAACTCACCAGGGAAGACATCAGCACAGAGCTGAGATTCACGGAGAGGGCGTGAGCTCAGGGCCAAGGGGACAGTCAGAGGCTACCGGTGAACCATGACGGTCAATCACATTCACAGCCCTCACTTCCGAAAGAGGGGAGTTAACTGAGCAACAGAAACATACGCAGATTTCTGTCCTCCTCAACTTTTGACAATTAGCTTCGTTTTAGTTATTTAAATGCTTAGAAGGCTGAAGGTTTTTAAAAACAATTAGAAAAACCAGTCAACTTCATATCCTTAATAAATTGCACACACACACGTTTGCAAATAACTTCCTACCCACATACTATAGATGGCCAAGCTAAACAAATGCATCTACATCTTTACTTCTAATTATAGCAAGTGCCAAAGTATTTTAAAACTTGATTTGGGGAAAATAAACAATTGTTAAAGGTGAAAGCTATTTGACATTAGTGCAGACTGTTCTTAAACCTGACATGGTTTAGATGTCAAAAAACAAAATAAAGTGCGACAAGACACAATGTCACGGAGCTCCTGGAAAATATCTTTGGCTTCCAAAATTCCAAAAAGAAACGTCAGTGAAAAAAAGCAAACTCTTCTGAGCTTCAAAGAGTTCTTCAAAGAGTCTTGAATCATAACGGTTCCCCTCATAATTTAGGGGAGCCTTATGATTAGTTTAGGGTTTTGCATGTTTCCCTTATAGTTCAGGTAACAGTACAGCTGGGTACAATGTAAATGGATGCAGTAAAACAGTCAACTGGTATGAACTTCCATGAATGTTATTTTTTTCCTAAAGGTAGGTCTCCTGGCTTAAATAAAAACCTTCTAACAATCAGTTTCTGTTGAATGTAGTCTTTGTTTACTACTTGAAACACCACTGTTTACTTTTTCTCCACACCACTACCTTAAGAAGATTTTAATACAGACAGGATGCTTCCTAGAGTACTAGGCCTGGGATGATGTAGTAAAGCTTATTAAGCAGTTAATAAAAAGTCTGCGCCTCAATTTGACAATGCCAGATGGATACCTAAAGACCTCGGCAGGACTCCAACACAACCGACATTGGGCGTCAGCTCTTGGTACACGCCGCCGGTGGGGTGGGGTGGCTTTCACCACTGGTGGGCACCCTAGAGGCAGCTGAGCAGCAACAGCACCAACACACCCACCGCCTCCACCTGAGGGCGCCCCAGGGCAGCTCAGCACCAGGAGGTGCAACCACAGGGGTCTCGGGTGCAACAAGGATGTAACTCATGCCCTGCAAACATGTGCCAGTGCTGCGATGCTCCCTGTTATATGTTAGGGTAACAATGAAATAAAGATACGGAAAAGACCCAGGTAAACACTTCACCCGTGTGGGATGAGGGGACAGACATCCAAGTGTGCCAACGGTCACACTAGTTTCTGGGTGGTTATAATCTAGTGGCACTTCCCTTCCTCATCAGGTTTTTAAAAACATTTCTTTGAATATGGTGAGTTCATTTCCAGGTATGAGGTAGGAGAAGAAATTACTATTTCAAGGCGCTGGGGATTTAGCTCGGTGGCATAAGCGCCTGCCTTGCAAGCACACGGTCGTGAGTTTGATCCCCGGTACTGATTTAAAAAAAAAAAAAGAAATTACTATTTCAATGGTCAAATCAATATTGTTACTCATCACTGACCCTCGAACTTCCATTTCCTAAGTTAGGCTTAAAGGGTAATGGGCATTCAGACTTAAGAAGCGACAGCAGCTGAAGGGAAAAAAATGTTCTTATCATCCTATTTCTTCTGTGTTTCTAAACTCATTTAATGGAAGCTCTGGTCATAGCAATTTTCACACTAAAATAAGCACTGATCAATCAGCAAACTATTGGGATAAATACAAAAGCTCCTGCCTAGTATTTTGGTGGAGAATTGGCTGTTATTCTGATGTGACACCAGGTAGAAATCCAAGTTCTCAGCAAGGAGAAAATTGCATTGTGTGGTTTCTAACATCCAACAGGACACAGGAAACATGGTCCAGAGTTTAGTATTTGCCAGAGAATCAGCATCCCTGGTCTACAAAGTCATAACCCCAGCCTCACACCTCCCAAAGGTTCCTGCAGATCCGACTTTTCAGATCGGATGAGGAAGTGGGACAGAAAAACCCATTTAAACAGCTGTGTTAAAAATTAAAAAATAAGAGAGTCATAAAGCACTCCAAGCCCTGAGAAACTCAACTGTTACCAAAATGGCATAAATTGACCATTTTCATTTAGCTGAGCCTCATTTTCTCACAGGAACCTCCAGGTAATTCAGCCTCCTACTCCCCAAGATGAGGAACGAAACTGCAAGAGTTTCATATGCGGAGATAGGAGATACAGGTAAAGGTGTTTTTGCCTTGAACAATGTACTTTGCTGTGATCTTATCCTATAACCACCAGCCTGTATTGCTCCAGTGTGAAGTTTGAAGTTTGATGCTTATGTTTCATACTGGGTGAATTACTATCTTGATGAATAAAAAATATCTATTAATGGCAATTAAGAATATATGACTAATTTCCTAACATGGTACCTCTGTTTATTCACAAACCAGAATGCTACAACATTTTATTATAAATAAAATGTACACTTTGGGTCTGTTATCAACATAACCTATGCCCTTCATTCTTTTGTGATCTGAAAGAATTTCCACACAAAACTTCAGGATCCTGAGGGAAAATCCACCCATGATGGCTCCTCCATTCAGCCACAGCTCCTTCCTTTGTTCCCACCCTGCCCCTTGCTAGACACAGTGGGCATCATGCCATGTTGGAAGCACGCCCCTGGGAGACTCAAAGGAGACATGCAGTTCTCCCCGATGCAAAGGTATCACCTAAGATTCTAGCTAACAAGGCCACTGTCACCTAACCTAACCAGCCTAGTGCGGTGGACAAGCTCCCTCGGTGCTGCCTACTCAGCTCACCAATGGGTAGAGACTACTTAAGTCATCCCATGGAAAAAAGGCCCAACAGCTTCCAGTCCTCTTTGGAGAGCAGAATCTGATCCCCTCCGCAGAATGTTAGTTCATGTATATCCATGTTCTGCCCAATCACCATCATCTGAAGCTTGTTTAAAAAAAAAAAAAAAACACAGTCCAAACACTCAGGTTGTGTCCAGACCACTAACTCCGAAACTCTCCATCCCTCAGTGAGGGGGTTGGGTGCCTGGGCACCAACCTAAAAGCATCGCCTGTGAGTCCAAAATACCTCCAGGATTGCACAGCCATGTAGTGGGAACCCAGCAGTCAGCAGAGGAGGAAATCTATGGAACTTAATAACAAAGTGCCTGTTTACCAATATACCAGTGGTGCACAACTTCAAAGAGAACTAGCAAAGGCCTTCCAGTTCAATTCGACTCGAAACAGTCAAACCTTTTAAGAGGACTGGTTAGCAGGTCCATCCTCTCATTCTCAACTTGGACTCTGAATTCAGAGTCCAAAAAAAGCTTCCTATAGGAGGGTACAGTGGTTTCAAAAGGGAAACTCAGACTCACATTGTGTTCTGAATTGTGTACCTGGAATGAGATGACAGGCAAAATAATCCACTTATTGCTTATTAATTGTTCTTTTCAAACATTTTTGGTTTTATATTGTTAAGCCCTTGTAATTAAATTTATGTAAGTTACACACAAATCTGGCCCGAGGAAGAAGCATAGTTAAGAGATCCTGAAGGCTGAGCTTGTCTTCCAGAAAGGACAGTAGAACTAGCAATCACTTAGTATGAACTAAGAGCTTTGAGAAGGTAAGTAGGGCTGAGAACGTGCATCTACACCATCCATGCCAATTCTGCGGCACCCCAGTATTTGCTTCAGTGCAGGACAGTCTCTTATGAGGACATCTCAAGTCCAAGGTGCAAGAGCAGCAGACTCTTCTGACATGAGAGAAACCACAAGTAAACATGAGTTACTAGCAAATTCAAACTCAAGAGTCCTGCTGCTGAACAAATGTCTTTACAATATTTGAGAAGTCATAAATTCCAATATGTGATCATAAAACACTCTTGAGAAACATAAAACTTAAAGCGTATCAAGAGAGTGAGCAAATGCATGTGAATCATTTCCTTTTAAAAAAGTAGGGAAAGTGTAAGAAAATAAGTGATACCTTATATAGGTATATCTCAGTTGAACAAAGGCTATCTCTCAGTTGAAAAAATATGTTGGATACAAATACTGAAATTCCCAATAACCTTATTTGGGAACAAAATTTTTGTACATGTACTCAAGTTAAGATGAGGTTTAAATGGATGAATGTGGACTCCAGCAGAATGATTGATGTCCCTACTGAAGAGGGAAATTTGAATAAAGACATAAAGAGGACAAAGCCATATAAACAGACACATACAGAGAAAAATGCTGTGTAAGACAGGAGCAGAGACTGGGGTGATACATGTACAAGCCAACAAAATTTCTACTAACCACCAGAATCTAAGAGAAAAGCAAGGAACAGATTCTCTCTCAGAACCTTTGGTTGGAAACGATGAACCCTGATTTTGGAGTTGTGGTATCCAGTGTGGTGTGCATGTAAGTTTGTTTTCTTTAAGTGATCAATCTGAAATATTTTGTAATAGTCATCCCAAGAATCTAATGCAGATTTGAAGACAACTGGAGATGGCTTATGTAAAAGAACTAGGAACACGAGAAAAAGAGAAAGTGGTGGAACGCCAAACCACACATATTTTTGTCTGAAATATAAACTTAGAGTACTTTTAGAAGGTTGTGAAGAAAAACAAAACAAAAACAGAAACCCAGAGGCCTTGATTACAAAACCTGATTCGGTTTTACAAACGCACATTCTGGAGAGAGCAGAAATGGTGAGCTTGTTTCTTCCCTGGGTTTCTGCTTCCAAACCCAGCTCTGGCTCACCCAGTCACCTCATGTGACAGCAACAAAATACCTCTGACAAGAGGGGCAAACAGATAAGCTGAAGTCACCAGAAGGATGTCCCCCCCCCCAAGCTTCTTTTCTGAAATAATCTTAAATATGCACAGAACACTTGACTTTTAGAGTATTTCATATAGGATAATTGTATGTTTTTAAAAAGATAATGCACGTACTCAAGACCAATGGGTGAAGGAGTCACCACAGTCACTCCTAGAACCTCCCAAGGGCTCAGCACTTTTCCCATTGCTTGGCACCAGTTACACTATATGCTAATTCACCCCACCTGCGTTTACTGTCGAAAATTCAAACTCTGAGCAAAATGCATTGTTTTACATGACTTTCAGACTGCAAGGAAATGATGGCAAAGACAAGAAGCTGCAAAGAATTTAAAACTGTGTCTAAAATATTCCACATAGTGTGTTCCATATATGATCATGAGAGAAACAGAATTTTCCTCTTTATCATCAAGTCATATCATAACTTGGTGTCAATTATTTTAAATAAACTCATAGGGCTAATTTAGAGCCCTAACGCACCCAGATGCAATATTTCTCTGGGGATTTTCACTCTGGCATAATCGTGTGAAATTTTATTTGACTTCTCCTCCCACTTTCCCCCTATTTTCCTCTGGCCCTAAATAGGTTTGTATTTTTAATAACCAGCGGCATCACATCACTTCGTGAGAGCACTTTGCTAGCTAGAACTCCAGCATTGTTCCCATAAACTATTGCTTAGTTCCCAAGAAAGACCAGCTCCCAACACAAACAAACAAACCTCGCTGACTTCGCTGAGCACTCTGCCGCACATTAGGGAAAACATTTCCTGAGACTGGGAATTCTTAAAAAGGTGGTCATTATAAGCCCAGCATCTCCACTGCTCCACTGAAGAAATAAACTGGGCCTCTAGGCTGAAAGAGAAAATGTGTACATCATCCTTTCCGCTGCCTGAAGCAAGCAGCCAGTCAGTGCCCAGATGTCTGTGTGGCATCACACTGCCAAGCTGTTTCTCACAGAAATCTCATTCCTGCAGAAACAAGGTCACAGGTCTAACCAGACCTTCACACTCCTCTAGACCTTCAACTAGAGTTGGTGCTCTAGTGCCTATCCCCGCAACTGACCGAAGCACTCAGTCCATCTTTTTGTTCCAAGACATTCACTAGCCAGACTAGGAAAGCATGCGCTCACAAACAGGACCAAGGCCCTGCCCACTTTACCTTATTCTGTTCACACACGTACTGAATCCTCAGCGTGTCCATGGCTCTGATCATGGCTTGCATGGCGGTGAAAATGTTTTGGTAAACCAGCCTCGTGAACCCCTTTCGGTCTTCATCGCTGTATCCAGACCCATGGATAATTCTCATTTGCTTGATGAAGGTGCTCTTGCCGCTTTCGCCAGTTCCTGTAAAATGAAAAACCCGTCAGCAGACTTCAAACACGCACCTTAGAAAGAAAGGCCTTCCTGGCGGTGTCAGTCCATACCTCGATGGATGTGGTGATGGGGCAGACATGGCAAGGTCCTCCCAGATGCTCTAGGAGTATGAGGTTAAAACCGAGGGCATCCTGAGCCCCAGGGAAATGCCTCGCTGTGCTTCTTGCCCCGAGTTCTTGAAGCAGAGGTGCCAGAGCCTGCACTCCCTGAACTGTGCTAATACTGACCGTGGGAGGGGCAGCAGCTGCTTCAGGGGACAGGGAGGATTTGAGCAGTAGAAACACTTGGAGAAAAGGCCAATTATCTCATCATTTCCTGCCTTTTGGGTACAAGGATACACTTGATCCCCTCACGGTAAAGCACCGTGTATGCAATTGTTTCTCTTCAGGTTCCACTGTGTGGATCAGGATCACCTCACATTCACAGCACTGCCCCTGACACGGTGTGGCACTGAGCCATCCCCACTGCTCCCAAATGCACGCACATGACACAGTATGTAAAGTGTACGCCGCCAAGACCATGTCTGCATCAGACTGCGATACTGCTCAAGAAGATCACAAAAAAGTTGCAATATACTGTGAGCAGAGAGGTTTACATAACCCAATTGAACTACCTTCTAGTATGTTCTGTGATAAATGTAACTAACCATGAGGTTGCAATACCATAGCTTGAGTATGTGTTCTACGAAGGACTCAATGTTCAAGCCTACAGCTTTAAGATTTTATTAAGAGTTCAGGTCGATATGGCCTCAACAGGGCAAGTTCCTTCATGTGAAATGAAGAGGAAACCAAATATCATAGGTGAATCATATTCCAGTAAACTATTTCAAAAAGTTGTGTCAGTATGTCTATCAAAAGAACATAAATTATACAAAATATTATTTAGAACATAATGATTTTTGCTACAACGAAGGCAAAAATATGTACAGGATGTCATTCACTATAAGAATCTTTTCTCATCCCCTTCTTGGCCCCACAGGGCACTAAGCCTGCGAGGAGAGAGCCGTGTAATTCCGCGCAGTCTTTCGCTGACTCCTAGTGATGTGAAGACTGAAGCTGCTTCCGCATCTTCCTTTGATATTTGACTTACAGAGATAGGAGGATGCGACATGATGATCCTGGTTGTTAGCCTATGCCCATAACTGGGCCCTATCAGGAGTCCCACGTGGACTCCTGATAGGGCCCAGCAAATACCAGGGTGAGGCCTGTTACAAGGGCCCCATCCAGATCAAACTTAGTGTTGCTAAGCTTCTTCCTTCTTAGATTCTCTCAGATTGGTTTTTTTTTTTTCTTCAAAACTCAAACCTGCTCTCCCATGGCCTCATCCTCAGCTTGGAATCTACAATGGGGTTCCACTGAGCTCAGGAAGAAGACAAAAGCTCCTCCGTGAAGCCCAGAAGGCTGGGAGCGCAGACCTCTAGCTGTGTCGCAGTACCCCATTGTCTGCCCTCTGCTCTGGGTCATGTTAGCCTCTCAGATCTACCTGCCACGCTGGCTGGGCCTCTCCTAGAGCAGCTGCCCTCTCCCCGGCCGTGCTCTTGGCACTGTCCTGCACCCCACACCGGCTCAGTCCCTGTACTCAGTGAGCCTGGGCTTCTCTGCACCCCATTTCGGCTGCCCTCTGCCCCCACTGTAGCTACCTAACACCTGACTGATAGGCGGCCCCTCTCCCAGCCCCACGTTCCACTACGGTCAAGAGCTGTGCTTGTTTCACACATTGACTCTCTGTGCCTGGCCTGTTACCTGACACTTGGTAGATGCTTAATAAGTATTTTTTTTTAATTATGGTAAAATATATAACCTGACATTTACCATCTTAACTATTTTTTATGGTTAAATACTACCAACTAACTTTCAAAAACAGCTTAGCTATTTTTGAATGGCTGCATTACATTCACAGTGTTGGGAACTAATCTTCAGAACCCTTTTTCATTTTGCATGGAAACCCCACACCACTGGACGACTCCTCATTCCTCTTCCACCCCCAACCCCAGCAATCAGCGATCCATTTTCTGTCTCCTAAATCCAATACTTTTGATGCCTCATAGAACTGTAATCACACAGTGTTTGTCCTTTTGTCTGGCTTATTTCCTTTAACAAAACATCCTCAAGATTCACCCACGTTATAGTGTCTCAAAAATCTTTTCCTTTCTAAGGCTGAATAATACACTAGTATTTTAAAATATAAGGTGGTAATAAAGAACTCATTCAGTTTCAGTGTTCTATACTGTCTACCACATGAAAGAATGGAACATATCAGTCCTCTTCTGACCACCTTGCACTCAGTGTGGGTCGAAATGACTTCGACTGCAGCAAAAATGACCACAGGAGTGGCCAAGGAGGAGCTGTGTATCTGTGAATTCTCCTGTCATTAGCCTGTTCCTGACAATGGCAAATACTAAGCAGTCCCTGTGTATGTGCCAGGCATTCTATCAAAACTAATCCATTCATATTCATTCTCTCTCTCTCTCCCTCTTTCCCTCAGATTTGAGCCCAGGAGCCATTCTACCACTGAGCTATATCCTCAACCTTTTCTTTAAATTAATTTCTCAGTTCTTATTTTGAGACAGGGTCCTTGATAAACTGCCCAAGCCAGCTTGAACCTGTACTCCTCCTGCCTCAGCCTCTCGAGTCACTGGGTTTATAAGCATGCACTGGCTCACCCAGCACAAATGGTTTCCTTTAAGTCTCAGCACCAGTTGATGAAGGATGTCCTGTTATCCCCACTTTGCAGATGAAAAACTTGGAATTCAGATTGGTCATATAATCTTTGCAAATCCACACAGGACCTGGGATTTACTCCATTAGACTCTAACCACAGGCTCTACTGTCTGAGAAGAAGGTTCAGGTGATGACTTGTAAGGGTTTTGTGGCATTGTTCTAACAGGAACGAAACTGAAGTTCACAGTCACACACTGAATACCAAACGAGGCCCACTCACCATCTTGCAGTGCCCACTGCTGGGGCAGGAGGGAAACTTCCCCAACAGGCTCGCTGCTGCCTCGCTTCACCCTCTAGAGATAAGAAAGGTGGTGCTGTCCTCTCTCAGAGATGAGGACACTGGCCCTGGGTCAGAGAAAGCCTGGCTAGGGACACACACACAACTGGGGCTGGAAGTCAGGCCACCAATGCCTCAGGCTATCACCAATGCCACAAAGCCCGCAGACAATTTGCTTCCTGCAGGTAGGCTTGCCACCCTTCTCTGGTGTGTTCCCCTGAAGTGCTTGGGATACAACCACATTTGCCATGTGCTTGTGGATAGATCTCTCAATGTACCCTTAATCCATTAAATGTGGTACCTGAGTCACTTGTTTTGGGTTCCAGGAACAAGGTGCCTGTTACATAGTTATCAACCAAAGAATTGTTAAATGAAGAAATGCACAGAACAACATCCAACATTACAGTTTTCTCTTCATCAGTCTTATATAATCCTCAGAAAAATGAGCAACAAAGTGCACAGGGACAATTGTGATGAGACCAGATGTCCCTTGAAGCTGTTGCTTCATGATTCAGGGCTCCTCTTGTTGGCACATGAGGCTCTCTGAGAAGGTCTTACTAGCAGAGTTAAGGAGCAAGATGCTGAACTGGCACACTGGTTAATTCCATTTGAAATTACTTGAACTGCAGCTTCAGAAAGGACCACTTCCCTTGCCTGTCATGCAGCAAACCACAAAGACTGCTTGAGGAGGGAGGCTCTTCCCATTTCAAAGTGGAAAAACAGACCTGATGAACAGAAATTATAAGTGGGGCTAGAGTGAGCCTGAGTAAACAGATCTGAAGTAACACTCGCCCCTCCACTCGCTTCTATATCCCAGTCCCCACATAGTCCCTAGTAACATCCCTGGCCTTTACTACCCCAGGCCAGATTTCCATTTGTCCTGTCATTGCTTCACATGTTTATTGTTCTTTGTCTAAAAAGTGTAAAAGCATCATGGCCACTTCTTTGGATTCTCTCACTTGTGAAGGTCCCCACACACATGCAAAATGAAATGTATGCTTTTCTCTGTTAATCAGCTCTCATATTAATTGGGTTTCTAGGTCCAGTCAAAGAGCCCACATAGGAACTAAAAGGGGTAGAGGGTTTCTCTTTCTCCCCTCCACTGTACTGCCAGAGCTTGGTCCAAAGTCTCAGATCAGCTTAGTTCTCTGCTCCCAAAGTACCCTGGGGTCCCTGCACACACACCCCTGACTACAACGTTTCCACCCTTTACTCCATTACATCCCAGCACTGCTGAGCTCTGGTCAGTGCTAAATTACCCCAAGCAAACATTTTACACACAAATATGAATTCAGAGATTGCATATCCACCTCCAGACAAGCTGCAACTTCAGCTCTAAAGACAGAAAAATCACTCAAGACCGAACTTAACATCGTACACTGTTACGGTTTGTGTCTGAATAGTCTCCTCAGAGCCTCATGTGCTTATGGAGGGTGGAGTTTTTTCAGAAGTAGCTCAATCTCGAGTTTGTGATTGATTTGTAGCTCAGCACTAGGATGAAGGGTGCTGGGATTAAGGGTGAGTGATTGCTGAATCACTCCATTGACTGCATTGGCACTGCCCTAATCCCACTAGTCTGGTACCATGAAAGGGGCCGAAGGAGGCTCGTTTCTCTCCTCTTACCGCTTTTGCTGTCTTCCACCACAGTTGCCCCTCTGCCAGGTCTCCCCGCCGTGGAGCCAGCCAATTATGGACTGAAACCTCTAAAACCTGTGAGCTAAATAAACCTTTCCTCCTTTAACCTTAGGTGTCAGGTATTTTGTCTCAGCAATGAGAGAAATGTAACTAAGACAGGCACCAAGATAGAGAACATTTTGGTATTAGAAGACATTAAAGCCAATCCTACCATCAGCACCAAACATACAAATGTTTTGTAAAAACCACTGATTTCTGCTTTTAGACATTTTCAAAAAGACATTAGGAGTTGTTTTTAAGATAAATAGAGGATATAAATATATTTAACAAATAATACTTTTAGATGTTCTTTGGTTTCAAATTGCAGTTGTTCACAGAATAAAAATAAACATGGGGCAATAAAAGCACAGATTCCTGGGCCAGGAAGGCAAAGGCAGAGTCTGGAGAGGTCCTTTGGCTGTTGTTCAAACCTCCCTACCATTCAGTTAGGGAGTAATTTCTTGTTCCAGAAGGGGAAGAGCAGCAAGATGAAACGGGTGGTTTACTCCCTTGTCTTAGAGGTATGTGGCCTGGGTCTCAGTCCAGGTATACACTGGTACCCAGGCTGCCCCTGATAATGCCATGGGCTAGTTCCATCATGGGTATATCCCCAAATAATAGGAGCCACTATACGTCCTATCTGAACTGAGACCCTGGCACAGGGGACCTTGTCTTTCAGCCTGCAGAACCATCCTCTAAAGAGAAGGTTCCAGCAGCCAACAGGGGCAAGTGAGGGCAGGGGAAGGTACCTGATGGCAACACGATGACAGCTGTGACAAGGACCACAGGCACCAGGAAATTTCAAGCTAGGTTCTGAGAAGAGTTTTACCTGCTTTAAGTAGAAACTCAACATTATCCATACAACTATTCATTTATTCAAAGAAAGCAAAAGAAAACTCTAAAGCATATCATTTTTAGAATGAAAATTATTGGTGCTTTTAATTGGGTGATTTTGAGAACTGGGTAACTGAGCTTGTATACCCTACACCTCAACGACGGCAAAACTCTTATAGACCAAGTACCCCAACTGCAACCTGAAACCCACTTGTTCATTTCAAAGTGCCAACACTGCAGTTAAACCTGAATACTGAGGTTTTTTTTTTAAAAGAAACACATACATTAACATCTTTGTTCTTAAAAGAAAACACCATACCAGAGCTTTCAATGATGCAAACAGCTTTTTATTGAAAGGTAAAAGTTTACACTGGGTGTGCTTTTGCACAAATAATGTGATCTTTGCTGCTGTGTGCGTGCTGATAATTTGTCAATCTTGGCTCATGCTTTGTTTGTATAAGAGCAATAAACGCAGCACTCAGGTCATCGTGACTTGGCAGCGAGGGCTCTGCGTGCCTAAGCAGCACGTATGCCATAGGTTCGGCACCACAACTGGGTCCTCAGTCTCTTGCTTCTCCACTCTTTGTGAGGACTTTCCTACAGCTACCCCCAAAATAAACATGGTGCTACTGAGGGGACTCCCAAGTCTCAACAACTGTAAATACCAAAAAGGAGACTTCCACCCCAACAGCTTTTTGATTCAGGAAGAGGGGAAGCATTTGGATCCAACGCAGAACAATGGAGGAGTAGGGAAAGAATAAAAGTACAATTACCTTCCTAGATTATTCTGAATATAAATGAGGAGGACGGCTCATTTCCACTTTTTGTCTGTTTTCATCTTAAAATTTAAAAATGGCTGTGCCTAAGGAGCATGTGCTGTACAATAACATTTCCATCAACGAGCAACACATTCATGATGGAGGTCTCAGAAGGTCATAAATGGAGCTGAAAATTTCCTACTAACTGGAATTTTATCTGAACACTTCCTGCTTAGCAATGGTCACTCAGTATAGTAACACAGGTTGTGGCTGAGTAGACAGCACTACACAGCCCAGATACACAGCAGGCTGCATCCTCAAGGCTTGCTCAAGGACAAAACTGCCCAACAATGCATTTCACAGGACACATGTCCATCATTAAGGGGTGCGTGGCTGCACTTCTAAATTCTCATTATCCAGAGGCTGCTGTTTGCTTGTCATGGTCTTGCTGCAACTGTCTTCAGTAATAAAATCAGTGGTTGACATTCCGGCAAGGCAGTCGGCTAAGCAATACATTCACCAGAATACCTCGAGGTTTTTCTCTGTCTTTATGTTCTCTGCCCTGTCAGCAGGGGATGGAACTTCTTTCCAGCCAAGCCTCCCACGTTCTCCTAAGTTTCTTGCTGGGAAAAGGTATCCTGGATCTCCTGCATCCTGAGTCTCTTCTGACATGACTTACTTCCTTTTAATGCGTAGACACTCAATTACTACTTACAATCACTCCACCATGTTTGGCATAAATAATCTGTGTTCTATTTCAAATGAAAGCTCACCTCTCCCAGCTTCTGGCCTCCTGCGGGTACTGAGTGTGCGCCTCTGACCCTACAGGGCTGGGAGCCTTCCTGCAAGATTCTTGTGCTGGGCTTTCCCCCCTTCAACTGTTTCTCAAACCTTGGTCATGCATCTACCAACACTGTGATTTTTGTTAGCCCTATGCCACATATGTGAGTTAATACTTAGTTTTATTTTTTACTTAGACAATTTATTTTTTAGCGTTACATTTTATTTAAATAAGTTTTCTATGGAAGGAAACGTGACTCACACAGGTGAAAAAACAGCAACACTTTTATGATTAATCAAATTGAGTACAGTAAATAAAATCTCAGTATTCCAATTAAAAATTTCACCAACCTTCAATTAACTGGGCATCACATGTCAGAAGACAGGTACACACAACTGTCCTCCTTTTGTGAACTTGACCCTTTTCCTTTTTTTGTCCTTATAGAAGATTCTCCCATCTTCCCCATGTCTCTCCAGAGGCTTCTGAAATTCTACCCGTGAATCTCAATTCAGATACAAAATAACCGAGAGCTTTATAACTGGAAAAGAACCAACAAAATGTCTTCATGCTAAAATCCTAAACCCTCTGGGATTTGAGAAAGTAATCTGAGGTTAAAGTTTCAGCTTCATTTTAAGTACACAGAAAGGATCACAGGGGAAACACAAAGTTGGTTTGAGGAGCCAGGAAGAAACACAGACCACAGCAAAACAAACCCTCTCCAAGTGACGGGCCAAGGACACCAGAGCAAGAGCCAACTGTTCCAGAATTTCCTTACAACTCAGAAAGGTAGCCTGCCAGAAAGCCAAAGCCAGGAGTTGATAAGGCTTCTGAGATGGGCAGAGCCATCTCGCTCCCCGGGATGTTTCCTGAGCCCCAGGGAGAAGCCCGCCCTCAGCTCTATGCTGCAGGAGACCAGGTGACCCAAGTGACCTGTAACTCAAAACAAAAACAAGGACACATCCTGGACATGGCTGCTGTGGTCTAAATCCCATGACCAAGAGGGAGCAGGGTGGGGTGAGGACAGATGGCCTGTAGACAGAGACCTTACTTTTCTTATTCCTTGTAGCACTGGATCTTAAAACACCACACAGGAGGGACTAATAAATGTTCCTGAAAACAGTAAGGAAGTGGTTTAGGCAGAACAAGAGCTAATGAACAGACAAGGCCACTTCACCCACGAAGTGGCCCCAGCTGCTTGCCCTGAGGAATGCACTCAGGACACCACAGGCATGGGAGGCTCAGGCTCTGTACCGGGCTGATCTCGAGGCCGGGTGGATGAAGGAGGAAAACTCCTCTTGTGATCTTTAAACAGGAGCTGCTCCCGGCGGCTGCCCGTGGACAAGTGTGGCCGTTTCGTCTGCTGACCCCCCTGACTCAGGCTGACTGTGACAGTAGCTACTGACCCCTGGTAGTCTCCTCTCACTGACAGCTTATACACCGTGTGTGCTCCCATCCTGCGTGGGTCGTTCCCACGGGCCCTGTCTCCGGGAAAACCTGGCTGACCAGGGTGCGTCCCGCAGGATTCTCCACCCAAGTCCCACTGTCTTCCTAGGAGCAGGGAGCGTGTGTTTTTAACCCCAGGGGTTCAGGATGCGCCCAGGCGGTGGACTAGATCGGAAGCACTGTCCCAGGGCCCTCCTGAAAAGACTCTCTCAAAACAGAATCTGCCTGGGGCTGTGATGTCCAAGTTTCTACATCACGTTCAGCTGAGTAGATGGATTTTTCTACCAAGTTCCAATTTCATACAGCTCCCCTGCAGGAGCTCTGTTTTTCAATTTTCAGGAGAAAAGCATTTTACCTGTGCCAAAAAGGCTCGGTTAGTGGATCCTTCCAGGCTCCACAACACTACTGCAGCCCCTTCCTGGCCTCTGGTCAGGCACACACAGCAGGTGCTATTTGTAACCCAATATCCTGGGGTAACACTCAACTGGAAACAGCTGAAAAGGGGTGCAGGGCCTCTCTCTTCACTAAAAAGGATAGCACTTTGTGTGCCAGTGTGTGTGTGTGTGTGTGTGTGTTGTGTGTACGCACATTACTGGTGATTAGACTCAGGGCTTTTACACTAAGCTATATTCCCAGTCCTTTTTTATTTTTAGACAGGGTATCACTAAATTACTAAATTGCTCAGGCTAGTTTCAAATTTGGGATCCTTTTTCAAACAAAAAAGGAAAGTTGAAAGAAAAATTAAGTGATGTTGCTAAAAAACAAAATAAACAATAAAACAAGGCAATAGAATTCAAAAGATGCTGTATTATACTTGATAACCTTCTTGATTTATTAATCTGCAAAATTACTAAGCAAGAACAATGATTCCTAGCATACTCAGCCCTCCATATATATGGATTTCATATCTGTGGACTCAAACAACCATGGACAGAAAATACTTTTTAAAATGGCATCTGTTCTGAACATGTGCAAACATTTTCCCTTGTCATTATCCCCTGAACAATACATTAGAACAACAATTTGCACATGTCCATTACACTCGATATTACCAGTAATCTGGAAATGATTTTAAGTACATAGGAGCGTATGTGCAGAATTTATGTAAATACTGCACCAGTTGACATCTAGAAAGGACTAGGGCGTCACAGGTTTTGGGATCCTGGAGGAGTCTTCAAGCCAGACCCTCACAGAATCTCCATGTGTATCTTTCTACTTTCTGTATTGATAGGTCTCTTTTTGTACAAGAAAGAATTTCTAAGTCCAAACTTGACTAGAGGATAGTTCTTACATCAGGAAAAGCCAAAGGTTATTCCACAGTAACCCTTTTGGCAGGGGGTGTTATTGGGGATTGAACACAGGACTTTAACACTGAGCTGTACCCCCAGCCTTTTATTATTTTGAGACAAGTCTTATTAAGTCATTAATCTGCCTACACTAGGCTAAAACTCACAATCTTGCTACCTCAGCAACTCAGAGTGCTGGGATTCCGGGCCCACCTCACCACACCTGGGTAACAGTTTTTAATCACCAAGAATTCTCCAACGATTGCTTTTCTAATTGTAAGTATCAAAAACAATGTTCTTCTCATATTTGCCATAAATGAGTTTAAGAGTTCAAATGCAATAACACTACAAGGCTGGCTTTTATCCTAAATTAATTTGAGCTATTTAATGACACAATCAAATTTCTATAATTTGTTATAAATGTGGTATACTTTTAAAAATTCAATACAGACATTTACCCAGTATTAACTACTTTACATCGGGAAATGGTTAGCACTGATTTATATTCATCTCTTGTGTAGTTACATGACCCAGAGATTTGTGACTCCAAATGTTATAAATGACCCTTCTGTAAAGTTATACAATTTATGGAGTTAATTCCATGGCAATGGCTCATTTGTGTAAGATTCCACAACAACAGAAAAATACATAGACTCTTAAGAATCAAGGGCTTATTACTGATAAAACTATTTTGGAAAATTCCCTGAACACCAATTATTTCTCCTTAAAAATGAATAAACTGTAAAAAAGTTAGAAAAAACCTACCCAAATAACTTCTATGACTTATAGCTAAACTACTAATGCAACTCATTTCTCTTGTAAGGAGGGTCATGGGGTCATTTCCTCTGCAGACTGACTCATAATTGTTTTATTTTCTAATACAGGGGAATGGTAAACACGTGCATTAATGGTTTTAGATTCTCTCACAGTTCATTGCTATTTCTGAAAATGAACATTTCCGCCTGTCTTACAGACATGTTCATCAAGAGAGCATAACACTAGGGCAGTGGTGAGAAATAGGCCTCCAGGCCCAGAAAGGATGGGCAGAGTCATGTGACACAGGAACGCTTTATTCAAGACAGCCTGTGGTCAGATCCTGCTCTTGCACAACAGTTTGATTTTGTTCATATTAAAAAAGAAAAGCAGAAACAGTAAAGCAAGAACAATAAGGAAAGAATAAAGCTCTGAAAATGGACAATAAACTTAAAATGCTTAAACCTCATGAGGACAGGCAAGAAGATGAAGTAACACAGTGAAACACCATCTGTGACAGCATTTGACCTAGTCTCCTCTCTGTCCTCTCCTCACTTCTAAAGATCACTTTAAATGAAAATAAACGCTTCTTAAACAAGAGCTGCTGCTAGTTCAATTAAACATGAGCTTAGGTGAAGAGTGAAAACTCGAGAATTCTAATTCTGTAGGTCTTTGAAAGTACAGTGCACTACTGTATAGTCAGCTTCTCCATTGTTAGGACAAAATGCCTGACACCAACTCCAAAGTCCTTGGCTCATGTGTGAGAGGGGTCAGTCCATGGCGGGCTGCTCCAAGGCAGGAACATTATAATGGGAGTGTATGACAGAGCAAACTAGCTCACACAGTGGCCAGGAAACAGCATGCGAAGGAAGGACCTCACAAGAAGAGGACGGGTCACACTGCATGACTCACCCAGATATCCTCAGAGTGTGCTGTACTAATCCCCTGAGTGACTTCTGATTGACAATCCAGGTTATCAATCTTACAACTATCATCTGTCTTTAAAAGTTGAGAAAATGTTCCTTTATGAAGTCCTCAAAATTTTGGGAAAAAACATTGTTTCATGCAAATAGATACAGTATATTTTGGTCTGCAAGTGTGATGGAAACATAGAATGCACAGGGTGACAAGGATGCTTATGGTGACTTTACCACCTCACACTCAGGCCTTTCATCTTCCCCTTTCTTGCTCAATTCCCATCCAAAAATCCTGCTGACACCTGGGCCACTCAACTCATCTCTTCTCCGAGCACTGATTTTCCACAAATTCTCCTGAATTCATGGAAAGACAGGCTCATTCTCTCCTCCCTGTCACTACCATATCTTTATGTACCACTATTTTTGCAGCTGTCAAATGTGTATAATTTTCTGGCTCCAACAGTATCCCTTACCCATAGTTTTGCTTCTCATTGTTTCATATACCCATAGTCAACTTCAGCCCAAAAATAGTAACTGCAAAATTCTGGAAGTAAGCAAATAATTTTTAAATTGTATACTATTCTAGTGCTCACTTTGGCAGCACATATACAAAACTGTATACTATTCTGAGAAGTGTGATGAAATCCTGTGCCAATCCATCCCATCCTGCCAAGATGTGGACCGTCCCTTGGTTCAATATACTATCTGTTCATTAGCCACTGAATGCCTATGTTGCCAAAAACAAACAGTGTATATAGAATTCAGTACTAGCTACAATTTCAGCCATCTACCCAGGGTCTTGGACTGTATTCCCTAAGGAGAAAACCACAGCAGTAGGCTCTGAATTCCCTTAAATCAGCAACTATCTTTTCCATCTTTCAACCCAAACACTTTAGACAATATCATCCATGAGCAAAGGTTCTGAAAAAATGTATGAATATTTGAAAAATTATCTAATACCACTTTCCTAACCATTCCTTATCTAAATACCATATAGCCTTGGAATCATGCCTACCATTTAACTCAGAGGAGATTTTTGATTTTTATTTTAGAGAGACTAAAACCAAGCAAAATAAAACAATAAAACCAACCAAAATGAGATAGTGTATGCAATACAGAATTTCAATACAAGACAATAGGAAATCAACAATTGTTACCATAAATTAAACAAAACAAAAACAATAGAACCAATAATAATAAAAAAATGAATGCAATGCATGACTTCAAAAACAAGATAATAGTAAATCCAAATGGCTACCATATCTTATTATCCTCAAACCAATCGCCCATGCCATTAGATACTACAAAATCAAGCAAGATAAAACCCTACCAAACAAATCAATGAGAATGAGGCAGGATTTTGAAACAATAGGGAATTAACAATGGCCACCACCTTCAGAAGGAGATTCCCCCATAGAGGCTACACTGTGTATTGTTATGATCTGAACAGATGACCAGACTACCAGGTTTAGGCCTGAAAAGTGAGTGAAACACTAAACACTACAAGCATTGTGTTTTACCTCATTAGCATCATCATAGTCTGTGTTTCTCTGGATAAGCTGGTCACTTATGGGGTGGGGGCGTAGTATTGGCTCTCCTGGTGTCCCTGCCTACACATTGGAAAGGGCTGGCTCTCCCCCCAGTCAACCTGCACATGGCAGTGGCTCACAGGAGGTTTTAGCTTCTTGGTGACTTCTTGTTCTCCTCCCCTGCAGTCTGCAAATGGCACCAACTCACAGGAAAGGGCTAGTGTCTGGCTCTCCCCCCATCAGTGCGAGCATGGTGCCGACTCACAAGAGTTCTTAGCATCTTGTTGACTTCTTATTCTCAGAGGAAATTTTGTAAATGTCCCCTCTTCCTTTAATTTTCCTCCTACCTCCCAAATTAACAAGCAAATTTTTGCCTACTTACTTTTCTCATTGCTGGGACAAAATACCCATTGCTCAAAGCCAAAGGGAGGACAGGTTTATTTTGTTCACAGTTTGTAGATGTTTCAATCCATAATTGGCTGGCTCCAACACAGGGTGGCATGGCAGAGGGGCACTGCAGAGAAGAAATACTTCATGGCAAGCTGACAATGGCAAAAGCCATCAAGCAAGGGGTGGCCACAGCTCTTTCTATCCCTTGTATCTTATTCAGGCTACTAAAGGTGGGTAAACTCACACCCTTAATTCTAGTGCCCTTGATGCTAGGATTGTACCATGAATTCCAATGTCACACACTCTAGATCCAGCCACTCTGACAAAGCCCCGCCTATGACCTCATGAAGCTTTGCTGGTCATCTAAACACAAGCCATAACACTATTTAACTTAGGTTTTCATCAAGAAGAACCCTTCTCCACTGCTGGTCAGAGTGTGGACTGGTACAAACACTGTGGAAATCAGTGTAGAGATTTCACAAAAAGCTAGGACTAGAGGTCCATTTGACCCAGCTAGGCACCTTCTGGGTGTCTTCCCAAAAGAATTAAAAACATCATACCACAGTGATATATGTGCACTCATGTTTATAGCAGCACTATTTGTAATAGCTAAAACTTGGAAATGGCCCAAATACCATCAGCCAAGGAATGGATAAAAAAAAGATGTGATCTTTTTATACAATGGAATACTACTTAGCCACAGAAGGAAAAACTTGAGACATTTTCAGCTAAATGAATGCATCTTGAGACCATAGTCTTAGGAAAAATAAATCAGGTTCACATGTGTAAATATTGCACTGCTTCTTTGGTGTGAGAAATTGAAAGAGTACATGAGGACCAAACATATAATAGATATTGTGAAATAGAAACAAATTGTTCAAAAGCAAGGGGAACTAAGGAAGGGCTGGGGGAAAGGAAGGAAGGGAAAAGAAAAAAATGATAAAGAAGGATAAAATGTAAAAAGCACTTTGTCAGTGAGGAGGGGAAGAGGGTTGATGGGAGGGAATTGAAAGAAGAACAATCAGGATATATCAGGTGCAGGTACAAATTTTCTATGATGAATGTGATCATTCTGTGTACCTAAATTGTACCATTAAATAAACTCAATTTTAAAAAGAGAATTCATTAAAGAAATAAAAACAAGTGTTCCTTATGATTTGATCCTCAGAAAGAAAGAAATTTCTGGAATATAAGTAGAAGTCAGTCAACTCTCAAAGTGCCGAGTCATCCCTACACTATCTCTGGGCACCCGAGGCTGAGCCCCTCTAGCCACGCGGGGAAGCTCATCACGTCCTGCTTCCTCTTCTCCAGGCTGATGTCCCGAGTCCCAGTTTCCCCTGAACTGGGAGCCCCAGAATGACTAAGACTAACATTTGAATAGGAAGTTTTCAGTACAGCTCTGACATCCAAAAAGCTCTTTGTGGGTGTGCACATGCGTGTGTGTGCGTACACACATTCTAAAGAACAATCTAAAGATTCGTGACCAGCAATCATCTGTGATGGTTAATGGATTGAGGGATGCACAGGAAATTGGCACCTGGCGGTAGAGTTGTCGCTGCTCCTCTTCTTGAGGACGTGGAAGTCTCTGGAATTGATCAGTGTGAAGAATCTGGGAAGGTCTAGACGAGGGGAACCACAAAAACCCTGGGATGCTGTCAGTGGGACTTAAATGTGTGATTCTGCTGCAGCCTCAGAAAACCAGAATGCTCATCACTGATGAGACTCTGGATGGAAGTGACCACTGTGTCGGGAGTTGGACCACAGGCCACGCTTGTTACCCCATGGCAGAGTTTGCCTACTTTTCATGGGAGGCTGAGCTTAAAGGCAGAAGAAATTTATGTGGCAGAAGAAATTTCAAGGCAGCATAGCATTCAGAATGTGGGATGAGTATTGCTGGCTTCTTTTAAAAGAAATTGGTGTATGTTTGCAACACATAATATTTGCACTTGCTTGGGGAAGTTGATATGTGTATCTTATATCTTGGCCATTTGGCAACACCCCTTAATGCTTCTTGCTATTTCCCTTTCCCATATCTAAACCATATTATTTTATCATTTATTTGTATTTTGGGTCTCTTATATGAGTGAAACCAGGCAACATTTAATTTTCTGCATCTGATTTATTTCATTTAACCTGATAGTTTAAAGATCCTTCCACATTCCTGCTAATGCCATGAATCCATTTTTTTTTCCGAAAAACACTCCAAACATTTTCTTTATTTGTCTGTGAAGGGTATTATTACAGTTGATACACTGTGTCAACTTGAGCAATTTAGCAGTTTAAGAGACTCAACAGGGAGCCAGTGTTTGAACTTTGTAAATATCTTCAGTCAGTGCAAGAGGAGTGCATGCAGATTTTGTGGGTACTACACAGGCCCAGGGTGGGGGTGGGGATGGCCTGTGTACCCTGTAAAGAAGGAAAAGAGGCTTGTTTACTGCCCCCTGCCACCCCATTTTTGCTCTGGCTCCTTTGGTCGGCTGCTGCTTTGAAGTGTTGCCCCTGTGCCATGGCACCCTGCCTTGGAGACAGGTAACTTTGGACTGAAAGCTCCACAAACAGTGAGCTAAGTCTTTTCTTCGTTCATTTTGGGTGTTGCATATTTTGTCCTAGCAACCAGAAAAAGTAACCAAGACTGTGTCCAGAACATAGCCATTGTGAATTGCACTGCTACAAACATGAGTATGCATTTTTATTACTAGTATGGTATCTTTAACTCTTTTAGGAATATACCCAGGAGAGGTACAGCTGGGTCAAGAGTTACAGTTCACTTTTAATCAGATTTATATAGAGTCTTGGAAGCAAAGAGGAGCAGAACACAAAAATTTGAAAAATTCACAGGTTAGCCAAAAAAAGCAGAATGAATAAAGGTAGAGTAAAAGAGAAGATGGCCACTGAAGGCATTACAAAGAAGTCAAGTTCTTTGCATGGAATGATAGAAAAGATTCCAGAAGGCAGCCTCAGAAATAGGCAAAGTGAAGCTATCAGCACTTAAAGGTATAGAAATGAAAATGTGTTTCAAAGACATTCATTTGAGAAGAGAGCCTTGGGGAACCTTGTACACCTGAAAGCCCCTAGCAGTTCATTCTCTTGTGCTCAGCCTTCAAAGCACTCAGAGGCTGCTGCAGCCATGGTTCAAGGGGGCCCAGATACAGCTCACACTGGTGGCAGTCCTTGACATTGCTCACATGATGCTGTTGTGTGCAGGCATGAAGAATCCAAGAGTTAGGAGATCACAGTGTCTTTTCCTGAGTTGTTAACCTGGGAGGCCAGGCAGTACTGGCATGATCAGTACCTATAAGCAGTTCCAGGGCCCCTCAAAACAGTACCTGACAGAGCAGTATGTGAAGCTGTGGGAGTGAAGTCAAAGCTACAGTAGAGACCCCAGGAAGACATTAATGCTAGAAATATGTAATGCTGTCCAGGGAAAGCCATGGGCAGTGAGCAGGAACAGCTCTACAGGGCAGCCATGTGGGCTGCTGCCAGTAAGGTGACAGGCTCAGAGCTGCCCAAACCTTTGGTGCTTACTTCCTGCCACAGTGTGCACTGGATGCTGAACTTGGCTCTGTAGGAATTAATGTTTGCCCTGCTGTGTGTTGGTCTTGCTTTGGTCTGACCTCTCCTCCTTTTGGCCCTGTTCCCTCCTTTTTGAATAGGAATGTTTGCCCTGTACTTGTCTCACCATTCTATATTGGAAGTACGTAACTTGTTTTTTATGTTTCATAGGCTCTCACAGGACAGTCTGCCTTGCGTCTTACAGAATTTAGATTTGAACTTGTGAGCAATGATGGAACTCTTCTGACTTTGAAGATTCCTAGAGAGAAACTCAATGCCTTTTTCACTGTGAAGTGGACAGGAGCTTTTGGAGGACAGGGGTAGGACGCTAGATAGTTTGGATCTGGAATTTCCCCCGAAGGTCCATTAAGGCTTGGGCCCCAGCATGGCGCTGTCAGGAGGTGGCAGAGCCTTTAAGACACAGGACCTACTAGGAGGTGCTCAGGTCATTCTAAGTGTACCCTCAGAGGGGACTGTTGGCACCCTGGTCTGCCTTGCTTCTTGGCCACAAGATGAACCACTTTGATTTGCCACATGTTGACTGCCATCATGTGCTGCTTCAGGGAAAATCTATAGGGACTGAGTCCTCCAAAACTACATGCTCCAAAGTTGCTGACCTCAGGTATCTAGCATAGCAACACAAAGCTGATTAACACATCGCTTCTAGTCCTGCACAGCCAGGCCTCTCTGTATTCATATGATGATTGTTTTTTAAAAGGCACTATAGTCCTTTCTCCGTGGTGGCTTAAAAAAACCCAGGATGACCATACCTTCCAGTTGTCCAGGACAGCTCTAAATGATATCTGCTGTCCTACTGTCTTACAGTCAGCATTAATAACACTCCTATTCATTTTCAGAAGTATCTTAGCTTGAACATTAAAGTATTTGGTCAGCCTAAGGATAACTGACTTATTTTGAGAAAAAAAATTTTAAAACCTCCTCTGGTTTTCTAACTTTCATCCATTTCTTTTTTTCCTCCTCTCACCCATTTCTGAAACATACAACCCAAGATTAAAATAAGTAAATCTATATTTTTTTCCAGATTTTCCTTTTTATTCAGCATCCACTTAAAAAATCTTAGATTTTTAGTAAGCAAATTGTTGCTGTTTCTGACATGTTTCTTATATTGAAAGAATGTACTTTTGCTACAAAACCAACTGACCACCATAACCTGACTAGTTGTGCTGTTACTGACAGGGGGAAAATAACTTAAAAAATCTGGCTATGAGATAGTTATTATCTGTATTAATTATCTCCAGTTTCCTACTTATATGCAATAAAAAGTCTTCCACTAAAAGCCAAATTGATGCAGCTTGAAAGGCTATAATTAAACTCATAAAAGAAATTTTGTTTTAAGAGGTAAACAAGATGTACTTTTTGTCATTGTTCTATCAATTAAGGCAATGGTTTTTCTGCCTGATAAGAGTTATTCCTCCAAGGTGTAAGGAACCAAAAAAGAATGATCTGAGAATTACTACTCTCATCTTACTCCAATGACATGGCCATGTCTTTGTGGCCTTCTGTGTGAAATGACAGAGAAGGTGGTATGGCACAATGCACAATAATTCCAGCAAGGCAAATCACACATGGTTTACTTTTCCTTTGAGCAATCTCAGATTGTTAATATACTACTAACAGTACCAACTTAGACTAGTTACTTCAACTCTCTGAACCTCAGTTTCAGTTTCTTCACCAGTTGTGTAGAATACTACCATTCTCTTCAGCATTTCACTTGAGAATTAAAATCAATTTTAATTACAGAAAGCAGTGTTCACACACTGGTTATTAAGACAAATCTTAAGGACAACTGGATACGGACAGGAAGAAACAAAGGTAATGGTCTACGGGTCTGCCATACTTGGGACACCAAAGTAGAACAGGAATTAGAATCTTTGAGGCCAGGATCTTGGTTGCATTTCTCCTTCCTCCCTTTCTTCTGTCCTTCCTCCCCTCCCTCTTTTCCTCTGTGTGTGATGCTGAGCATCAAACCCAGTCCTCGCACATGCTAGGGGGTAAGTGCTCTGCCACTGAGCCACACTCCCAGAGGTCTCCGTGACATTTCTACTAACAGTAGAGAAGTTAGAAAATGATGCCTGCATTAGCTTCTTAAAATCAACAGACATACATTCTCTCACATGGACTGTGCTTCCAGCTTCTAGCCCAGCCTCTAGAGGTTGAAGACAATTCTGATGGTTCTGGGCATGGGGCAGCATAGCTCTAGCATGTCACTACGTGGCCACCATCCCTCTGTGTATCTCTGTCCAAATCTCACTCTTTCTGAGGACATACATCCTATTGGATTTCTGGTCTACTCAACCTACTATGAATACATCCTGACATGATCACATATACAAAGATGTTATTTCCAAAGAAAGTCACACTTACATGTCCTAAATCCATCATCATAAATTTAGGGATTGGAGTACTATTCAATTCAGTACAATACCTGCTGCACTCCATGACACATAATGCAATAAATATTACTAAGGTTTTTATACATGTGCACATATTTATTCCTGCACATTTTCTAAATATAGAACTTTTTAAACTTCCAATATGAAGGAAAAGAGGCTCTCCATCCTTCCCCTTAAGTACCATCATGACTTTTTCTAACATGCTAACAAATTTTTTTCTTTATATCTTTTCCCCAAAAACAATTTTCTTTTTCTTAAAAGAGAAAAAAACAGAAAAGGGGTAGAAATATTACAGAACTTCAAAAAAAAGATAAAAAGTAATTACTAGTTGATAAATTACATATTGTTCTTTTAGAAATAGTTGTTCAAGTTACAAAATTAAAGCACACAAAGTGGACACTCAAGCAGTGAGACTGCAGACAGATCTGTTCAACAATCCAACAAGAACTTAGAAATATGGTTATCAATCCCACACACCTAAATATACATGCAGTTATATCTTTTATAGCAAAAACAATTTTCTTAATTAAAGTTACCTAATTAGGAGTAAAAGTGGGTGAGCAATCAGGTTATTTAGCTTCTGCATCAATATGGCAGCCCAGTTTAATTTCTTCATCAACAGCCCTAGAAATCTGGACTCAGGGATCCTACTCTCCTTTAATTTGATCTCATTTTTAATCTGGAAGCCTTTCATTAGGGTGTGTATTCTCTAAATCAACAAAAATCCTCCCATATTCTGTCCTCATCATTCACACATTTATGGAGCCTGCTGAAAAGCACTTTGATTTGCCAGCCATGATCTCAAATACCACAGACCCCGACACCAGCCTACTTTATACAGCTGGAGTTCTCACCTTACTCCCTTTCACCCAAAACTCCTGTACTTGATAATTTTAGGTTATTACCCTAATAATCAGTTGAAGATCTTCCCAGTTCAGCTTTTGTCTCCCCCATAATTAGATTAAAAATAGTTTTGTATTTTTTATCTTCCCACAACACCTAGCCTAACAATCTGCATAGAACAGAAACACATGTTCCTGATAAAAACAAGAGTCAGTGAGACAGTTCTTATATTCCAGGCTTGCTGCAGTGCTGCTCTTCCGGTTGGGTAAAGGCGACCCAACTTTGGAGCCCCTTGTTCTGGTCCTCTTTCAGCTTCTCCCAACTAAAGGGAGCAATGTTGACAGGGTGCCAAGGGACCATGCCTGTTTGTAATCGTGTCCTCTCCTTAGCCTCAAGGACTTGCTCCAGGCACGTGGGAGCCTGAATTTCACAGTCCAAATGGCCCTGGGCCCAAGTCTACAAGTTATATGGCTCCTTCTCTAACCCATTCTCTTGGAGGCAAATATGCCATTAGTACAGTGCATATGGAGACCTGTCCTCTGGGTTTGGAGGAGACAGTGCAAACAGGACACTAGCCAGGGTTGACATTTGTACCTCTGCCTGAGCCCTGAATGTTTAATGCTCTCAGGCTTAATATAAACTTGGGGTTGAAGAGATAAATGGCAGTAGCAAAATTTTCTAATTTCCAACTTTTATGTGGGACATACTATCCTGGCCTGGACATGTATTGGTATAGATTTACTCAGTAAAGAAACATTTGACTTTTAGTTATCTGCTGAAAGAGTGGTGAACTAAAAACAGATAATGTCCTCATTTTCACTTAGGATTTTAAGACCCAAAAGAAACTTTTCAAGCATTTAAGAATCATACAGTTTGCCAAATGTGCAATTTGGTACATTCTTGGCACACTGAATAGCTTAGATTCTCCAACATCACATACATATCAATATGTACCCTGAAATAGCCATCAACACAGTACATATCTTGCTTTCAAATATATATTATCATATATATAGGCATAACATTGTAAAATAGGCAATACTAATAAAAAGTGCTTTAAAGCTGTCTTCAAAGTAGCCATTAAATAGCACTTTATCTAATCTATAATCCAATCATCGTCTATACACTGAAATACAAACAGAATCAAACAGGAGATGGAAATGAGATGGTTTGTGCAGGATTTTGTTGAGGTCAGATTGCCCACAGGAGAAACAAAATTACTCAGACTTTAGTGTGCATCTTAAAAATGTCACTTTCATTATTAATCTCCCATACTGAAAATTTAGTTACATGAGATCTCAAGGTCAGATAAATTTTTTCCTTACTGATTATGCTACCACGAGCTCAGTTGCTGCTTTAACTTCTGTGTGGAAATAAAAATCCAGTTCTGATTTTCCCGATGAGGCATATTTCTAAGCAATCTGCTCATGCCTATTGTTGTCTCAACTCCCATGCATCATTGATATTTTTTCTTCATAGATTTAAAATATTTAAATCTTTTCAGAAATTTAGCTGATAACTTTTCATTATACTTTATAAGATCAAGAATCCTTGGCTAATATTAACACAGTTTGATGTGCATTCTCTAACTATTCCTTTCCTTCTGATTCTCTTTGTTCTTTTTCAAAACTGGAATTGTCTTGGGTTCCTGGATGATTAAATTTCCATCCATCTAATAAATTTCTACAACTAAACCCTTTTCTGTAGATAAGTCAAGTATTTAACCTTCTTCAACTGAATTGAGACATCCGTCAAACACCATCTGACACAAACCCCTCCTCTGTCCACTCCAGCCTGTGCCCATTCCCAAGAAGTGTCAGGACATCTGCAGCAAACACAGAACTAGCCAGTAAAGAAACTAGAATACGCTGTATCTTGTCACGTGCACGTTTGCACATACATGTTCACTCACCCACTCTTCACCTGATCCCAAATCACTAGGCCAATGATGGCAAACCCTTCAGAGCCTTCGATGATAAAGGCTCCCTGCGGCAGCACATATGTCATCAAGTCCTAAAGCTGCCTCCAAACAGAAACTCAAGTCTCCTTTCATGACACTCTCCCCTGTTCCTAACGACTAGCTGACTCCAGATCCACAGGAGAAAATGAAGTGAAAAATCCACAGCAAGGATTATTCTACCAGATCTGAGCAATACTTTTGGGAAACAAGAAATAAGGTTTTGTAGCTTGTTCTTTGCTTGACTTACAGGACAATAATTTTCACTGTTCTTGATTTACATGGTAGAAAACATCTGCATTCATTTCATTTTAGAATGGCATGATTTGCAATGCAGTCCTAATATAAAGAAAGGCAACACAAGCAATCAGCAGCTTCAGCAGTTTTATAATATAGTAAAAGGAATTTATAATGAACAGCTTCTTCTGGTGGGAGCTGGTGTTAAAAAAATGAGGGAAATGTGGAGACTCAGAGACTGAGAGTCAAGTAACCTGGAGGAAAAGATTTACAAATGAAAACAACACGGGACAAGATGAGCTGAGCATTTTTAGGACTTTTAAAAGCTTTGGTTTCTTGCCCAAAACAAAGAATTTGTTAATGAATTTTGTTAACAAGAATTTAAAATGGACACATTTTTCTTGGTCCTAACCTTGTGGTATAGTTATACCAAATGGTGACTTCTACTACTTGTGTTTCCTTTTCGGTTTTTTGTTTTTGCTATAATATATACTTGCAAAAGTTACATTCTCTTTCCTTAAGTATTTCACCTCACAAAGAATGATTATTTTCTGATAAAATGAAGGGAACAAACTACAAAAGTCAAATCAGTCAAAGAAGTCAGTGGCATCTTCCAGAATGATCTGTTACAGGTCTTGTTAGCCTTTGTATAGCAGAGAAAAAAGATTAATTTAAAAATCATTATTTTTTAACTTAGGTTTTTTTATGACAAAGAATTTTTGGTTTGCTGTAGCCAAAATCAATTAAGTCCTATTAAGCACCACAATTAAAATGTGTGCAATGTTGCTCGATTCCATCCAGAATCAAGCAATGGAAATCTTGCCAGTAGTAGAACATTGTAATGCAAGCTGATGACAGAAAATCAAGAGTAACTCAAGTATTTTCTTTCCTTTTAAAAATTATCACTGTTTTTTAGTTTTACTTTTTATGAGTACATATTTGCAATACATAATGAATACATTCATCATGGGTGTTGGTACATATCCCTATTATATATTAGTCCTCCAGAGGGGAAAAGAGGGAGAGGAGAAGAACAAGTTTTTTTTAGAGGTTGCCATATGCTTCGTAGTGACAGTCCAGATCAGGATGACTCCCACTTGCCTAGTGATGATGTCAGCAGCTAGAAAATCATGTCCTAGGAGAAACAGCAGTAGACCAGCTCCTTGGAAGCTAGCAATTGCCATATGGCATTCAGAGAACACTCATAAATATGCATCATTAAAGAGATAGTGGAATCTCCATTATTCAGCTTGCTCTTTTTCTCTACTCTTCTGGCCCAAATCTTGGATGTGGTCAGGATGACTGCTTTGTATGTCTGTTTAAGACTATGTGAAAGGCAGGCAGGGAGGATAAGGGAAGAATTGTTAACAGAGAAATTGCATGTCGGGTGCTACATTTTCCTTTTCATAAACAGCATCTCAATAATATTAGTACTAGATTTTATCTGTATGAGGGAGAAGAACTAACCTGTGTAGCACATCAAAATAAATCTCAGGTGAGTGAAAGATCTATATACAAAATGTAAAAGATCAATAACTTAAAGGAATCTTTAATATTTCATTAGGGAAATTCAGATTTTACTACAAACAAAACGTAAAATACACCACAGGAAAAACAAATATCTCACTTTATCTAGCATAACAAAGAGTTTATATTCTTAAAAAGTTATTGTGAATCTTTTTTTTTTTTTTTTTGTACCAGGGATCAAACTCACGACCTCACATTTGCCAGGCAGGCACTTATGCCACTGGGCTAAAATCCCCAGCCTCTTGTGAGCCAATTTTTAAAAACATAAATAGAACAGAAAATACAGAAAGCACAAAAAGGCAGTTCACTAAAAGAAAACACAAGCAGGCAAGTGAAAAATATTTGGCCATCCTGTAATGAAAGAGTGCAAATTAAAATGATGATATGCTGTATTTTGTTTATTGGAAAGACAACACTGATAAAAATTCTTGTGTTAGTGGTCACATAAGACAACAGGCACCCATTCCAATTTTTGTTGGGCACAGAAATCTAAAGGATAATAGCTTATATTACATTGTTCAATATGCGATGTTATATCATCCAAAAATTCCAATTCTAGCATATGTAACTTAATTAAATTGGGCAAATGGCCAAAGACACAATCTCATGGGACAGTGATCACAGTGTTGCACATAATAGCAAAAAATAAAAGAAAAATAAGATGGAGAGGAGACAAAAATAAATTAACCATGAGCATTTTATAAATAGGAATATTATGATCTAGATGAATATCTAGAGACATAAGATGATGTTTATAGTGCAGTAAATGAGAAAGCAATGGATAAAATTGTTCTGGCCAGTAGAAACCATAGTGAAGGTAAAGAGAGGTTGCCCAAGGTCAAATTCTAGGTGTTTCACTTGCTTCCTACCTTACTTAGAAGCCAAATTGGGATCTAATTTCTACTTTGACAAGCAAAGAGAAAATCCTATACTTGAATTACCTGTCAGAGTGAGCTCCAATGTGGCCTATCTGGAATATGGGATAATAGTTAAAGCCCTTAAATTGGTTATTAGTCCATTATAGGCAGGGTCAATGTTAAAATGAAGATGATCTGGATTATTTTTCTGCTTGCAAACTCTGATTGTTAATTGTGATCTGTCAAACCAAATAGAGTAAGAACTGCCTAACAGTTTAGTAAAGTCCCATCTATGTCTGTGCATGCTTGAAATGTAGGCTGCAAACAAGGAGGGAAACACACACACACACACACACACACACACAGAGAGAGGTGTCAGGGCCACAAACCAATAGGCTTGTACCCTGGACAGAATAAAATGGAAGGAAGGAAATCTTCCCTTTTCTTCTTTGCAAGAGCTCCAATCTTCACCACTGCTTTGAACATTTGTCTCTAGTTCCTTCAGACTTCTAGCACATTCTCTTCCATGCAGACCCTTCAGATTTCCCACATACACTTCCACCAGACTCTGCAGCATGCTCTAGCCCTTTGACCAGATTCTAATGTCAAATATGATCTGATCTTCTAGTGAATTCAAACTGATACAAATTTGGTATTGAAAATGGAGTTGTTGCTATTCTATGTGACTATGTGACTCAGAAGTCTTCAGAAGCAGTTCACAAGTTTAGAGAGATTTGGAGATGCTGGTTAGACAAGCAGCCTCAGTGCACTCTAAGTCCAGCTTGATGGGAAATTCTGATCAGCATTTGGAAGACTAGAATGCTGATGAAGGCAGATGGTAAAGACTAGGCTCACAAGGTTTCAGCTGAGCACAAGGACGCCATGGGCAGCAGGTCTCTAAACCATGTGTGTTACAGACCTTCAAAAAATTGTCTACATTGTGCTCATGTTCTGAGATTTTTCAGGAGCCTGAGGTTAAGAGCAGAGGACTAATTAATCTAACAGACAAAATTTCAAGGCAGCCCACTGTTGAGGCTGTGATATGTATGGTACTTAAAGCTTTTATAAAGATTTATATTAAGAAACAATAGCAAGAAGTCCATTCAAAATGTTTTCAGTTTCCCCAGAAAGAAAGACCTGGTAAAGCTGGAGCACAAGAGACTTTGGTTTCTGAAAAGATTGGCATTAAAAATAAGCCAAGAATTTTTCAACGGGGAAATAGAAAAGTGCTTTGAAGGCATGTGATAAATCAGCAAGACCTTGTTCTTCATAGGCTAAGAGATGCAAAAGTGAAAGACCGGTTTGGGAAGGAGAGCCCCAGAGCACACTGTTGGAAAAGGGCTGCCTAATGAATTGGTTCCCCAAGATTCAGTTCATGTTTGGTAGATGATGAAACCATCTTTTCAATAACTCAGAAAAACAGGATGGAAAAAAAGATAGAGTCTGGATAAATCATATAAAAAGGTGGCTACATGGAAAACTCTTTCTCCTCTAGTTTTGCACATGCTCAATTAAGTTACCCACAGGACACTGAGATTTCAGAAACGAGGTTTATTTCAAAGTACAGTGGTCAGATTTTGCCATTGAAACTCCTGGCTGCTGGCTGGTTGATACCAATTCTTTTGTTCCCTTCTATTATATGCTCCTGTATAAGTTCACAATGTCAGGGGGTTTCCAAGGATACCACCTTTTTGTAACACTATCATTGCTTCGGAATGTTACAAGACCTGACACATTGGTTAACTGACACACAGAATGTGAGCACCTGCTAGTTTTGTGCCTTGAGATAAACCCATAGGTTCCCCTTTTTGTAGTGTTTATGGCCAATAAAGGGAAAGAAGGAGGCTTTTGGGGATTTGGACAAAGTTCACTCACTGTTTGAGGTCCAACTGCAAAGTATCTAATAATCTATAAGCCATAAAATAAGTGAAGTTTTCAAGATTATGGTTTGGGAAGTTTCAAAAGGAAAAGAAAAGCAGAGAAAAGAACACAAATAGTGGGAGCTATGAATGCTCTCACATTACTAGAACAAAGCTATGAGATGATCATTTCATAAAAGAAAATGGTACCAAAAAAAGATATGGCACATTTACCTTTCATCATTAAACTGGACAATGCTTATCAAGAATGAACAGGAAAAAAATGTTTTCTCAAAAATAGTGTAAAATATTTTTATATTAGCAATTTATATACTATTTTTTGGAGGAAACTAGGAAGGCCTTAGGGATCACCTTACCCAATCCCCTCGTCTTGTCAGAGAACTCAATGCTGCATGGCTTTCCTCAGGCCTTGTAATATTTAGAATCACAATGCAGTCCCCAGCCCTATGTTTCCAAAATGGCACCAATTCAGTTTTTGCTTTACAACCTTCCATCCTCCAAAATGTGTTTAAGCTTCCTGGGTCTTCTATCAATTTTTTTAAAGTTAGTTTCCCAAGACAATGTAGGATATTTGAACACAGATGGGTTATTGTATAACATTATGGGAATGCTAATATTATCCATAGGTATAATGAGGGTATTTTACATAGAGCCATGTCCATAACAAAAAATCCCTTGGAGATCCTACACCATGTAGTCTGCAGCTAACTTCCATGCTATTCAGTGAAACAGAACAGAGAGGTGGTTAGCTGGATAAGTTGATGAATATGTATGGTAAAATGTTGACAATTACTGTTTTTAGAGGAGGAGAGTTCATTATCTGCACCTTCCAAGTTTTATTTTTAGAATGTTTCACAATAAAACAATATAGATATATTTTTAAAAATCATTTCAACTTTTAAGTAATAGATCTGTACCAAGCTGCCCAGCTGACTTACCTGATACAGCTAAGACCAGCCTTCCAGAGGAGCAGGGCATATGTGGCTCCCAGATAGTGCATCCAAACCTGCTGGACGCAAAATCATAGGAAATCCATGTAGGGAGCAGGAGGACCAGAAGAGATTTCCAAAAGCTACACATGAGGAGACCTTGAACTTGGGCATCCTGGAGTGCTGCCATGTCTCCCACTGAAGGGCAGAGCAGGAGCAGAGCCTGAGCCAACCCCTTACACAAAGCCAGAAGCCAACAGAAACAGGTTACAGATAATCACGATTTTCCCAGAATGAGCGTAACTGCCTTTGTTTACCTTTTATATCCTAAGACGCCACTTTGAAGAATCTAATGCAGAGCTCTATCTCCCCTTGGAAGCACTATTCATGCAAATGAAAACCTTCCCCAGTACCACAGCAGGCAGGGGCCGAATCTCCAGGTCTCCTCCAGTGTTTACTGGCTTTGTTGCTGCTCTTCCCTTGAGCCTGATTTCAAGTTTGTTGCTGCCCCCACCCCGTGACATAAAGCAAAGGACACATCTTCTCTCTGGACTCCTAGCTGTGCGCCACAAACTCCTCCAAGCATAAATTCTTATTACTAACAAGATACGCCTCTTACCTGTTTATTCCCAACAGGCCCGACTGCTCAGACTGCAGGATGACTTCCCAGAGGCAGTTGCCATGAAACACAGCCCTCAGCCCTACCTGCCACAACCAACACCACCCCCAGAGGGGTCTGGTTGGACACAGCTCACTGTGCCCATCATACACTGGGCAGCATGAACGAAAAGGGCACAGGCGATGCCCCTGCTGTCAAGCAGCTTACTGTGTGCTGAAGAGAAGACAAGGCATCAGAAACAGCATGGTGTTCAACGCAAGGCAGCCATGAGAGGCTGGGACCAAGGACGGGAGGTTGGGGGGAGCAGGAGACAAAGTCCAACTCTGATGCTTCTGAGCCAAAGGGACATCAAAGAAGGGCCAAGTGATCCATGTCCTGGTCTTGGATGGGAGGAGATGGAAGCGGAATGAATCCCAGAAGAAGGGCATAGCTTACACAAGGCACAGAGGGAGGGAAACGCGTGTCACCGAGCGGCAGTGAGCATGCATGCGGGCCTCAGGCAAGCCTGTGTGGAGAGGGGATTCCTCAGCTCCAAGTTAGCACAAGTGAATGAAATGTTGATCCTAACAAATACAGTCCCCTTGGCTATTTCTCCCCACCAGATTCACACAAAATGAAACTCGAATCCAGGAGTAACCTCATATATGTACATTACCTCCCAAATTACTTAATGTTACAGTGCTGCATTACATGGTACTTCCACTCCCTTTCCTGACAGGCATCGTCACAGCTTAACAGGTTTACATTTTCAGAGTCAGCTTTTAAATTGTTGACCCAAACCTGCAAACAGGAAATGCTTCAAGCAAATGACAGCAAATATACCTTCTAATGTGGTATACAGTATTATGTCTATACCAGGTCACTCTCAGATCATATTAGATCAATAATCTTTACCCCTGACTGCCCATAAGAATTAGCTGGAGGGCTTTACAAGATTATATGCTACCCAGTCTTGCCACTAGAAATTCCCATAAGAATTAATACTGTATTTTCAGGGTTGAGAATTACTGAAGTTATGAATTTTTTATTTTTTATTTTATTTTATTTTAGGTACCGGGGATCGAACTCACTACCTCACACCTGCCAGGCAAACGCTTAAGCCACTGAGCTAAATCCTTGGCCCCGAAGTTACAAATTTTAGCTTAACAATTTTCTGAATAGAAGTTATAATAAACTGTACCGAAAGGAAAACACGAATGAACCCAGAAACAAAATATTTAGATAAAATTACCTAACAGGTTTTAGTGGGTTTTTTCCTCCCTGTATTAAAAAGAGCACATTTTAGCTTTTGTTATCAATTGGCTTTGACAGCTGTCCCAACAGTACACTCTACTTGATCCTTTCCTAATTTGAATATTAAAATCACAAAATTCTGCAGGAAAATAATGTCTCATTTTGTACCTCGTGTGAGGACTTACTATCGTATTTTCCTTGAGGTAAGGGGATAAAGAGAAAAATAAGGAGTGTCTTCAAGCCTTCATTCAAATGAAGTATCTGAAACTTTTTTTGCAAAGTACAGACCCATTTTTCCTGATGTCCTAAGCCTTTTTCTTGCTGTCATCTAGAGAAGTGAAAATGTATGCCAAATAAAATCACCTTCAGATGCCTGGATCATTATCCTCAAGTATTTAAAAATATTGGGCTGAAGGGCAGGGGAAGGGAATGAGGAAAGTAGATAGATGTTGTTTAATGAATTTCTTTTTCTCCAAGATGATAAAAAGTTCTGAGTGGACATAGTGGTTATGGTTGGACAGTTAAAAATGTACTGAATACAAATGAATTGTACATCTAAAAATGGGTAAGAGAGAATACATACCATATTGTATTGATGAACACTTACTATATTGTACTATATTGTACTGTTATTTTACCACAATAAAGAAAATTGAGATTAATATCTTCAGACCAATGCTTAGCATGAAACCCAAGAAGTCTGAATTTGATTATATTTCCTTGTTGGATAACTTAGTACTACACATTAATAAACCACAGCTCCATTTCTTATTTTCCTAGTTTCTATTAATCCATTGCTTAAGTAAAGTCAGAAAGCAGTGCTCATCACCAGGAGCAGAACAGGTAAGTGCTGTGGAAAGTCCACGGACAACAGGTCAAGTCTGCCTACTGCTAACAAGGGCAGAGCAGGCCAAGGAAAAAGGCAAGGAGCACTGAGTGAGGAGAGCATCTGAAAAACACAGACAGAAGGATAGAATTCAGGAAGATGACCTCGTATGGGACTGGGCAAAGCCACGGGAGAGAGTCACCAGGCTAGATCAGGGGAGTTCATTCCAGGAAGTAAACAGCAGCGTGAAAAGGGGAGGCCGAAGCCCACTCAGGGTGGTGCAGGACCAGTTCAAATGACTAAAGGAGTCTGCTCCGATGCAGGAAAGTCCGACGCACTAGAAAGAACCTGTTAGGTGTTAAATTCTGCCTGAAAATTTACAACAAAAAGTCAGTATCTTGTTTTGTTCTAGATTTAACCTAAATTTTCTGTCTTAATGCTGTAACCTAAACATTTGAAAATATAAGATCAAATGCCTTTTATAATTTATTTTTTCAAAATGAAATTTCACTTACATTCCCCCACCCCATATGTACTACAAAATGTTGAACCCCGTTCTCAGCCAACTCATGTTGATGGCCTTTGCCCTGCACTGGTCGTCTTCAGATCACGGGGGCTGCTGTTAGTTTACTTTGTTCCCAGGGTCAGATCCTATCATCAGCTTTTTCAGCTTATGGAAACAAGTATGGATATCTGCTGTTAAATGTCTACTAATTTCAGAGTCTATATGAAACGAGTCTGGCATTTTGGTTGTGCACAAAACTGTAGTAATTCTCTAGCAGGGGAGTAAAGTATCAAAACCCTGCCCCATACACAACTGCACATCAAATGTAAGTCTGAAAATTAAAACTAAATGAGGAGGAGACGCCTTGAGCCAGGAAATATTAGCAGATCAACAATGGCCCATAATGTGGACCCATTTTTCTCTTCAGAGCTGGTGTTATAATACATTATCATTAGGAGGGAGGTTCTGAATCCATTTCCTCAGGAGATGAGTCTGTTTCCATGGTTACACAGGAGCCGGGTCTTTAAACTCCAGGACAAATGAATGGAGCATTCACTAAATCAGGCAATTTCTGTGTATTTACAAGACAGATAATGGCTGTTAGTCTTGCTAAACTCTGATTTGCTTCATTTTATTCAGTACAGAAGAGGTCAATGAAGAAGAAATGCAAGAGAGCTGCCTCCTGCCACAGCTGAGCCTAGATCAGTGTAAAACATGCCTGGCTCTCCAGGCTGATCTTGTCAAACAAGCTTACATTGGCTTCACCTTGGATGGTGTTACCGTTATAACTTCCATGCACTGAAGCAGAACCCAGCAACAGGAGAAAATTGGGATTTTTTTAAAATGAGATTTTTGCCCATCAGTTCAATTTCAGTGGTGCTTCTAAATACCAAGGATGGTTAATCTCATGTTTTCAAATGGTGACAATCAGCTTATGAATCTAAGTGAGTAACTCAGACTCATCTATAAGGTTTTCTTTCGTGGACTACCTATTAGCCAACTTCCCAGGGAGGGTACCTTTGGAGTCTTGCAACATTGCATGTTCAGTTGCTACGGTTTATCTAGAATAGCTTTAAAAAAAACACAAAAAACAGACCAGCACAACTTTAACAGGCTCTTTCCATTCTCACAAAAGATGTCAACCTCGGCTCATTTATTTTATCTTTAAAATATGGATTTGCCTTTATCAACAGAAAACTCACCAGATAATATGCCTCAAAGGACCTTCTCTTGAGTACTTATCACTTTCTTTGCAAGAAATGTCCACAGATAATTGAAGGACACAGTTTATTCTTTTCTTCATATTCATAGCTCTCATTTCTACTTTAGAATCAAGTGAAGAGTTTAAAATCTAAATCCCCAGAGATTGTTTGTTTTATACTGGGGATTGAATACAGGTCCTTTGCACTGAACTGCATTCCAGCCCCATTTCATGCTGAGACAGGGTCTTGCTAAGTCACTGTGATGCCCAGGCTGGGCTCACACTTCTGATCCTCCTGCCTCAGTCACCCACGGTGCTGGGATTACAGGTGTATGGACCACACCCAGCTCAGGTAGGATACTTTTTTAAAAAGCTCAATTGGCAATTCTGAGGCAAAGTCCAGAGTAAGAACCACTGGTCATCAGAGGTTATTAGTACAGTTAGACCTAAGAGCTCACTATTCAAAAGCATTTATCATACAAGATTGTGCTAATCAGCTTTCATGACTGTGACCAAATACCTGATCTAAACAGCTTAAAGGAAGAAAGGGTTGTTTTGGCCCATGTACTCAGCGCCATGGTCAGCTAGCAGCATTGATCTTCCAGGGGTGTGGGGCACGGGCACAGACACTATGGCGGGGCGTGAGGGCAGTCTGGAGGCAAAGTGAAAAAGCCAGAGAGAACTGGCCCAGGGCCAGACATAGCTTCCAAGGTCACAACCCCAGGATCTCCTCCCTTTCCCAGGCCCCACCTCCTGCTTCTATCACTCTAATCATGTCATCAAATTATCATCTCGTCAGTGGAGTAACCCACCAGGCAAGTCAGAGCCCTCATGGTTCAATCACTTCAAATGCTCACCAGCTGTCAGCCAAGCCTTCAACACAATGCTCATTTGCGGGGGGCATAGCAGATAACAGCTACCAGTCATACATGAATACCTTTAAAACTTTAAGATATTACAGTTAAGTCCTATGTTGCCCACCTCCTTCCTTCTAGTGCTATTGGATGTCCCTCTGGATTTTTATTTGCATACGTGTGTATTCACAAATATACACCAGTGGCTATACATATATATGAAAATACATAGACATTTGATTTTTTGGTACTAGGGTTTGAACTCACAACCTTGTGCATGCCAGGAAGGTGCTTGTGCTGCTGAGTGAAATCTCCAGCCCTCAAAAGTTTTAACATGTGTCATACCATGCATATTGTTCTGCTGCTCCATTTCCACTTAACAGTGTGCCTTTGCACTCTTTCTGCACAGGACTTCCTGCTGTAGAGTATGAACAAGCTGTAGTTATTTTTAAAGGCCATTCCTCTAACTCTCTGCCATCCCGTGTGATAGCCACTGGCCACACACAGCTATGGGTACTGGACTGAGACTAATACGAAGTGGAATGTGCCACAGGTATAAAATACACACTTATACCAGGAGGACAAAGAATGTAAAATTGCTCATTAACAACTTTTTATTATTGATTATACATTTAAGTGATATGTTGGACACAGTGGCTCAAATAAAACATTAACTTCATTTCTTTTTACTTATATTAATGTGATGATCATAAAATATAAAGTTACTTATGTGGCTCATATTATATTTGTACTGAATGGGTCTGTCAAGCAGATGGGCAGTTAACCTGACATCACAACAGAGGGCCGCTTTACCCCTAAGGGGCATTTGGCAAAGTAGGGCAACATTTTTGCCAGAACTTGGGGTTGTAACCACAATCTAGTTGGTACAAGTCAGGGATGCTACTGAGAAGGATCTTTAATAGTCTTCAGTGCTGTTTTTCTTTTTTTTTTTTTTTTTTTTTTTTAATGTTTGTATTTGCCTTTTACCAAGGGCCCGAAAGCTCTGTAAGTTTTCCTAGAAATGCTGTTCTTGGAATGGCTTTCAGGTGCAGTAACTGATAACACAAGTCATGTGTCAGGGCCAGATGTCTGTTCTCAAACACACTATGTATTTATTAGTTATGGATGATGTTGCCAAGCAAATAGATTACAGATCTAAACTTGTTATGCAAACCCACAGGTAAAATATATGTAAAACAGACTGCTCCCACATATTTGTAGATTAGCTGGTCTTTTTCAGGAAGCAAGGATATTTATCTCCTATAATCTTTGACTTCTGTTTACAAAAATGCAGATTTTAGCTATTATGGTTCATGTTTTAAGGTTTTTGCATGACATGTGAAATGTAAGATCCCCTCCAGCCACGAAGTAAATCATGTCAACCATCAGCTTCCTCTGCTGTGAATTCCTAGCAAAGCGCTAATCTTAACTTTCTTCCTGGAGTGAATCTGAATCCTGAATTCATCCTCAGTAAGAATGAGATTACACATACTGAGATGAGCATTAGACACCCTAACAATTAGTTACAAGTCCATTTCCTGCCATGTTCCCAAGTAAAAGGATTACACTGCAGCCAGCAAAAGTCTGTGATAACCCTCAGCCAGCCTGGGCCTAAGCTGACACTTAACCGACTTCCACATCTGGGACCTCGGGGAAGAGAGCAAAGGTCAGAGAGAAGCTGGGTTGTAAATGCTCTAAGGAAAGAGCTGTCTTTCTAGTTTCTAGGCAGCTCTTAGAGCAGATCCTGGCACACCTAGCAGAACTGGAATACCTGATTATGAAAACAAGATGAAGATGAAAAACAGATGAAAAAGCACATGAGTTAGACCAGAATGCTGATGCAGCAGTGTAATCGTGGACCTGGCAAATCTGTGACAGCGGGTAGACCCGTGAGGTGAGCAGAGCCCCTCCCCCAAGCTGAGTCTTCCGAAAGGCACAGGGGGGAAGGGTGGGGAGTCTCTCAGAACCTCTGGGTCTCTCCCTGTTACCTGACCGCTCAAGCTTCAGACTACTGTAGAGGTGACCAGCTACCCTGCAAAGCCCTCAGCTGGCCTAGTGGAGGCAGCAAAGATGAAACTGGCACATCACGTTGTGCTTCAGAAACCTCTTGAGGGGATGGATCCAGCTTGGGAAGCCAGTGTCACACAACTTCAGAAATCAGCAGGGGGCACTGCTGCTTGGTATTTTCGGGTGAAACTCGAAACCAGATACTTTACCAGTGCCCAGGCAGAAAGAGCTGTCAATTCCGCCCAGCTTTGATGAGAAACCCACGTCCACGCTGGTCATGCTCTTATGCAGTTAATAAAGGGCTCTACTGTCCAGGGAGCATTTGAAGCTGAATCTCCAATTCATGACACTCATCGGCTTTTTCAAAATGGGTATGAAAACTTTTCTTCCCCACAGAAAATGGCTTAAACTTCCTCCTGCTATTAATACATGTTTCATGCACACTCCTCCATTGATCATGGTAAGGTGGCAACAGAAACATAGGCATAGAGGTCACTGGCCCTGAGCTTTTAAGATGGCACAACTTGGGGGAGAAACACCTGGCCAGATGTGCAGCAGCTGCTCCTCTCCAGTTCTGGAGGAACCAGAACTGTCTCACACAATCGGTTTCCCAAGCACCTGCTCTGCATCAGGTGCTGTGAAAAATCTGTGGACAAGATGGTCTGTTCCTCCTCGCTCCCAGGATCTTATAAAATGGAGAATGCTGCAGTTTGGATGTGGTTGGAATCTGTCTCCCAAAGGTTCATGTGCTGGCAATGTGGCGTCCTGTGAGGTGTGAGGTGTGGAACCTGGAGAAGGTGGTGTCTAGCAGATGCTGGTCGGACCATGCGGGAACTGATGCGGTCTCCTGGAGCAGGTCGGTTCCATGGAAATGGCCTGTTAGGAAACCAGCTTGACTCCTGCAGCTCCCTCTCTCGCTTCCTGTCTCACCAGGTGGCCACCTGCTCCCTCCTGCACTCAGGTCCCCCCCGTGTGGCACTGTCACCAGGGTAAGTCCCACACCAGAGCTGCGCAGATGTTGGTCCCATAGTCTCAGACCTCCAGATCTATATGCTGAACAAACCTCTTTTTTTGGTCAGCCTGGGTTTTTTAACTACTCTTGGGTGTTTTGTTATAACAATAAAACACTGAGACAGGAGAAGCAATTCAGCAGGTCTCTACCTCCCCTTAGTGAGTGCTGCAGATGGGGTGCTCCGGGAAGGAACTACAGGCCAAGGCTACCTTTGTACTTGGGTATCTCCCTTGGGGCTGATTTGAAAGTCTATTTCTCACTCTAGACCAAAATACAGCCATCTCTTCTGGGGATAGTATATATATTTTTTCACAATTATCACCTAGAGGAAATTTTCATAAATTTGGAGGACAGAAATTCTGTTTTGATTAGATTTCATGGTCATTAGTTACTTGAAGAAAGTTGTTTGTCTTAATGATTGACAAAAGTATATATGGCTCCTTAATTCTAAGACAATTGCCCCTGATTTTAATAGCTTTATCGGGAAATAATCTACATATTGTAAGTATACCCATTTCATACATAGAATTTAATGTTTTTTTGGTATAAATACCAAGTTGTGCAAGCATCATTGCAATCTCATTTTTTAAAACATTTTTATTAGCACATGTGTGCAGTGCATAATGACTATAGTCATTGTGGGGAGCTGATATGTGTACATAATACATCTTAGTTATTTTTATACCCCTTACAATCTCATTTTAGAACACATTTATCCTCCCCCAAAAGAAACCTTGTGCCCGTGAGCAGCGACTCCAACAGCTACCACCTGAGCCCAGGCCAGCATGATTCCGCTGTCCTTATATCTGCCTAATTTGAACATTTCCTATAAATGGTATCAACCAATATGTGTTTTCCTTTTAACCAGTTTCTTTGAATTAGCAAATGCTTTTTGAGATCCATTCATGTTGAACAATGTCTCAAACACTTCATTTCTTTTTATTACCAAATAATATTCTTATTTTTAGTTACTCATCAGTTGACAGACATTTCCACTTTGGGGCTATTATGAATAATAATGCTGTAATATCCATGTACAACTTTTGTGTGGATGTATGTTTCAATTATCTCGGGAAGACAGCTAGGAGCAAGCCTGAAATGATAATTATGATTAGTTTCTGTAGAACTGCCAAACTATTTTCTACAAGGACTGAATCATTATTTCTGAAATAAGGTACAATTTATCATCTATGTGCATATACAGTATTTAAGGGATCACTTTACATTTTCAATTAACTATTTGTTATTAAATTAATGGCATGCCTTAAAATTTATTGGAGAAAAGGAATAGGGAGCAAGAACAGCTCCTGAGACAGTGGGTTGCCTCAGTCCTACCTCTTAGTAGTACATTCAGCTTTAAACTCATCAAGGATTGGTAAGGTTACTACACCCATGCTCTAATTATCTTCCAAAGGTCCCACTTCTGTTATAATATAACATGTTATATTAAGTACTCAACAAAGAGAACTGCAAACATACTCAAAAAGTCTGGGGATATTAGCTCAGAGTAAGGGGCCTTGGGTCCAATCCCAGGCACCAACCAACCAACAGAAATACTCTGGAGGAGTCAGGGACTTTTTGACACGAGGAATCTTGGACGATTCCTTGGATAGATGGGACTTAAGATGGCTCTAGGCTGTAAGGTCAAAAGAACATCTTAAATAATGAGACTGTGCCATCCATTATTCTAGTTCCTGGCCACATGAAGTTACTGGGCTCTTGAAAACTGTGGCTAGTTAGACCCTAGGCCTGGCTGGCCACTGCTGAACTGGGGAGACTGCCGAGAGGCAGGAGGGCTGTTGCCCACCAGCAGAATTTTCCAGAAAGAGCTTTGGTGGTGCCAGAAGAGTGGCTTTGGGGGAGAAGAGAAGTACAGGTGCCGAGGAACAGGGACAGCCATGGACCCCTAGACTCCAGGAAGTATGGACTGCACGGCCAGGCCGAGTGCCCCCTGAAGGCAATGATCCTGCTGGCCCTGCTCCTGGCTCTGGGCCAGCCGCAGGCACAAAGGGACAGTGGGACCAGAAAGCAGAGCCCCCTGCAGAGTCCCATTTGGGGATGACTTTGGGTGCAGGGCCCACAGAGTCTGCCCCCTCGGGAGAGTCTTATAATGCTGCTGCCATAAAAACAGTCGCAGGTTCCCACATGGTTTTCAAGCAGCGCTAGGATTTTTGTCCTCTCATTGAGACACTTGCTCCTAAACTCCCCCAGTTCTTTTGACTCAAAAAGCCACCCTCCTCTTACACGGGAACTGCAGTAAGGAGGGCTGATGCAATCTCAAGGGGCCAAACATGCTGGACCCAACTTTGAGAGAGGAGCAAAAGGAGGCACAGTTACTGAGCGCCTAAGAGAACATCACGACACTCACAGCTGCCTTCCAGACGCCCTGTGAGCTGCAGGGCCTGGGCCACCACCGAGAGCAAACCCGCTGCAGACTGGAAAACTTTGCGTTATACTTGCTTCTACTGCATTTCAAAGACTTAGCATTAAAATGAAGTAGAATAGCTCACTAATAATTTTTATACTGAGTACATTTAAAATGGTATTACTTTGGATATATTAGGTTAAATAAAATATATTAATGAAAGGAATTTCACTGATTTTTACCTTTAAAATGTGGTAAACAGGATATTAAACCAAGGTACGTATGTGGCTGGCTGTTTTATTGTACAGCATCATCTTATTGTACAGTGCTATTGCAAGATAAATAGGGCAGAGATATATGGAGCTAAGCGTTTGCTGTCACTGAAAAAGCCAGTGAGGTGGGAAACAAACCTGGGAAATAAGGTTGGGTCAAGCTGTAAAGGACCCAGTGACCTGCAGAGATGAGCGGTTAGAACTTTGGTCAGGATGTAAAGCAGACTCAAAGGTTTTGAGAACAGGAGTATAAAACTCAGGTCTTTGTCTTAGGAAGTGTATGCTGGGACAGCCTGTTATGGTGGAGACATTGTGTCAACTTGACCAGTTTAGGAGTTTGACTGAGAGACTCATCAGGGAGTCAGGATCCTTGATAAATACCCTCATCCTTTGCAAGAGGAGGGCACAGAGATTTTGTGAGTGCTGTACCTGCCCTGGAGGCCGGGAAGGGGGGCCAATGTACAATATAAGGGAGGAGAGGCTTGTTTCTGCCTCTTCTCTTGCTGCTGCCTTGAAGTGTTATCCCAGTGCCATGTCACCCTGCCTTGGAGCCAGCTGATTATGGGACTGAAACCTCCAAAAACTGTGAGCTAAATAAACCTTCCCTTCCTTCATTTTGGATGTCAGGTGTTTTGTCCCAGCAATGAGAGAAAAGTAACCGAGACAGGGCCTGATCACTGTCAGTGACTGAGGTCATGAGGGTGCACCACGAGCAACCTCACTCCCACCATAAGAACCTTCCAGACTCCTCAAAGTGCTGACCAAGCTGACGCCACAAAAACACAATCGCACCTGGAAGCAGGAAAGGGGGCTGCCAAGCGCTGTAAATGCAAGGAATCTGATGGAGTAGGTCAACAAGCTGCAGGGAATCTGAACAGGACCTCGGACACTGGAGCTGGCGGCTGTGTGCCTGTTGGGACAGGGAGTCCAGGTAAAATCCTTGCATATAAAGGGACAAGAAACCAACTCATATTAGCACATCTGTCCCCTTCAAGAGATGGAAAAAACAAAGTCAGGAGAACAGGCATCAGTGCAGCAGCTTCTAAAGACAGAACAGGAAAATCAGGGAGACCCTGCTGCATGGAGGGGGAGTAAAAATAGTTTCAGAAAGAAACAGGAGCCAGTGGTATCAGATGTTGAGCAGAAATCAAGTGAAATGATGCTTCTGATATGATGAATATGAGGTTCCCCAAGACCCCAAAGACAGCAGGACCCAGGGTGGCTGAAAGAGAAGGAAGCAATAAGCCAGGTGTGGTGGTGCACACATGTAATCCTGAGACTCTGGAGGCTGAGGCAGGAGGATCACCTCTTATTTAAGGCCAGCCTGGGCTACAGTGAATTCAAGGCCAATCTGAACTACACAGTGAGATCCTGTGTAGGATACTAGATGTCCCTCCAAATCCTCATGCAGTTTTAGGGTTATTTTGGAAGTGGCTGAATCTAGAATGTGATGTACTCCTAGTGTAATGCTGGGGTTAAGGGTGCTAGGATTAAGGGTGGGTGATTGTTGGATCAATCCACTGTCTGGACTGGTACCACCCTAATCTCAGTAGACTGGACACAGTATAAGGGACAGAAAGAGGTTTATCCCTTCTCGCTCACTGCTTTTGCTGTCTTCTGCCTCCAGGAAGGTGGTCTCTCTGCCTTGCCACCCTGCCTTGGAGCAGCTGATTATGGACTGAAACTTTTACAGCTGCAAGCCGCATAAACCTTTCCTTCTTTGTGTGTTGGGTATTTTGCCCCAGCAATGAGAAAAATAACTAAGACATTGTCTCAACTCCCCCAACCCTTGCCAGAAAGAATGAAGCATGAAGCAGCAATTCCCAGTTCTCACTCTGAGCAAGAGAATAGTTCTGAAGATGAAGATAGGAAGCAGGGTGGGGAAAGAGCAGAGTTAGGCGATGATGGCACAGCGAGAGCAGGAGAAGGAAGGGCACCGGCTTCCACCAGAGGCTGTGAGGAGACCCACACAGGCTGCGGAGCAGTCCTGGGCGGAAGGAGTAGGCACAGGAGGTCATGAGGGAAGGTTGGACTCTTGCTGCTGGCAGTGAAAGGAAGGAGTGCTACAGAAAGCTGCCGAATGGCAGGTGTCTGCCTGCTCCTATAAGAGTCCTACAAACTCCTGCAAGCGAGGTCCTGACAGTTTCCCTGACAGCCTGGCTCAGAATTTACTACCACCAAATGCACAAAAGCACCCATGGAAGACTGAACACAAGAGGCCTCTCTACCAAGAATCCAGAATGGGCATGGGGAGAGTGAAGCCAGGCTGGAGGGACAAATGAGGAGACTCAGAGAGGGTGGAGAAACAGTCAGCAGGCAAAAAAAAAAAAAAAAAAAAAGGAGCATAGGGCAGAAGCCAGTCCGCCCAGCTCATGCTACAAGTATGACAAGTTCATGGTCAAATGATAAGGAGCAATTTCTGTCATTTTTATTTACATCCAACAGCTGAGTCATGAAGTAGATAAACTTTTAGTTTAAAAGGAGGGGGAGTGAAGTAGACGGAGGTTTTTCTTCAACCTCTTTGTTTTTCAATGTTCATCATTCAGTTAACCTTTCTGGTTTTCCTCTGCTGAGGGTTAAGGATGTGAAGACTAACAGAGGATGAGAATATAAGCTATATTTAACCTCATCCTCTAAGTTCAAACCCAATGAAGACCCCTCCAACTGGCAAGCCAGGAAAATAGTCACTGGCCCTTCTGAAGAAAGTCAGGACTCCCCAACTTGGCTCTAGGGTTTTGCTCTATAGAAGAATCTCTGCTTTTATGTGAGCTGTTTACAATGTGTAAAGTTGGGAATTTTATCAGCCTAGAGAAGCAATGAAAAAAGAGTGACAGCTGAGACCAAAGAGCTCACAGGAAACCCTGTAGAGGGCCTATGGCAACTTTCAAGGTTAAGCAGAAAAATCCAGGTCACCTTGAAAATCAGCTTGACCTTCACCAGCACGGAATGTGTTTCTGGCCAGTGAGTGATAAGGAGCTGAGAAAAGGATGATCATGGTGACAGTCAGAATAGTCTTGGGAAAACGATCACGGGAAGGAAACAGAGGCCCAATCAGTAGGGAGGAAGAACAACAACGTGCTCAGTGAAAGTACAGAGACTGAGAAATAACAGCCAGAAATCATCCAGACAAGCAAATACCTACCCTGTCTTTCATTTCTCCCTCTCTTCCCCTTTTAGGGTACTGGGGATTGAACCCACCCCAGGCCTTAGCAATGACCTGCATCCAAGCCTTTTAAGTTTTAAATTTTGAGATAGGATCTTGCTACATCACTAAGCTGCCCAGGGTCTGAACCTTCAATCCTCAACAGCCTTCCAGAGTCCTGAGGTCTGTGGCACCACATCTGTCTTCTTTCTCCTTCCCTGGATCACTCCTACCTTTATAGACATTTCCCTTTCCTCCTGTCCTTCGTTAAATAAAAGGAAACGTATATACCAAAAGTTTCCATGAGACATTAATTCCAGCTTGGTCCCAACTGTCCCAGAAGAAACGGCTTTGTTTCAGTGTGCAGTAATGGACCCGTGAACTGTGATCCAGTTTTCAAAAATATTTATATCAAAATCACAATTTGTAGCTAGCAACCGAAATTAACTAATTACAAATAATCAAATTAGTTTCAATTAGCCAAGATAATTGAGTTGACCAAAGAAATTAAATATTTTAAAGCCATAATTAGCTTAAAAGGCATCTCATGCCTGAAAATGCAGTGAAGCTTGCTGTCTGGGTGTCTCGGGGGGACCCTGAACATTTTAAAATGAGGTTGGGCCACATCCAATTAGGATGCTCCTGAATGCTTCGGGGTCATCATTTAATGAGCTGTAACAATACTGTTCCACTGTGACTTCATGGAGATATACAGCAGGTAAATAAGCAGAGGTCTGTAGAACTAGGCGAAAAGGAATTGCAAGAAAAAAACCATAAATAAGAAGGCAACTCACTACTGACGGTAAACAATAATGGTATAAATCACCAATATTATCTCAGCTAAAATTAGATTATAGGTCACTTTGGTATTACAAATTACTTTTAGCAATTCTTGGATGCTTCCAGAGAATAATCTAAGTGGAATTCTTCTGTATAAAAATGCTGAGCTGCAGAATAGGGAAGCACTGAGGATGAAGATGCAAGTGTCACCTTCTACCAGCATCTAATTAATTAGTATTCACATGACTGAATGTAAATAAGCTGGCTCCATTTCTTCAGAGCTATGGTGAACATACAGGCTGCTTCCAAGATTTGGCTATTATTAATTGCACTGCTGTAAACATGGGTGTGCATGTGTCACTGTAATAATATGTCTAACTTTTTCAGAAGGATACCTAGCAGGAGAATACCTAGATCAAATACAATTTCTGCTTTTAGATTTTTTAGGAATCTCCATACTAATTTCCTTAGTGCTTGTATTGATTTATATTCCCACCAACAACGTAGAACGGTTCCTTTTTCCAACCACCTTGTCATTATTTGATTTCTTAATGGTAGCTATTCTTTCTGAAGTGAAATGGAATCTCTGTGCTGTTTTAACTTGCATTTCCCTAATGGACAGAGATACTGAATGTTGTTCATGTATTTACTGGCCTTCTGTACTTACTGTATTTACTGACACATCTGAGACGTGTCCATTCATTCCAATTGCCCATTTTTTGACTCTTATTGGGGATAGTCAATTTTTTGGAGTTATTTATCTAGGTACTACTCTTCTGAATGAGTAATAGCTGGCAAAAAATTTTCCCATTCTGCAGGTTGTCTCTTCACTGTGTTGGTTGTTTCCTTTTCTATGCAGAAGCCTTTCAATCTGATGGGATCCACTATGCTGATTCTTGGTACTATTGCTGATGCCACTGGGGTTCTAGTCAGAAAATCCTTTATCTGTATTCTAGAGTTTTACTTATTTTACCTGCCAGCACATTAAGTGTTCCTATTTCAATATTTAGATCTTTGACCTGTTTATATTTTAGTTTAATACATAGTGAGATATGTTTAGATATGAGGGCCAATCTTCAGCATGTGGATAGCCAGTTTTCCTAGAACTATTTATTGAAGAAGCTATCTTTCCTCCAAATCTTTGTCAAATATCAGATAGCTGAGTGTCTCTAGGTTTATTTCTCCATCCTTTATTCTGTTCCATTGATCTACTTGTCTGTTTTGTGTTTGTGTATGTCTGTATGCTAGTACCATGCTGTTTTTTTTTTTATCACTATAGCTTTGCAATATAACTTGAAGTCCAGGGTTGTAATGTTTTCTGTTTTGTTCATATAGCCCTGGATTGCTCTCGCTACTCTCCATGCCTTCTAAGGACAGAATTATTCTGTGGATTTTCAGTACAAAATTATGGCTTGTGAAGGGAGAGAAGACCGGGACGGGATATGATTGATGTAGGGTGCATGGGAAGAAGGAATTTATCAAAGGAGAGTGGATATGTTGCCGCTTTTTCAGAGACCAGACAGGTAAAAATTAAAACAATTACAACTGGTGCATTTGAAACATCCACACTTGTAAATTTTGAGCTGAAAACTGTGTTCTGAATTTATTTTTAAATTATTATTACTGCAGCTCAAGCTGGGATCAAATCCAGGCCTCATTCATGCTGAGTATGTGCCTTACTACTGAATGTATTTTTAATCCCTGAATAGTTTAAGTTTAAATTATCAGAATTTTTAAATAAGGTATTTTTCATTTCTACCTGAAACTTGAAAGCATGTTTGTAGGTTTATTTTTCTGCTTAAGATAGAGGTGACATTGTTTGAGGAAGAACCTGTTTACACAAAGTAATACTTTTTTTCAGAAACAGTGAATATTTTCCAGAGTAAATGAAAATATGAGCCTGATCTGCTAACCTGAAAATGTTAAACGTTTGTACCCCTACCTTATCTGCAAATAGCTCCAAAACTTATGCCTTTTCCTCATTCAATTTCTGCATTTTCAATACAGTAATGGTATATTCAATACAGCACTGAAGTTGAATAAATCACACAGATATATTCTCTGGAACAGTTTTGCTCCTGTTCCTTTGCAAGCAACAGGGAATTAAGGTCTTTAGGCACCAAAGCAGTAGGGCTATGTAGCTCCAAATCCACTGTAGGAATTGATAAATGTGGGGGTGGGTCCTCCATTTTAAGTTTAAAGAACATATTTTACATATAGCTAAGCTGTATGCATTTCTACACCTAAGTTTACTATTTGGGGGTAAAGGAGATTAAATATCTGCCCCATAATTTGGCTCTTTTTTCTTTTTGTGATGGTGCTGGGGATTGAGCCCAGAGTCTTTCGCATGCTAGGCAAGTGCTCTGCCTCCAAGTCATAGCTCAGTCCCGCTAATTTCTTAAGCACTCAACTCCTGAAAGAATTTCAGATAAATCTTATTTCCCCCTAAATGAAAACTCAAAGCTTTGCCAATTTGGATACAATAGCAAAACAGAGTTCCGTTTCAGACACTGAGCATTGTGTATTCTTCATCCACACAGGCATAAAATAAGGGGTCTCCTAGACTCAAGGCCTTTCGTAGATTCAGGTTGACATCTTAAAATCTCCTTCCTCTGACCATCACCAGGGTGACAAGACTTGTACCTTACCAAAGGGCTTCAGGAGCTAGTTTGCCACCAGCCCAGTAAGAATCCTTTGAGCATAGTTTCCTTAGACTTCTGATTTTCCCATCTACAAACTGAACACTCTTGGAACTTTCCTACTTACTGACCATTTTCACAGCAGGTTTTGTAGACTTGGCAAGTGAAGGAGGCTCTTTGGAGCTGCTATTGCACTGAGAGCTCCAGAGCGCTGCGACAGTGAACTCACCGCCACCTCAGGCCCCAGCGGGTCTCAGTGCCCTCAATGGCTCTGTCACCAATGCAGTTCTGCGGTAAACTTGTTTTCCTGTCAAATGATACCTAAGCCTGTGTTCTTTGAGGAATCATGTTTTTTATAGAAGTAAACAAAGAAAGCATCTTTAACGGTGATCTCACACTGTAGTGTTATGAACTCTAAGTATTATGTGAGCTATGAACTCAGTGAGTTATGAACACCCCTCAGTGTTATGAACTCAGTCATAACACTGCAGTGTGAGATGCACCATTAGAGGCCACAGCCAATAGGCAGGGGATAATGGAAAAAATGGCAAACAGTCACAGTCACAAGCCCAAGGCTGGCCTGGCTGTTACCTGGCGATCACTGAGCTGCCCAGCATCACCAATTCTGGTTTCTATCCCCTGTACAACTAGAGAAAAGCATATTACATAAAGCCAATGACAGTTTCATACTGCTCGAAAACCTTATTTAGAACTTGTATACTGTGCTTTCGATATGACTCAGCTGTTGGGACAGAACTCTTAATATGCAGAGTCATACGTTGCTATTATACGGACTGGCACATCCTGTCTTAAAACTCATAAAATTCAGAGAATTGAATGAGGGTGAAGAAAATATTTTCATGCACATCTACCCACAGCTTCCATTTAAACAGTGATGCTGACCTTCCAACAAGGGTCTCGGTTAAGCGTCATCTTTGCACAATGCTCCCCACAGTGTAGTGAAGCTGAAAGCCTCGGGAGCCCTGCTGCCCTTCACATCTCTCCTTATGAAAGAACAGGCACCAAACACAGATCATTACCCGGCAAGTGAATGGACCAGCTGAGTAAAAGGGGCAGGGGGCATAAGTCCCCTGAAAATACCCCAGTGAAACTCTGGATCCATAGATTTCATTAACGATAAATCTTTCCACACTGACTTGAATCCAAAACACAGACTTGGAGGCCCAGAGAACGCTGTGGCCCTTGTCTCAAACTATACTGTGACACTGGCTGTGTGGTCTGAGACAAGCGCTGCCCACAGCCTCTGCCTTCTTCCCTGGCAGCCAGCCCCGGAAGGTTAGCCCTGAGGCGCATGAGACAGGCTGAGGATGTCTCTCCTTGGATCCTCCAAGAAATGGCATCCATTGCATTCTAGACCACTCCTGTAAAGCTAGCAGAGCAGGCCACGAGGCTGGTCCTCCATTCCCAGGCTGGTACAGCTGGATCAAAGGAACAGAGCAGGGAAGATTGACAACTTTCTTCAGACAAGGTTATTTTGTGTCAATATGAACAATGCAGACACATTTGTGACCCTCCGTTATCCTACTGGGACCAGAAGGGCCAGGAATGATCTGGGAAGTGAGTTCCCCTAGTCCTTACTTCCTTGACAACAGACAAAGTCAAAGATCTGGAACCAGGGATCAGCTGACGGTACAAGCCAGCACCAGTTCTGGTTTCATGACCACTCAACTGACCTCAGGGCACATTCTTTCAGTTTCCCAAGAATGAGTTTCTCCAGTTTTGTAAAGTGATGTTAGCTTTGTAAATTCAAAGAAAATCTTGGTGCCTGCAAGTCTCTGGTTCTGAGCTTTTCAAAGAGCTATTGTTCCTCCTCTGGCCATTGAAGGTTGTCGTCCACAGCAGGAAATGCTGACTAGACCCCAAATTCTCCACCAGTGACAGACATTTCAGCAACAAGGTAAGACACATAAAATTGGCTGGACTCTATGTTTCTGTGGGGCCTGTTGACTCATTTTGTTAAGTCAAAGGCAAGTACTAACTTGTTTATTTGCTAAGTAATCAGACACAACTGATTGCTAAGCTGCCTTTTTTTTATACTTTCCAACCATGTCCCTTCTTACTACCAATCTCTCTGCAAGGTGATTCATTTCTATCCTTAGCCATGTAACTCTTGGGGCACATTTGGATCCAGTAATTTACTCATTAAAAATCTATAAAGTACCTATTAGGAAGCAGGCTTTTTGGAATTTCTGCTTTCCTCTGGAAATTTTAGGTGGGTTGGAAATATTATGGGTCAACAGGCAGCTCCTGTTCCCACTTTGGGGCGTCCTGCAATTCTCACTCAGCTTTTTGCAACCTGTAACTAGGGTGACCATACGCTTTGGTTTGTCTGTCTCTGCCTGTGGTTCCGGCATAGCTATTAACAGTTCCCACTTTCATTCTCCAACTCTGCCAGTTAGAATGTTAAGCTCTATGGTCACCCCAAAGATAACCAGATCTACCTGCAGTTCTCACAGGCTGTGTGTGTGTGTGTGTGTGTGTGTGTGTGCGCGCGCGCGCGCGCGCGTGCATGCGCACACCCCAGGGAGAAGATTCTAGGAGAGAAAGTATCCATATTGCTAGCACCCACATAAAACCTTAAGTCCTAGGCTGATATGGGCCATGCAAGGAAACCACAAAGCTTGTTGCCACCTTCGAGAAACAGGTCTGGAATCAGTTCTTCTCAGAGACAATGTAACACAGGGGGGCAAAGAGCACACACAGACTCCAAAGCCAGACTTCTTGGCATGGCCCTGCCTCACTCTATACATGGCAAGTTCTTCAGTCTATCTGTGCCCAGATTACCCATCAGGAAAATGAACATAGCAGCAGTACCTGCCTTCATGGACTATGTGAAAAGCAATAGGAGAAATGCATGCCACATACGAAATGCTACGAGGTGTTTCCTGGCACATACAATTGCCCTGAATCCAGACAGATCCCAGCACCAGACAAGTGCACATTGGCCAGACACAAAGGAAGCCTGCTTTTGAGGGAAATATGGTGCAAATGACTTGGGTATGGAGATTGGCAAAATCAATCCATTCAGATCCCCTCCTTTACAAAATAAATGTTTAATGAACAAGGCAGGTCACTGAAGCCAAATCTTGAGAGACAGGCAGCTCCTGTTCCCACAGAACCCCCAGGATCCAGAGAGCCTGAAACAGCCTTGATCCCCATGTTCCAGTGCACCCTTGTTAGAAGCCCCTTTGCCCAGCTTCACCGTTGGTGACTCTTCTTGGCATCTTACAGAGGGGCACAGACCAGGCTGAGCTCCCAGAGAAAGACGAACATGGGAATTCGGGAACCTCAGACCTTGACATATACCGGAACCTTCTACTTTTAAAATTTTAAATTGTAACATTCTTCTCTCCAACCACAATTTGCAATCAACTCAGTTCCCTGAAAGTCACAAACAATGATTCCTCAGAGGCCCCACTGTACTTCAAAGCTTTTCCCTTCCTGGCTTCATTTTCTTTTCTACACAACCTGGATCACGTGTTCTGTAGCACTCTTTCTGCACTACTTCACTTAATCCTTAATCTCCCAGGGTCTACCCAATGCCCCCAAAGCTTCTGACCATAGATCAATCCTACTTGGCACGGGAGAGCTCCAAAGCAAGTGCACAATCCTTTGGCTTTGTGTGGCTGCTTGTTACAATTTCAAGGCTGTGCATTTTCTCAACTTGTTTCAAACCATTTGCCTCCTACCTTCACCACTGTCCTGGAAAACTGCGCCCATCTTCCCCTCTCCCACTGCTGTCCATCCCAGAGTGTTCATCCTAGCTTGCTCCTCAGAATACACAGGGCAACAGTGCAATGCCTCATCCAGATGCCTTTCCTGAGCTCTCTTCCAGCACCTTCAACTTGCAGTTTACCATCAGTGCCAGTTCACTTGCCTGCTTCACAAAAGCGCTCATATTTGGTTTTTCTTCTGTCCAGTACCTCAGCAAAGTATGACTGAACTTGTCAATCATGGCCCTCTTTGTTCTTTGATCCCAGCTGCCACATGATTTAAATATTTATTCCACTCCTATCATTTGACATCTTCTACATATTTATATTATTACACAATGTATCTAGGGTTGCCTAACATCTGTCGGTATTTGCCACAAGACATCAGGGCCATGCAAAGTCAGGAGCCTGGTCTTCAGCACCTTTTTATTCTAGGAGGGACCCATTGGTTACATTATGGACACTTCACTGACTGCCGGGGTTGGGTTTTCACACCAGAATGCCCAAGGACTGCTGAAGTGCTGGCATCTGAGATTTGCTTTGCTCAAATGCATATAAATGGATGCTCAGAGATTCCCAGCAGCACTTGCAGGTATAAGGCTTGGGCGTCTCCAGATACACACAAGTGTCTCTTCACATTTCTAACTGCTGTGATCCCCCAAACAAATGAAGAAACAAACAGTGCCTTTGGGTGTGAATCTACTCAGGAAATGGAAGTAAGGTCTTAAAGGGTGAGTTAGGTTTGGAAGGAGGAAAAGAAAAAAGAAGCAAGCAAGAAAATAATGAAGGAACAGAAGAAGGCATGAAACTTACATGTGAGGTCCTGGGGGTTTCAGCTGGGAAGGCAGATAAAGAGTGGGCAGCAGGGAAATGTGGAAAAGCTCCAGCAACGCAAAGCTCAGGAAATCGGGACCCTTCTGGCTCTAGGCCCCGAGCAAATGCTCTGTAAATTCATGCAGATCCAGTAAACTTAGGTTTGGGATTGTAATTGCTTTTGGTTTACTTTCTTGTTAGTGGAGAGGCTGGGGATTTTTAAAGGGATCTTTTCAGATTAGTTTTATTGGCCCACAATTGCCCTATTTCTCAGTGTGAGTATGAACAGATGCTGAGCAGCCTAATGGCTGCATGTGGTGCCTTGGAGGTTCCGAGATCCCCATTAGCTCCTCTCCATGTGCTGCCTGCCCCATCTAAGCCTCCTCACAGCATCCCCCAGCCAGCCCTGTCCTAGGGTCCCTACACCTCTCCCTGGTCTTCCATGGACCCAGAGTCCTTTTGGAAATGCACCCTGAGGGAGTGTGGGGAGTAGTCTGAGAACCAGCATTCCTAACCCACTCACCAGTGACACCCCACTGCGGGTCTAGGGACCATGCTTGAGCAGCAAAAGCTCTGCTCCTCTACCGCTGGGCCAAAGTGTGTTAACCAGATTTGGTACAGTAACAAATACCCAAGATATTAACATTAAAAGAGCAAAGGTTTATTTTGGCTCACTACACAGTGGGTTCAGTCCATGGCTGGTTGGCCCCATGCTTGGGGCGCTGGCTGTGCTGTACACAAAGGGCACAGTGCAAGGTGAAGGGATGCTTACGTCATCTGTCTGGGATGCAGAGACGCAAAGACCAGCATCTCATAGTCCCCTTGAGGGGCGCCCTCAAAGACCTAAGCATCTCACCAGGGCGAAGACAGAGCCTCTGCCTCTATCACATGTTCTATGAGGGACATTTCAGATCCAATTATAACCCCATGTAAACCAAAGAACAAGCAAGTTGCCGCTCAGGAAGAAAGTATCAATGTTCTATTTATGTCATCTGTACACAAAGACACGAAATCTTCATCAGTCCTTCTGTTAGAAGGCCTCCCGTCAGGTTGGGGATAAGGAATCCTGAGGAAAGGGTAGAGATAAAATTCTGCCACTCAGGGGTAGACAGTGGTGGACTCGTCATTCAGCTTTCTGCAACACGGAGGAACACGGATGCTGAAGAATTTGTGGGATACACTGTCTGGTTTCAACTAACCTAATCCTTACAAAATGTACCAGAGGCTCAAAGAGTGTCAAGAAACTGCTCATTAAAGATGACAGTGAGAAGCCACATCTGCCAATCAAATTTAGCCCACAAGCCCAAATTATGACGGAGATTACGTAGAATATGGTGCTTGTCATGTTTAATGACGACGAGTCAGGTGGTGTACTGCACCGGAAGTGGCACTACAGTATGCGCCTGTAATTGTGAGGGACAGTGTCTACTTTGGGGCGTCTGCACGCAGGCATTATTGCACCGATAGGGAGCACAATCGAGGTTTGCAGACAACTGCGTGGACCAGCAGTGTGGCTTCCCTGGCAGCAGAGACTACACATCTGGCATCCTTTGATTAATTCCCAGCCCAACCTGTCTCCACCTGGCGACCCCACTGCCCACCAGCCACACAACGCTAAAGTGGAAGAGGCAGCGCCCCGAATTCTAATGCCTGTCAGGGGCAGGATCACTGAATCTTAAAGAAGGAAGAAAATGTATGAGACTGGAATAGCGCGCCCCAAACTGTGACTACAAAGACCAAGACATGACATCCCCAAATACCCCTGTCTGCCATTAGGATTGTTTTAGTGGATTATTTTGAGAAACTGCAAACAGAGAAGTTTCCTGCTCCTATCTAAGGGGCACATCTGCATCTCCTATGTACCAGGAAGAAAAACGAGGGCTCCCCCAGCACAGCAGACACTGATAGAGGGCAGCGTTAGCCTTGCTGGTCATGCTTTCCCAGCCTCTCCACAGCGCCCTGCTGACCATTTCTGACAACTGCCTTTTACTCCAGCAGTACGCTGGCCTCCCTGTTCCTCACCTCTGAGCAGTCTGCTTTGCCTGGCTGCCTCTGAGTTACAGAGGCCTCCCCTGATGCGTGGAATGACAAAGGCAGAGAACACAGTCATCACCTCCTCTTTCTTAGATGGCATGCTCCTATGCAAAAGCCCTGTCCGCTACACGCCCTGCAACACTGTGCTGTCCTCTGCAAATCTCTCATTCATGATTCTGAGTTTATCTCTGGGGCTGATAGGTATCTTTACACTTTATGTGGTTAGATTTGATGTAACATTCTTTAGTATTAACTTCTTTAAATGGCTGCAGTATATCCTTATTGTCCCTCCCTCCCTGGCATCCAGCTGCTCTTCTTTCTGTGCTAGAGATCCAGCTTCTGAACAAGCACTCTTAGTTATACTAACACTTGCGGGTTGGCCTCTTGACCTCCTAATTAAATGTTACTCAGGCTACACCAGCCCCTCCCCACACCTGTGCCTTAAATCAGGGCCACAAAAACAGAAAGCAAGTTAAACCACTACACCTGTTTATTTCCTGATGTCCCAAAACCTAGGGCATCTTTTCCACAATTTGTTCAAATTTCATTCAATTCTATTAATTCCCCAGCATTCATTTTTTGGTGCTGCTATAACCACCGTACACTCAGTGGTTTAAAACAGCGCAGATTAAAAGGTTAACATTCACTCTTACGAAACCAGTGTTTGCAACTCGACAGTAGAAAGGCCACTCAATGAAAGACAATCTTCAATATTTCTTCAAAGAGATATAAATGACCAAGAAGAACATGAAAAAAAGTTCAACAGACATCAGTAGAGAAATGCAAGTAAAAATCAGTGAGGGGAGAAGGAAAAGATGACGGATTAATAGACAACACTACACAGAGCCTCCCCTGAGAGAGACAACACACGCCCTAGAGAGGTCCACACAGAGGGAGATGGATCCTCCCCACCTAGGAAGAAACTAAAGGCAAAAGTGCTGGTTAAACACAGTCCTGCGGTACATTGCGAAGCTGAGATTAGCGGCCGCTGCGCTCTCCAGCTGCCTGAATTCCTGCTACCGCCGCCACTGGCCGGAGCAGCCCGAACCCGCTGGAGCACCCAAAACCGCATCGCTGCGAGTAACCAGCGCGCTGAGACCAAGGCTGGTGAGCCCAGTGAAGAACAGAGCCGGCAAGGGAACTCCACTAAACCCCGGCGAGTGCTGGGAAGGGCACGGCCAAAGGGACAACATGTTGGAATCGGGCAGGAGGAGCCTGGACTAGGAACGACAGTGACTTCACTTGGTTGCTCAGTTCCCAGAGCAGATTGGTGGGATCTGCTTGGCCTGGGTCATGCCCCTGGCAGGGACCCAATAAGCCATCCCCAACTGATTCCTGCTGTGTAGCACACACTAACCTGGTAAAGGCCCCCCAAGGTTGACTGGCCTGGTGGGGAGGGGCGAGCATCTGCAGCCCCTGCCTACACCTCAATGACCAAAAGCAAACAGGAGAGGGCAGAAATCCCTCACCAGCATGATTCAGAAGAAGCATAAGCAACAAGGAAAAGGGCTGGGACCTCCACTATACACCTGTATAAAAGAAACCAAAAACATGACAAGAGAAAGAAACAAGAAAAAGACCCCAGCCCAAAACCCTGAGAACACTGATCCAGGAAAAGGAAATACAAAAGAGACTGAGGGCAGCCAACATGCAACATCAGACAGACATGGCTTCAATGGACATTAAGAGATATCTTCGGGACCTTGTAGACGAGCTCAAAGCTGAAATATTAAATCGGGTAAAGCAAGATATAAGTAGATTAATAAAAGAAATGCTAAGCATCTCTCAAAAAGACACAGATGGAAGAAGTGAGGAACACAAAAAAAGGAGAGAAATGTTTGATAAAGAATATAAAGAAAACTTAGAATACATGAAACAGGTTCAAAGAGATTAGCAAGAAATAAAAAACTCCATTGAAAGCTGGCAAAACTGCTTAAAAGAAACTAAGGATAGACTATCAAAACTTGAAGACAGGTTTGCAATGTGTGATCATGAAAGGAAAGATCTCTTAAAAATAATAAGGAAACAAGCAGTAACAATACAAAGGCTAGAAGAAGAGAATCTATAAGAATAAGAAATGTGAGCGAAGATGCAGTAATAAAAACAGGCGAATTACAAAGGCTATTCATGGAAATAATTAAGGAAAACTTCCCAACCATAGGAAAAGAAAATATTCATGGAAATAATTAAGGAAAACTTCCCAACCATAGGAAAAGAAGATATTCGTATATAAGAGGCATACAGAATTGCAGCCACCTACAACCAAAACAGAGCTACACCTAGACATATAATAAGATACCAGAAATTCAATATAAAAACAGAATATTAGAAGCCATCAGAGAAAAGAAATAGATCACCTATAAAGGAAAACCCATCAAGATCATGGCAGACTTCTCTATACAGACCATCAGATCAAGAAGAGTTTGGACTGAAGTATTCCAAGCCCTGAAAGAAAATAACCTCCAGCCCAGATTGATGTACCCTGCAAAACTGTCACTAGAAATTAATGGAGAAACAAGATTCTTCCATGACAAAGAGGAACTGGGGGAATTTGTGACCACCAATCCAACCCTACAGAGAATACTGAAGGACATTCTAAAGAGAGGAAAAAAAAAATACCAGGATTTTGGGAATAGTGGCAGAAAGGCCTCAATGAGTGAGGCAGGCAATAGAATGAAGGAGAAAACTAGACAAACAATGGCAGAAAAATAGCATAGCAGAAATGAGGCAGAGAAGGTTAGCTATAATCTCTAACATAGATGGCCTTGATACACTAAAAAAAAAAAAATACAGGCAGAGTAGATCAGGAGGTAGGTTCCATCGAGATGCTCTGTATAGGAAATATAATCAACCTGAGAGAGGGTTTATATGGACCAAAAATCAAATATGAGAAAACAATGCTCTATGTGACAGGAAGCCAGAGAGAAATAGGGGCAACTTTACCACCACCTGCAGATAGGATGGAAAGACAGGATACTTATGTGCAGTAGAGAACTACTCAGCTATAATGAAGGAAAACCTTGAGGGTTTTGTAGGTAAAGGAATACAACTTGAGATCCAGGAGTGAGAAGGTTCAGAACCACTTAGGTAAGTAGCAGGTTGCCCCCACCCCACCGCCAGTCTAAAAACTGATGGAGTTGGTGGAACCCAAAATGCACAGCACCCTGTGGGAGTGAAAGGGGAGGAATAGTCTAAAAAAGAAGGCAGAGGATATTGTTAATAGTGTACCAGGATTTAAAACTCACATTACTCACACCACTCTGCTTAGATGGATTATATTCTGTTCCAGTTTGTCTACTTGTACTAGATTTGAGGGCACAGACAGTTATCCTGAAAATAGCAGGATATAGTACGGTAATCTTCCTTAATTTCCTATTAACTTAATCTGAAGCTCTATATAACCTACACTATTTTACCATGATCTTAATTGAATCTGGTTTGTTTTACCACTGTTTTGTATTGACAGATTTTACTCAAAGCTGTTATGATTGATATTATCAAGTCAGAGTATAGGCAACTGCACTGAAGATGACAAGATTCACCAGAATATCCACTCCGGTTTGATTATTACCTGCCTTTGAAGTTTTACATTGTCTATAATGTTTTGTTTCTACTAATATTGTTATGTACTGCTATATTCAATTATACTGCTATGTTCAATTATGCCTGATGATATAGACAATTCTATTGAAGATAACTAGAGATAACACAGTAACCATTGTAGATCACCTTGTATTGTGGTTTTATATGACTTTTTGGTTTCAAGTTTTTATAGGAATTTGTTTTGTCTTGTCTTGCTATGTTTTGTTTTTCCCTCTAATACAGAAAGGACAGAAATACATGTAGAGACTCATGCATGCATAGCTGTTTGCAGTCTCACTGCTTGAATGTCTACTTTGTATGCTTTAATTTTGTAACATGAGCAACAATTTCTAAGAGGACAATATGTGATTTATCAAATAGCTATTTCTTACTGTTTATTTTTTTAAATTTCTGTATTTCTACCCTTTTCCTGTTTTCTCTTTAAATAAAAAAAATCAGTGAGGTACTAATTTACAGACACTAGCACATCAGTAATAATATTTTTCAGTAATAAGAATCAGTGAGGTTGTAGAGAAAGTGGAATCCTTGTACGCTGCCATGTGGGAATGCAAAATTGGCTCAGCTTTACAGAAGACCTTGGAGATTCCTCTAAAAGTTAACGGCCATATGATCTAGCACCTTCACTCTTAGGTATAACCCAAAATAAGGACTCTAACACATGTACAGGTGTATTCACAGCAGTACCATTCAGCTGAAATGCAGAAATAACCCAAATATCTCTCTGCAAGAATGGATCAAGAAATTGTGGTAAATATATACAATGGATTGTATTTCAGCCATCAAAAGGGATGAAGGACCAACATGTACTGCAATATGAATTAACCTTTAAGCACTGTACTAACAAAAGCAGCCATATACAAGAGGTCACAGCTTATGTGAATCTATTTACATAAAATATGCAAAATAGATAAATCCATAGAGAGTATCATGGTCCTCAAAGTCTCATGTGTTCAGGAGATGACTGCATCATGTTCACTGGGCTTTCAGAAGGTGACCAGATCATTGGGCACGATGCTTATCAGTGGACTGATTCATTTACGAGTTCATAGCTGAATGTACTATTTGGAGGTAGGACCCTGCTAAAGGAGGTTCACTAACGGTGTGCTTTGGGGAGTCAGTTCTCTCCCCCTCCTCCCCACCTCTTGCCCTTTTCCTGCTCTCTGCTTTCTGCCTGCCATCAACTGAGAAGCTTTCCTCTGCCAGGCCTTCTCCCATATTATTTCTACCTTGGAGCCAGCTGACCATGGACTGAACCTTCTGAAGCTGTGGGTCAGAATAAACTTCTCCTCTAAGTTTTCAGTATCAGATATTTTGTCCCACTGACAGGAAAGTTGCCCAATATGGAAACAGGACACAGATTAGTGCTTGAGGTGGGAAGGAAACAACTGCATAATACAGTTCTTTGGGGTAACAAAAATGTTCTGAAACTGAACAGGTTGATCAATGCACAACGTTGTGAAAATTTTAAATGTCACTAAGTTCTTTGCTTTCTGAAAATGATTTTTGTTAGGTGAGTTTCATCTCAATTAAGACATATACAGATTTATTCTTTCCCAGTTCTGGAGGCCACAGGTCCTACAACCAAGAGTTTGGCAGAACTGTGCTCCTTCTGGAGATGTAAGGGGAGAATCTTTGTCTTTTCTAACTTGTAAAAGCCACTTGCATTCCTTGGGTTATAGCCTCTTTGTCCATCTTGAAAGCCAGAAGCATCCTCAAATTCCTGTGTCTCATGTCTACTTCTGTCATGTTTCCAGCTCTCAGCTTTCTGTATCCCTCCTATAAGGACCCTTGAGATTACCCTGACTCTACTCAGTTCATCAAGGGCCCTTTCTCCATTTCAACATCCTTATCCCATCTGTAGTATCCCCCTTTTGCCACATAAAGCAACATATTCACAGGTGCTATGATTGGAATGTGTTCCCTCAAAGTTCATGTGTTGGAAACTTGGCCCCAAATTCCCATGTTAATGGAATTTAGAGGTGGAGCCTTTGGAAAGCAATGAAGATGGGGCTCCATGATGAGATTAGTGGCTTCTTAAGAACAAAGAACTAACACTCATTCTCTCATCTGATGCACTCCACCACTTCCCAATGCATCAAGAAGGGCCTTGCCAGGTGCTGGGCAGAAGCTGGAAGCATGCTCTTGGACTTCCCAGCCTCCAGAACCACAAACCAGAGAAACATCACTTCTTTATAAATTACTTGGTCATGGGTATTTTGTTTTAGGAACAGAAAACACACTAAGACAACAGATTTCAGGGATCGGGATATGGAGATCTTGGAGGTTATCCCTGTATCTTTCTCCACACTCTCTCAGTGAATGTGCCCTGCTAAGTTCACAAGTGTCTGTTACTTGCAACCACAAAACCTCAGACTCTTAAGATGTTTAATGTTTTCAGCACCATATTCTGAATGAACATAGAGCATGAAAGTAGGAAGCAGGATTGGTGATTTCTTGAGCTCAACAAAGACTAAGAAAATCTGTAGGAATTTTACGTTCAGTGCTTTCATCATATACAAGGAAGTCACATGAGCAGACACTTGATAAGTAGGTAAGGGCTGAATGAATAGAAGGCAGAGAAGGAATGGAAAGTGTAAAGCCTTTCACTGAGTACAAAGCTAGGAAAAGATTACACAGAGCAGAATGAGGAAACGGGAAAACATCTTCCATACAGCAATGCAAGGCCGAAGGATGTTTAGCACTTACAGTATAACAGCTGTGACCACGCTTCTGGGTCAGGTGACAGCCTCCCAGTGGAAAGGCTGGGTAAGCCAGCAGTCACCTCAACCCAGGAAGTCCTGATGATTCTATGGAAAATTAGCAGTTTTTTCTTCTCACAAACACATAAGCACATGTGAAGTAGTAACCACATTGCAATATACTATTACAGTCACAAGTGAATGCTTCAAAAGAGGGAGCATATTTTTGTCATCTTTGCCACTACCGAAAAGTGCCTGGTATACTATGGTAGGGTTGGGGTCACATGTCAGACATCTAAGAAGAGCCTAGTAGCCAGGTACGGTGGCACATGCACATTACCCAGCACTCTGGAAGGCTGAGGCAGAAGGACCACAAGTTTGAGCCCAACCTGGGCAACACAGGACTTAGAACCTGTCTCAAAATTTAAAATCAGGACTGATGATACAGCTCAGAGCAAAAGCCCTATGCTCATTCCCTGTATCACCAAAAGAAAGAAGAAAAAAGAAAAGCCAAGTGCTAGAACAGTTAAAAAGGAAAGCATTTTGCCTTGGACAGTAGTGTTCAAAGGCACTGTCACTTTTATTCTATTTCTACAGACTCTCCAATGTATTTAAAAATCAAGCTTAAAGCCATAGACCTTTCAGGTGCCTCTGGGATCTACTTAATTCACTAACAGGACCAATTTACCAAGATCTAGTGTTAGTTTTCAAGGATGCATTTCTTGCAAGCCCCATTGGGTTGATGAACAAACAGATAATCCATCAGAGGGAGCAGTTTCACGGTCAGAGACACCAGGCCACTTCATTTCTTTGAGCCTCTTATGGATGAAGTTATTGGTGGCATCTGCCTTAAACAAACTGCTAACACTGCCAATTCATTTGACTTTGACTAGAATTTTTATTCATGCAAAATGGAGTTAGGGTTTTTATTAGGAGGTCAAAGTTCACGGAAGAGTAGAGGGTTTTCTTTAGTTTAACGTTTGATCACAGGGTTCAGGCACCACTTACACTTCATTGTTAGTACCATAACATGCATCAGCCCTGGCTGTACAGGTGTGTCTTTGTTGAAAGGGGAGGGAGCTGTGTGTCCACCGAGGTGGAGAAGCAACACGCTCAGCTGGAGATTGCTTTTCCTCTTCCCACAGTACACACTGGGCAAGCCCGCTCACTTCCTCAACACTGAGAACCAGGCTTTCTTCAGAGAATCCCATCACCTGGATGGCTCAGGTGGACCGCAACTGCAACCAGCCAGAGTCATTTCCCTCAGGACCAAGAACTTACCTGTCCAAAACGAGGTTCTGTAATGGACTTTTACAACCAGGAAAACCTGGTTACCTAAAAGTAAAGCCAAGTCCCCCTTCTCCCACAGAACAGGGAAACGAGTACAATCTCAGTTGTAAATATGGCAAAACACCCCATCACTGCCCCACTTCTACTCAGTTCCTAAGCAATTTCTCCCTTCCAATAAAGTTTCAGGACTGGCTTTGCCCTGCAGGAAACTGTTGTGTCCCCAACAGGGTTGAAGCAGCACAGCTAAGATACACAGTAAAATCGTCACCACCGAAAAACAGAGGTGGCAACCATGTGTTCCATGTGGTATGAACCTGTCCTCCTTTTTGATTCTTGGCTCCCTATGCCTCCCATGACACCCCAGGTATTATATATTCTGCCCCACAAACTTGCTCACGGTTGTCCCCACCATGGAACTAGTTTGTTTCTGAAAGAGCGGCAGACACAACACAAGGTAAGGGAAGTTACCTCCCTACCACCACTCACCCACAGGACCAGCAATGGAGCTCTTACGGCTCACACATGTGAACCAACGCAGACAATGTGCGGTTATTAGGAAGGCAGTGATCAGTACAAATACCACCCCCATCGGCTTGTTTGTGCTGAGAAAATTTGCAACCAAAGTGCTTCCTAAACTTTGCCTCACTTTCCTGATTGGGAAACCACAGGCTAAGCATCCTAGTAAGAATGAAACGCTGCATATCTTCAACATATTTGCAAACATTTCAGTGTTACTGCCAAAGGCCAAGAGCACAGACTAGACGCTCCTAGGAACAAGGAGGCACAGGTGAGCTGCAGCCGGAAACAACCAGTGCGTCTCGAGTGGCCTCCTTTCGGTGTCCACTGTGACAGTGAATGACAGCGCTCACTTGCTGTCAGAGCGGACCCTAGGTCCCCAGAAGGTAGGCACCGAAAGGCTGGTTCTGGAGGACAATCTCACTTGTACCCGCCATGCCCTTCCTACAACTGGCACTTTGCCTACTGCAGAAACTGCTTGACACCACTGACACTAGCTTTGCTCTTTGAGATTGGAGTAGTGTGAAATTACAGGTGCCAGAGTTAAGCTTGTAAAAGAAGTTAGCTCCCTTCCCCCAAACTTCTTTCCCTACAAGAAGGAGGCCCATTTGGGAGAGTATGGGAACCACATTTACAATACCGATGCCCAGTTTCCAACTTTTTTCTTGATTCATTTGTAGGATTCATTTCCTTGCCCTCTAACAAAATATGTATTGTAATTCTACATTTGGTCTGCACTTTATGTTACTCTATGTATTATCACTGATATCATCCCTCTAGAATCACAAAACCTGAGTAGCAAAGTGGAAGCTGAAGCCATACTTTGTGTGAACAAAATCCCCTCCCTACTCTCCTGCGCCTGTTGACATCCTGAATGAATACAAGGCCCTCCTCGGGCCCAGGAGTGATTTGGGGCACCTGAGCCACACAGCGGGGTGTTCGTCTGCACCCCTCAGCTCTGACCTGCTCTGTCATAACACATCCTGCAAGGAATCACAATCACTCTGCTGCAGAGGTTCCTTTTGAACTGTGCTGTCTAACCGCACACTGGCAATGCAGAGAACAGATGAAAGACAAATCCAGGGCAAAGGTGCACATAGTTTTCAAAGCTTGCTTTAACACATCCCACCCCCCACCAGCTAGACAGCACATAAGTAAGTATGAGAATGCCGAAGCCACCTGACACAGTACAGCTGTTCACCACTTATGAAGTACTTTTCAGTCACTTCCTTTTTGCCTAATTCATTGGAAGCTTTTTTTTTTTAATTTTATGGAAAAAAGGTAAAACAAAAGTTTAGTATTCTAGCTAATACTAGAATAACAATAACTAAAACATTACATGTTGTTATCTTTAAAGTTGTTGCTCAGGGTACAAGATTCGGGCATAAAAATTTTTCCAATGGTGCAGTGCCTGCCTGCATTAGAATCTTTAAAACCCCTTGACAAGCAGGGCCTCATGTGTGCTTGGTTCTCTGGAACACAGGAAAGAGTGTCACTGAGGTAGGGGTTAGGGAACAGGACTACACCACTGTTACATGGATTAAATAAACTGAAAGTGCTTAAAGGGAAAAAAAAATTTTTTAAACAAGAATTCCACAGCATAATTGGATGACAAATGTTAAGTACAGGGCAGGGAGTGTGGAGATTGGGATATGTTCTCAAAACTAGGCTCAGGTTGTTCCGGATATTCAGCATTTCTAGCCCCAGATGAAAAGGGTATTTTCCTGCTGAGATAAGGAGGGGCAGTTTCAGAGGTACCTAAGCATCCCCAGGACTCTCCCTGAGAGCTTGGAAAAGTGCTAGGAAAGGTAAATTTCCATGGACCCTCTGACAGCTCTGGTCTCCAGATGGCCTTAAAGAGGAGAAGAACTGAAAGAAGTAAATGCATTTTATATCCCAAGTTTCAGCTGCTTATGAGTCATCTGCTGGGCTTGGAAGAATCTGAGATGACACCCAAAGGAATGGAGTTAACTAGCCTTGGTGAAATGTCCTTTCCCTGCTAGACTCTGTTTTAAAATGGGTCCTACTCACTACATGAAAGCTTAAATCTATAGAAAGAGAAGGGAACTGAAGAACTCAACTGTACAGGAAGCCCTCGCCTGAGTTATAACTGAGTGTTTGTAACTTTCTCAGAGTGGAAGGCATCAGACTTGACCTTTGGTCCTATCAGCTTTGCTCAGGTTCTCGTCAATGACGATGCCTTTACCATGTGCTTAACCTACAAATTTCTGCATGTCGACGGCCCATGACCTCTCTGAAGACCTCTGTTTTCAGCTAAGAAATACTAATGTGGTGTAGGAAGAACACTGTGTGCTTGGGGATGGATGTGACCAGCATGTTGTGTGCACAAGTGCAGAGACTTAAACTGAGCCCTCTGCACGGCCTCCCCACCCACTCCTACATCCAGCTCAACCTTTTCCATGAAATCCTGACCAGCTCTGAACATGCCAGCACCTCGTGCCCTCTCCCGGCGCTGGTCGTAAGATGTGCTGTGGTTGGGTGTCTCGTTACGCAGCCCTGCGCAACTGTTTGACCCTGTGATGACATCCTTTAGATTCCCATCCTCCACTTGGCACGACCCCCTGGCACACATCGATGCTTGATGAGCATTCATACAACTGAAGTCTGGATGGCAGAGCTTGGCCAAGCTCACCAGAGTGAATGGCCACCACATCTTCATGAGGACAGAAGGTGACTCTTGGTGACAAATGCCCTCAACTGTTCTTCTTGGTCCTTTCTTCAGATTAAAAAGAGCTACAGCTCACTGCTGCCTTTTCATGGAGTCTACGCTAAGCAAGGGTAACAGACACGCCCACCACACAGACCACGAAACCACAAGTCATTCAACTGCTGTAAGCAGCTGGGAAGGGCAGCAGGAACAGGCCTTCGGGCCCAAGGCCCTCTCTCATCCAGCCCATCCGGCACCCTTTCAGACACTGTCCCCAAGGCAAAATTCTGATGGGATCACAAAACACTGCTTCTCATTTCCCTCTGCCTTCCTGTGGCTCTCATCTAACCCCCCACTGGCTGGCTATTGCTGTCATGTGACAGCTGTGTGCCTGAGGGCAAGTCTGTGGGGCACCCCAAGCAGGAAATGAATCTCACTGTGGCAAAATCCAAATTGTGGCCACTTTGAAGAAAGAGAGACAGACAGACAGACAAGACAGACAGAGACAGAGAGGGAGGAAGCACTCAGAGCTTTTAGGGAGTTTTCGAAGACAAGTACCACTTTAGGGACAGGCAGGTTTGGACTGTTATTTTTTTTAAAAAAACAAAGACAAGTTATGAGTCTTTTGGAAAATGGCCTGAGCACAGAGCTATGCTTGTCTCCCAGGACAGGGAGAACGGCAATGGCGCTGGGGCTCCCTCGGACCGAGGGAGGGAGCCGCTGTCTCCCCTCAGGCCCACGCGTCTGCATCTCCACAGCATGGGTACTGCTCACAAAAGTCCCCCAGTGCCACAACATTTCTGCACACAATGTAAAGCCACTTCCTGTTCTGCTGCCTGTTGACACAGCTCTTTTCTCTGAATGCCAAGTACACTTCTGCTCACTGTCGCAGACAGTGTCATTAAACAACTGGCATTTGCTGGGTCAAGTAGAGATGTAAATGCTGGGATTAATATAAAGATAGTAATTTAGACAGATGCAGCGGGTTAATGGTTACCATACTTCTCAGTAGTCAAGCTGTATTAGAAGCTACTATTACTAACTGTCCTACTTTAGACAGGCTGCGATACATGTCACAATCAGTTTTTCTCCCCTGCATGATAACACTGTGGTTGCATGGGGTCATAATCACCACAGCCTCACACCAAAAGATTGGTTGCTGAGCCAAACAGTAACTTTGCATCCTTTACAAATTGGGAAGATAGATTATTGGGAAGCTATAAAGAACCACCTGCACATCTAGAGGACATCTCTGAAGAAAAGACATTTCTTAGGGAAGCCTCAATACAAGTGATAAAGCTACCTCTAATAAGAAATCAGCAATCAGCAACATAGAAAACAAAATAAAATAGAGCAAATGGAAAATTGTTATAGACAACTGAGTTAGATAGAAATATCACAGGCAGTCAGAACGAGGCCCTAGAAAAGCCAATGCAGATACCTTGCAACTGTTGAGATGGAGACACCTCCCACAGTGGTCCAGACCTCAAGATAAAACAAACTTACTCACATGCTTCCTAAGGATAAACCTTAGGGACTGATATCCTAAGCACCACCTTGAGGAAGGCAGCAGGAGCCACTAGCCCAACCCCCACAGGAAAAGGCCCTGCTCCGTATTCACACCCCCTTGCTATGTGACTCTCTTCCCCACTTGATCCAATTTAATCAGTTTTACCTGAGCAATTATAGTCTTAATCTTACTGGTTGACCATAGTTCTGTCCCACCTTATGCCCACCTTAGACACACCTGACCTTGTGATTTTGCTCTACAAAACCCCTAAAAAACGCAGGGTCCTTGGCAACTCACTTGGGACCCCTTATATCTCTCTCAGACAAAAGCTTTCTCTCAATAAATATATTCTGTTCTTAACCTTTGTTGTTCCTAAAATTCATTCTTCAGTTTTAGAGAACACGGATTCATACCAGACATCTAGCAGGCTGGGACTTTCTTTACCCCACACCAAAATGACAAGACAAAAAGGAAAATGGAACCCCAGCCCACCAACCCACCCTCGACAAGCCAGGAATACAATATGATACACAAAATTGGAAATAAAACAGTGGAACTTTCTGAAATGATAGCAACTGAAGTGAAAAAACAGGTTGAAAAGGCTATAAAGAAAATTATGTCTCAGGTACAAAAAGTAATGATGCTTAAAATCCAAAATATTAGAAGACACAGATACAAGAATAGATGAGCTTAGAAAAATGATGAAAACAAGAAATGCCCCACACTGGCAAGCACAAGGTCATGAGTTCAATTTCCAGTACCAAAAAACAAAAGCAAACAAAAAATGCCCAACATAGGAAAGAAATGGAATCCATGCAACAGATCCAAACAGAAATCGAAGAAATTAAAACATCCACTGAAAGTATATGTAACAGATTGAAAGGAGAGGATGTACCATCAGATCTTGAAGACAGAATTGCAGCTAGTGATTATGAAAAGAAAAACATCTTAAAAATAGCAAGAGACCATGAGAAATCAATCCAACAGCTACAGGTGAAGCAAAGAAGAATAACTAAGATTGATTTGGGTCAATGAGAAAGCTGGAGACAGCACAAAGGCCATTTAAAAAAATCTCTATGTAGAAATAATGGCAGAGAAGCTCCCAAGCATGGGTAATGAATTTGACTTACAAATAAATGAAGCACATAGAACTCTAAACAGCCATTACCAAAATAAAAGTACATCAAGACATAAATCAAGATTGCAGAAATTCAGCACAAAAACAGAATATTAAAAACTGTCAGAAAAGAAATAGATCACCTATAAAGGAAAGCCTATCAGAATCATGGCAGACTTCAACAGAAATGCTCAAGTCAAGAAGAGCTTGAAGTATTTCAAGTCCTGAAAGAAAACAACTTACAACTCAGATTGATGTACTATGCAAAACTCACAATTAACAGACAAATAAGATATTTCCATGCAAAGAACAATTGAAGAAATTCATGTCCACCAAACCAACCCTATAAAGAGTAAAGATATTCTAGAATAAATAAAAGATAAATAGATAGAAGTGACCACAATTCCAAGAACAACAACAGGAAAAAACCACCAGGCAAGGCACGCAATTAAACAGAGGGAAAAAGCAGGGATCAAACAGCAGAAAAATATCATGACAAAGACAACCCAATACATACCAGTTCCAACTATCAATGTAAATAGGCTTCATTCACCAATTCAAAGAAACAGAGTGGCAGAATCAATCAAGAAACAAGATCTGACAATATACTGTATACAAGAAACACATTTAACTCCAAAAGAAATTCACAGTCTGAAAGTCAAAGGATAGAAAACAATTTCCCATGCAATAGGAACCCAGAAAAAAGTAGGGTAGCTATTCTCATTGCAGACAATGTGAACTTCAAACCCAGAATGATCAAAACAGATAAAGAAAATCACAACATACTTGATAAGGAAAAACTTTAAGAGGAAGAGATTATTATAAGTATGTATGCACCAAATATGGGAGCACCCCACTGTATAAGACCATTATTAGCAGACATGAAAAATCAAATAACAATAATACAGTTGTAATGGGGGACCTTAATACCCCATTGTCACAAAGAGAGATCAACTTGCCAAAAAGCAGCAAAGAAGTATCAGAAGTGAACCAAATCTGTGAGCAAACAGACTTAGACGTTTTCAGAGTATTCCACCCAACATAATCAGAATGCACATTCTTCACAGCTGCACATGGGATGCGCTCTAAAACAGGCCATATATTAGCCCACAGAACATGCTTAAGTAAATGCAAAGGAATTGAAATTACCTCATGTACACTGTCTCACCAGGGTGCAGTGAAATTGAAAATAAATGGCAAAAGAAACTGCAAAAACTCCATAAACACATGGAAATCAAATAACACCCTAAATAACCAAAGTGTCATAGATAAAATTAAAGAAGGAATTAAACAATATCTACAAGATAAACAAGAATGCAGATACAATATACCAGAACTTATAGGATACAATGAAAGCAGTCCTAAGAGGGAAATGTATAGAAGTGATTTCTCACATCAGGAAGACAGAACTAGCACAAATAAACATAATGTTGTACCTCAAATTTCTAGGAAAACAAGATCAAAGCCCACACAAAGAAGAAAATTATAAAGATCAGAACAGAAATTAATGTAATGAAGACTAAGAAAATACAAAGAATTAATGAATTTAAGAGTTGGTTCTTTGAAAGAATAAAATTGATAAACCCTTAGCCAACATAATAAAAAAAGGAAAGAACTCAAATTCATGAACTGAAGAATGAAAAGGGTGAAATTGGTACAGATCCTGTGGAAATTCATATTTGCAACAACGACTTTGAAAATCTTTACTCATAGGATGGAAAATAGAACAAATGGACAGCTTCCTAGATATATATGAATTACCAAAGCTGAATCAAGAAGATATAAACATTCTGAATAACCCAATATCAGTTAATGAAATTGAAAATGTAACTAAAGAGGAGAACCAGAGAGCCGCCCCTGAGACCCAGCCATGGCCATGCCGGAACCCAGGAGGCTGCATAAAGAAGTAGTTCGCCTGTCACCTGGTTGGTAAGCGCCTCCCTCTGGCATGAGCCAGGAAGAGATCCAGTAGGGTCTCCTGTGAGCCTACCAGTGTGTGGGCTTGGAATCAAACATCCCAAATCCCCCCCACCTCGTTAGCAACTGGGGACAGAGGTCTGAGCATCTCTTGGGAGAATGACTATATGCAATATAGCAAATGGGGGGGGGTCTCCTCTAGCTTCTCTTTGAAAGCAAGTGTTTTCAGTTTTGTTTCATTATGATTAATTGCTTTACTCTAATCAATATGCTCTATTGATTTTATAATGTTCTGTCTTTGGTTTGATTTTGCTATACCTAAATTGACTAGACAACTATTATGAAGATAATGAGATATATTATGGTACCTATTACTGTTATCCCAGTAACCTGCTGTGAAGTTCTGTACCAAAGTCACTGTACTGTCTCAATGGGCTTTGTTCTGTCTTGTTCTGTTGTATTTCTACTACATTTAAAATTTAAAAAAAGAAAAAAAAATGTAACTAAAAACTTACCAACAAAGAAAAGCCCAGGTTCTGATGGATTCATGGCTAAATTCTATAAGAAATTTAGAGACTATTTAATGTCAATACTCCTCAAACTCCTCAATCAAATTGAAAGGGAAGCAGTTCTCCCTAACTCATTCCTGGAGGCAAGTATTACCCTAATACCAAAACCAGAGAAAGACCCAACCAAAAATAGAACTATAGGCCAATCTCCCTAATGAACACAGATGCAAAAATCCTCAATAAAATACTAACAAACAGAATTCAGCAAATCATCAAGAAGATTTTACACTATGACCAAGTGGGATTCATCCAGAGAATGCAGGGATGGTTCAACATATACAAATCAATAAATGTGATACACCATTATCAACAGAGCCAGAGACAAAAATCACGTGATCATCTCAGTAGATGCAGAAAAAGCTTTTGACAAAGCCAACGCTTGTTCATGAAAATTGGAATACATAGTCTTTAGCTCAATCTGATAGAAGCCATCTATCACAAACCAACAGCCAACATCATACCAAATGGACAAAAATTTCACTTAAAATCAGGAAGATAAGAATGTCCACTATCACCACTCCTATTCAATACTGTTCTGGAAACATTAGCCAGCATAATTAGACAAGAGAGAAATAAAAACAATAAAAATAGAAAAGAAAGAAGTTAAATCATTATTTGCAGATGACGTGATACTCTATATAGAAGATTCCAAAAATTCCACCAGAAGAAAACGTCTGATTTAATAAGCAAATTTAGCTGTGTAGCTGCAGACAAAGTCAATACTCAAAAATCAAGAGCTTTCCTATACACAAACAACAAACTCGCTGAGAGAGAAATTAGGGAAGCCTCATCCTTCACAATAGCACCCCAAAACTCAAATGCTCAATCTAGCAAAGAAAGTAAAACATCCATAAATTGAAAACTACAGTACTCTGATAAAAGAGATTGAAAAGGATACCAGAAAATGGAAAGATACCCCTTGCTCATGGATGGAAAGAACCAATATATTGAAAATGGCCATACTCCCCAAAATTTTATACAGATTTAATGCAATCCCAATCAAAATATCATTAGCATACCTCACAAAACTAGAGAAAGCATTTTTAGAATTCGTTTAGAACTAGAAGAGACGTAGAATAGAAAAGGCAATTCTGGGCAACAAACGCAAGGCAGGAGGCATCACAATCCATGATCTGAAATTATACTACAAAGCTACTGTGATAAAATCAGCATGGTTCTGGCAAAAACAACTACTACTACTAAAAAAACAGACCTGAGTATCAGTGAAACAGATTAGAAGATACAGACACAACTATAAACACATTTGGCCACCTTATTTTTGACAAAGGGGCCAAAAATGTTCACTGGAAGAAAGACAGCCTCTTAAATAAATGGTGCTATAAAAACTAGTCTTGTATATGCCAAAGATTAAAACTAGAATCATATCTGTTACCACATACTAAACTAAAATCTAAATGGATCAAAGATCTAAATATTAAAACAGAAACACTAAATCTACTAGAAGAGAAAATAGGTAGAAATCTTGAAGAAACATGGGTAGGCAGAGACTTCATGAACAAAACCCAGATCACATGGGACATACTTCAAAGAATCAACAACTGGGATCTCCTCTTATTAAAAAGCTTTTGCACATCAAAAGAAGTCACTTAGTGAAGGGACAACCCAGAGTGGGAAAAAGTTTTAGTCAACTGTCCCTCAGATGAAGGATTTACATCTAGAACATATAAAGAACTGAATAAAATCACCCCCTCCAAATTCAAGAATCCAATCCAAAAATGGGCATCTGAGACGAAGGCACACTTCTCAGATGAAGAAATACAAATGGCAAATAAATATATGAAAAAATGTTCAACATCACTAGTCATTTGAAAGATGCAAATTATAACAACACTGTGATTCCATGTCACCCCAGAAAGAATGACTATAATCAAGAAATCAACTAATAACAAATTGTGGAGAGGCTGGGAGGAAAAATCTTCCCCCTGTTGGTGGGAATGTAGACTGGTGCAACCACCACAGAAATCAGTGTGGAGTTCCCTCTAAAAACTAGGATTAGAGGTCCCATTAGAGGTCCCAGCTATTCCCCTTCCAAGTATTTCCCAAAAGAATTTAAACACTTTACCTACAGTAATACATGTGCACCCATGTTTATAGCAGCACAGTTTGTAATAGCTACATCTTGGAAACAACCCAAATGCCCATCAACCAAGGAATGGATTAAAAAAAGATGCAGTCTTTTTTTAAGTGTTTGTTTGCAACACAAAATAGTGATGCTTGTTTTGGGGGATCAATATACATATGTATTTGGATCATCGTCAATCCCTTCCCCTTCCCCTCCTCCATCTCCTCCCCAGTCTCTAACAGTCTCCCTTATTTCCTACCATCACTCCATAAAAGCTCTTTTTTATAAAATATGCCTCCGATGCAACCGCAGAGTGGTGTAACATAGATTAAATGCCTCTTGTGGGTATACTACAGCCAGTAATGTCAGGGGCAAGGAACAACAATAAAAGATAAAGCTGATCCCAATTTCACTGTCTTATTTCAAGTGTTAAATTTCAAGTCTGATCAATTTTGTTGAAGGCCGATTGCTTTGCTTTTAGTAGTACTTCCTCAGCATAGGACTAGACCCATAGAAATGCTTGATAAACCAATCATCTTGTCCACATTTAAGTTGCTTCTAGAGTTGCTGCCCTTGTACCACATACAACTCCTCTGGTCCCTCAACCTGAACTTCTCCAGAGAACTGATTAACAAGTTTACAAGAGTAACTAACTGGTTGGAACTAAGTGGTCCTGAATGGACACAGTATAACTTGAAAGACAAAACTAGTAGTGAAAAGAAAACCAACAGCCTCACTTCTCACCAAATCTCCCTAGGGCGATTCTATTTCCTCCAAGGTGGTGCTGGATGCTCCTCTGGACCCCCTGGTAGGCTGCCTCACAGACTGTAGCTCCTGCTCAATACACTTCAGAGTCAGTGTCAGATGTGTATGTGTCTAAAATCCAGGAAACTGAAGGTCTTGCTAGCATATACTGGGAGATTCCCGTCATTCCTGAAACTCAAGTAAAAAGCAAGGAACCAATCTTCAGAGTTCTACTAATTTCTGATCCAATCACAAATGGAATGCAAAACCTCGGCAGGGCTCTAAGCAAAGAGCCAAGAGGTCTCTATCCTTCCAGCTGTCTGCCCTTCAACCAGCTGCTTAGTGAGTTCTCTCTGGGAGTTCTCCATGTAGGTAAAAGCTCCATGGTCGGGACAAAGTCTGATTGGCCAACTTATTCAAAGCTATAATTCATTCATTCACTTGTGTACCTATTCACCTCTGAACAATAAGCCACAAGCTGGAGACAGAACCATGAGTGATACCTCTTCTGTTCTCAGTGAGCTGCACCCCATTACAGGAGACTAACACACAAATATTAAGACCTATGAAAACAAACACATCGAGTACTACAAGCACTCAGAAAAGAAAATAGGTCATTTAACATGACGGTTGGGTCTTTTTTCCCCACAGGGTAACTGACAGCAGCCCTAAGCTTTGTGAAATGAATGGGCTTGTTGCCAGACTTGATGTAAGGAACACTATTCTGGACAGCGGTACTGGCACTGGCAATGTACAGTGCTGCTGTTTGAACTTATTCACCAAGTTGCTATGTCATAGGACAAAGTTAAGGTCACCAGCAGAATATGCCCTAGAATAGGAATTTGGGTGGGGAGGGTTGTGACTCTGCTGATTAACAAATTAGATAGTCATGCAGAAAACAGTCAAGCTGGGACAACCACCACCCGTTTATGTAACTGGTAAGCATGTGCCAGCCCAGCAAGCTTGCCATAGTCTGTTTCCAGGAACAGCCTGGCCAAGCACAGTCGTGCTGGTCAAGACCATGAACCAGCAGGTGCCGCTGGGCCTTCTCCACACCAAGCCGCTCCTCCCAGCAAGGCTTTCTGCTCCTCCTTATCTGGTTACTTCAAAGTTGAAGATTGCGGTATCTCTCGGAAAAGGTGTAACTACCTGCAAACTTAGTAAGAGTTCTCAGTACCCAGTGGGTCACAAGAGAACTCAGGGAAGAAGGTAAACAATTTCTGGAATCAAAGGACAATTCCGGCACAACACACCAGAACCCACGGGACACGATGAAAGCGATCCTAAGAGTGAAGCTTATTGCAAGCAGTGTTCGCATCAGAAAAAGAACGAGCTCAAATCTATGATGAACCTCAAAGTACCTGAAAAACAGCCTCAACCAAAACTGAATTTAAGGTAGGAGAGCATAAAGACAAGAACAGAAATTAATGAGATCTAGACTAAAATTAAAAACAATACAAAAAAAATATCAATGAATCAGAGAACTGGATCTGTAGCTAGGCATGGTAGCACACACCTATAATCCCAGCACTCAGGAGGCTGAGGCAGCAGGATCTTTGTGAGTTCGAGACAAGCCTGGACTACCAAGAGCTCAAGGCCAGCCTGAACTGCATAGTGAGACCCTGTGTCAAAAAGGGGGGAGGGGGAGGAGGAGGGAGGAGGAGGAGGAGGGAGGAGGAGGAGGAAGAACTGGTTCTCAGAATTGAGCAAAATAGACCAGCCTTTAGCAAACTTAAGTCTCTGCTACTTCTCAGTCTCTAGCTACTACTATTTTATTCTCTGCTTCTGTGAGGTGCACTTTTTGGCGGCCCCACTTGTAAGTGGGGACATGTGACATTTGACTTCCTGTGGGCCTTACTTCACTGACACGTCCTCCAATCCCATCCATGCTGATAACTACATTTTTAAGGCCAGCAAAACAAAATAATTATGACTGCAGATCATACATTTTTGCTAGTTTGGATCTTCCATGCTCTCCAAAGCCGTGTGACGAAGACGGTCAAGAGCCTGCCGCCTCGCCACAGGGCCAGGAGCAACCAGGCCAGCTAAGCACGGATTAACCAAAGCTCCATGGTTGTGATCCCAAGCAAACTGTTTACTCACAATAAGCTTATATATCCAGCATACTTGTTTTAGTGACAGAAAACTGGCTAATAACATTTTCATCATAAAATATCCCAATTTTAAAAACAAGGTTCCCATAGCTCTTCCTACTTCAGCTGGAAGCCAGGATCCAGCTGGATGCAGCCGTGCCACGATTCCACGTTTCTCAAAGCAGTGGGTCGTGTACCACAAGTAGACGCAGCTGTGTCAGTTAAACAGTTAATAACAGAGGCCAGCTAAAAACTATAATCGGTGTCCTTGTTTGGGACCTGTATACCACTCTTGTTAAAAGTGTACTGGAGGAAAAAAATGTGTTGAAACCTTAGATTTCATTTTTATGATCTCATGGAATAAAAGGGAAAAAATAAAATAGCCATTTTCCTCCACAAAATTTCCTATCCTAACAATACAGCTCAAGTTTTGTTACTAAGAGTTTTTACCATAAAGCTGAGTTTTGTTATTTTTTTCTTCTGAAAATCTGAAAGCAATTGATTTCTCCATAAATTACTAACTGGAATACATACATATGTGTCACTACTTGGCACCGCTGGGAAAACTTGTCTTCAACGTCTCCTACATAGGCCCAAAATATGCAAACACTCTCACGCCTGCCCCATAGCAGGCTCCTAAACAAGGTCAGTGGTTCCCTTGGGAGACCTGGTATAGCCCAGAGAGCAGGACGAGAAACCAGGTTGAGAACAATGGGTAAAGAGTAATAAAAAGATTTGGCAAGAGGAAGAGAAGTCAAAGGAAGACTCTTACACTCAGGCTGGGGCAGTGTGTGGGAAAAGTCATTAACTATCTCATTAGGAGTGTGGTCATGTCAGTGTTGTCATGAATTTTTGATGAGAGAAAGCACCCTAGCATTCCACCAGTCTACAGGTCACAGGCAAAGGCTTCACTCCAAACACTGATCCAATTCCTACGAGGACTTCGTATTCCCGGCCCATGAGTTCCTAGATGCATGGTTTAAAATTTAACTTATAACTTATTATTTAACTACAAAAATTATCCAAAAGAAGCCTTCAACATTGACTCCTTAATCAAAAGATTTAAATATAAAATGTAGCCTGGCTTTGGGGGAAAAGGCAACTACTGTTCTTTTACGGTCCACGCACCCATAACAAAGGGCCCACCTGAGCCCCTGCAGTGCTGACCAAGGGGACTGGCAATCCTGGGTGCAAGGGGCACACAGGGACTCCAGACCTCACACTGCAGGTGCCTGTGACAGAACTCAGCACGGAGGGGGCCTTGCAGCCACTTGATGATGGCATCGGGACACACTACCCCAAAATACGGCACGTGGAACTAGAGAAAATGACAAGCAGGAAGGTCATTTTGCCTCCTTCCAGCTTCCCTGAATCAGGTCTTAAAATCTAGGAAAGATTTTCCAGTGTCCCACGAACCAGTCAGAAGACCCTTATGTGAATGGATAAAGGAAGTATCCAAAATACAGATGGTGCCCTAACTTAGAAGTCAGACTTGGGATTTTTTTCAACTTTACAGTAATGGGCAAGGAATAGGATCCAGTGGAAACTGCACTTTGAACTTTGATTTCTCCCCCATGCTAGTGTATGTGTTCGTGGCATGTGCTACCACACCCTCTGGGAAAGGGGGGTGCTGCGGCAGCAGGCCCCCATTCTCTGAGCTTCTTTGGACACAATGTCTGAGCCGTGCACTGAATGTGTTTTTGACTCGGATATTTTCTCCTTGGGATATTTTCAACTCACCATGGGCTTATCAGGATGTAACCCATTGTAAGTCAAGATGCATACACATCAGAACACTGGTCAGTCTTAGAAGGAAATCTGTCATCTCTGACAACATGCATGATCCTGGGGGCCAGTGTAGTAAGTGAAATGAGCCAGGCTCAGATAGAGAAATACACGTGGTCTCATTTACACGTGCAGTGTGTACAAAAGGTCACACTCAGCAGCAGGGAATGCTGGTTACCAGAGGCTGCACAGGTGTCAAGGGTGGGAAGTTTTGTAGGGAGTTAATCAAAAGCACAAAGTCTAAATTATATAGGAGGAACCCGGGATTTAGCTCAGTGGCATAAGCGCCTGCCTTGCAAACATGTGGTCGTGAGTTCGATCTCTGGTACCCCCAAAAAAAATTATGCAGGAGGAATAAATCCAAGAAATCTGTTGTACATCATGGTGAATACAGAGAAAAATATACTGTGTGCTTGAAAATTGTTAATACAATAGACTTTAAGTGTTCTAATCACAAAAACCTATATAAGGTAATGAGCGTTAAATAGATTGTCCCAGCCATCCCACAGTGTAACCATATAACAAAACATCAGGCTGTTCACCCTATAAATACATCTTTGCTTATTAAAACCAACTGCTCAAAAGACTCGAGTCAAAGATGCCCTCCCTAGTCCCAGCGCAAAGGGATGCCCACACAGGGTGAGGCTTCAGGGCCCTAATGAAGTGGAGGGTGACATCAGACAAGCCTGAAGAAACTTCACTTGGGCTAACTCAAAGAAAATTCAGGTAATTCACTGAGGCTCACTGATGCTTCCAGTGAGGTATGCACTACTCGTATAGCCAGACCCCCATGTTTGGAGGCTTATGTCCCTGTCACATCCCCACTGGACCAGGAGACACCTCCACAAACCAGAGTCATGGTCAGAATTCTCATTTTTCCCTTCTTTCCTCCCTCTCTTTCTATTCCCTGTCCCCTGCCCTGTTTTCTGTCTCTCCCTCTTCTCTTCCTTCCAGAATCTGAGTAGGAATATTTTCCTTATATGTTAGTTGTACATCTAACTGCTAATTAGAAAGCAAGTCAGTAGACGGGTACAAAATTACTAAGCTGGAAGCCAAAAAGCCTTGGTTCTAGATTTGGTTCATTTACTAATTAGATTTCTTTTTTCAGCCTCAGTTACAAAACGAAGTAAAACTTTATGATTTCTCAACTCTGCAATTCTAAAATCCTATTATAGGCAGCATTATGTCTCCACTCTACAACAAAACTAGTCGAATACTATCCTCTGGTTAAGAGCGGTCTCGATAAGTTGAATATAGTCTTCTGAGAGACATCTGCCTTTGCTGTAAACAGGAGTGGGGTGCAAACAATAGAGTAGTTCAGAAAATGTTTACCAGGGCAGGATAAGCTGGACTGCTTGGTGGGCAGCAGTGAAATGAGACACAAACATAATGAGCGCTTTATTATCCTCCTGAAAGGAAGATAATAGGCCCTCCTTCCAGGGCCTTGACCCAGAAGAAATCTACCTAATTGATTTGGGGGGAAAGTTACTAGCAATTAAAAGTTATTGTTCTCTAAATAGGAAAACAAAATCTATTTGCAACCCAAAAAATAAAATTCTAAAAAGGTAATTTTCCATTTAGTAAGATAATAAACTTGCTTCTTGCTAAGTGCACACATCTGCACATCTCTTGGAAGTAAAGGAACATTTCTCACTCCAAACTCATTACCTTGTTTATTACTTTTGGAACAACTAGTTAATGACTATTACTACAGGCTTATACAAAACCAAAATGTTAACCTCTTTGATTCTTTCTTCGCCCACCATGCACAGCCCATTCTTTTCAGGAGTTAAACAGCTATTACTAAAATAAGTAAAAGGCATATAAGAACTGAGATGTGCTCAGACGCCATGTCGCATGCCTACTGGTTTACTCACTGCATCTCATCAAGACTCCTGAGAGAATTGTTTCATAAATGTTGCCATCAAATGAGTTGTAACAGTTTTAATTAGTTCAAACCCAGGGGAAAACAGTTTTCCCCGTAGATGTTGCGAAAGGAAAAAAATATTGTATGGCTCTGACTTTAACCTTCCTAAGCCTCCTGCTACGGACTGTCTCAGAATCCTTATGCTGAGTCCCCGCACTGAGTGGATGATACCAGAAGGCGGGCCATTGGGAGGGAAGACAGTTTAGTTGAAGTCTTGCTGGCACATTCCCATGAGAGAATTAGTGCCTTTTCAAGAGGAGTAAGAGTCACTCCCTCCCACAGGACAAGGACGTCCACTACCACAACTCTGCTCAATACAGTTCTCAAAACATTAACTACAGCAATAAGAGAAAGAAAGGGATTTAGATAGGGAAAGAAGAGGCTAAATTAATTATCCTTATTGCTGATGGCATCATTCTCTATATAGAAGACCCCCCCAAAATGCCACCAAAAAGTCCTAGAATGAATACCCCAATTCAATGTCATAGCAGGATACAAAGTCAGCACTCAAAAGTTGATAGAGTTCTAGTAGACCAAAGCCAAACTCACCAAGAGAAAAATTAGCAAAATAGTACCTTTCACAATTGCACACACACACACACACACACACACACACACACAACCCCCTTAGGAATTAACCTAGCCAAGGAAGTGAAAGACTTGTACAATGAAAACTATAGTACTGTAAAAAAGGAAAGATATCCCTTCCTTTTTTGGAAAGATATCCCCTGCTCCTGGATAGGTAAAAATCAATATAGTTTGGCCAGAACAAAACTGTTATATAGGTTTAACCTGATCCCAATCAAAATATCAAAAAACTCCACACAGAACTGAGAAAGGGCCAGGGATTTAGCTCAGCAGGCTAAGCACCTGCCTGGCAAGCATGAGGTTGTGAGTTCAATCCCTAGTACAAAAAAAGAAAAGAAAAGAAGAAAAAGAAATGAAGGAAGCAATCCTAAAATTCATGTGGAACCAGAAGAGGTCTAGAATTGCAAATGCAGTTCTGGGCAATACGACCAGAAGGCATCACAATCCCAAACTTTAAGGTGTCCTAACAAAGCTACTAAAATCAGCAAAGTGTGGGCAAAAAAAACCCTGTAGATCAGTGCAATAGAAGCTACAGAAACATCTCCAGGCACATTCAGTCTTGTTGTCTTTGACAAAAGAGTGAAATCCCTCTCCTGGAGGAAAGAAAACCTCTTTAACAAATGGTGCTGGGGAAACTGGCTCTGAACACACAAAAGGTTGAACCCACACCCGTATATCTCACCACACATTAAACAAAAATCAAAATGGTCAAACATTTAAACATTAGAACAAAAAATATTTAATCTGCTAAAAGGCAAAAATAGGTAAAACTCTTGAAGATACAAGTGTAGGCAATGACTTTCTGAACAAAACTCCAATTGCACAAGAAATACCAAGAATCACCAAATGCAGTAACATCAAATTAAACAGTTTCTGCACAGCAGAACAACCACACAGTGAAGAGATGGCCTGAAGGATGGGAAGAAATGTTGTCAGCTACTCAACAAAAGGGTAATATCTAGACAATATAAAGAATTCAGTAAATTAGACACTCCCAACTTAAAGACCCGATTTAAAAATGGGCATCTGAAACAGATACTTCTCAGATGAAGTACAAATGACCAATAAACGCATGAAACTGTATTCAATAGTGATGGCCACTCAAAAACTGCAAATTAAAACAACGCTGAGATTCCATCTCATTCCAGAAAGAATGGCTGTCATCAAGAAATCAACCAATAACAACCCTGGAGGGTTGTGAGGGGAAAGGAAGCCTTCTCAATTATTAGTGGGACTATAAACTGATAAATTACTATGGAAATCAGTATGGAGGTTCTTCAAAAGCTTAAAAAAAGAAGTCCTATTTGACCCAGTTATTACCCTTCTAGATATCGTCCCAAAAGAATTATGACTTTATGTTACAGATACATATGCACACCCATACTTATACCAGCACAATTCATAATAACTAAACCTTGCCTATAGGTCTATCAATAGATGAATGAATAAAGAAAATGTGGCATTTACACACAATGGAGTATTACTCTGGCACAAAGAAGGATAAACTTAGTCATCTGTAGGAAAATGAATGCTCCTTGAGACCATAATGTTAAGTGAAATAATTCAGACACATAAGCTTAAATATCACATCATTTTTCCTATATGAGAAATTTAACACATTGAAATAAAATATAATACGAAAAAAGGGAGACAAAATTATTGTAATCTAATGTGCACAAAGTACATAAAAGTGTACTTTGACTTAGTACAATTGTCTTACATGCTTTATATGTACAAAAAACAACACACAAACAAAAAAAGGAGCCATGAGAAGGCATCAACACAAGCCAGGAAGAGAAGCTTCGCAGAAGCCCAACTGTGTCAGCGCCCTGAGCTCACACTTCCCGGCTTATGAAGCTAAGAGAAACAGGTGTCTGTGGTTTTAGCCACCCCGTGTACAGTGTTTTGTTCAGTATCCCAAGTCAATTAAGGCATCTTCCTTCCCTTATCCAGAAAAAAAAATTTTTACATAGAATGATCTGAGTTTCTTTCGGTTTTCAACAGGCCATGGCAGTAAAAAGCAGGGCAGACTGCTGCAGAATCAGTGAAAGAAAACCTCACATTAATCAGAAATCCCCAGCGACAGAAGGCAGGTGTAGGATTCGGAGTCAGTGATGCTGATGGATCTGACAACAGACACCACCCTAAACCCGTGAGCCCACAGTGGCCACCGCTGGAGGCAGTGACTCAAGGCAGGCTGTGTGGGAGCTGGAGCAGTGAAGATTCTCAGAGGGCTCGTGCTGGGTCACGTCTGTTCAGACGCAGCATTGGCAGCTCCTCGTCATCTGCTCTCCCATCCTGAACTCGGTACAAAGAAAAGCTGGGAAGGCTAGAAGGTGTCCAAGCGAACGGGCTCTGACTGCTTAGCATCTCTTCAATGCCTGCCGATTGGTCTGCATTCATTTCCTAGCACTGTCACAACAAAACATCACAGACTGATACTTAAGCAATGGAAATTTTTCTCACATTTTTAGAAGTTGGGAAATCCAAGATAAAGCTGCTGATTCAGTTCTGGATGAGGACTTACTTCCTGACTTGCAGGAAGCAACCTTCTCACTGTGTCCTCACACAGTAGAGAAAAAGATCTCATGCCTCTTCCTTTAGGGCACTAACCCCACTGGCCAGAGCCCCACCCTCAAGATCTCAATTAACTCTAATCATCTTCCAGAGGCTCCATCTCCAAATACCATCAGCATGGAAATTAGGGATCCAGCATTCAAACTGGTGATGAAGGGATGAACACCCAGTTCATAACATTTGGTCTTCCAAAATTCATGTCCTTCTTGAATGTGAAGAGGGAGATATCTCACAAAGAGCTTCCAGTGACAGGAGCACCCCAGGACCACAAGATGATGCAGCCGCCTTACTGCGTTGGTAAGGCAGAGCAGTGAACTAGAGAGGACTGATTATTCTCAATCCTTCACAGACAGTGGAATTTGCCTTGCATGATTTTAAACTCATTTGGAACATACCCTTGTTTTCTCTGACCTCTACCTTTTGGAATGGAAATAAGCATCTACTCCAGTGGTGGTGAACCTATGGCACATGTGTTACTGTATTTTTCTTTTAAAAAAAGATGTTAATATATGAGCTGTTTTTTCTAAAGTAAAACTGTAGGGAACAGCACAAGGCAGAGACAAGCCAAGACCATTGGGCTTGTGGTAAAGGCAACAGAGCATGATGAATTTATTGTGCCTGGGTGCAGGCAGACAGAGCTTGAAAAGGCCATCTGCAGGGAACAAAGAGGCTTGGGCTTTTTTATAGGGCTTGAAAGAAGGCATGGACATTAGACAGGAAGACCTTAGTAAACATCAGTGGCCCAAAGTTCTCTAAATGTTCAGTGCCTCAGTGGACAACGTCCTCAGGGTATCTGGTGTAAATGTTTGGGTGTCTTGGAAGATTCCAGGCTCTATCTTATCTCTTTTTATGACATCCTGTGTTTGCCGAGGGCACAGGTGCAGAGCTGGGTTTTGAGGACAACACTGCTGACAAACAGGTTGGGTGCTGGGAAGGTCATGTCTAAGTGGAGCCTGACACTCCCATATTTTCGTTATTATAGACAAAGGAGAAAGAAAAAGGGAGACAGGAATCAATTCTCATGACTGTTTCCTGTGTGATACATGGGCTGAGTGGGTAACCTAGTGGGGAGGGAAACCCTGGGGGACTTTTCGTATCAGGGAGGAGGAGAAGAGGAACAACTGCCAATTAGTGATTGAACCTCAGTACTCAGGTTTGAGTGCACTGTTGGCACTTTGTGATAAGTGGGCTTTGGGTTGTAGTTTGACACTCGGTCTCTAAAAGGTTCTCCATCACTGATCTGACGTCTGTCCCACCACTGGATCTTGGAAGTGCATGACCTGTCTAGTCTCACAGATTTGCAGCTGAGAAAGAACTCTCTGTTTCAGGGTGAAGTGATACCTTGAGTCCCACTGTGCCTGACTGAATGGTATTCAGATGAAACACTGGAAGTGAGTTGGTGTTGAAATGCATTGTCCCAAGGGCTGGTCCCTGGGTCCCTGGCTTGCTGGAAAGGCATGCTCCTACAGTTCTCTTCACAGGCAACCCCATCCCTGAGCCGCTGGGTGGGGACATCCTGGCCTGCAGAAACCAGAGGGGCAACTCGACCTCTTGAGACACAGAACAAACTAGCCTGGCAACCTGGGCCTACAGTTAGAGTGGCAGCCCTGGTGATCTCTGAATTGATTTGGGTGGGGGCAGGGCTCACTTTCTCTTTCTTGAAGGACAAAGAATGTTCAGACCCAGTGGTCTAGTCATCCAAGCCTACAGAATCTAAAAAGTCCATTCTTCCTGTATTCTGTCCTGGTTTTTTGTTGTTTTCCCTATTCCCTTTAGTCCCAGGGGGAAGCACTTCATGCAGTCATCCTGTCTGCATGTCTGACTTTTGCTGAGAAACCTGTTAAGTCTGTGGTTCACATCCACACCAATCTCTTTATTCAACAGTATTCAAATCACCCTTAGTACTTGCTTCAGAAAATCTTTTTCTATTTATTTTTTTACATATTTAGTTTGGGTTTTTTTGAGGCAGAGACCACCTGCTGTAGTCCACACTGTCCTTGAACTATGTGGTCCAGGCTGGCCTTGAACTTGCAGTGATCCTCATGCCTCAGTCACTCAGGACTAGCTGGCCCAGACAAATTTCTCTCAGTTCCAGAGCCTGAAGGCCAAAATCAAGCACTAGCCAATTCTGTTCCTTGTGAGGGCACCCTTCTTGGGGTACAGCCAGCCACCCCATCTCATTATGTCCTCATAGGGTGGAGAGAACACAAACCTTTGGTATCCCTCCTTTGAAAGTCTTGATCTCATGGAACAAGGGTCCCAAATCCTTGCAACCTTCTCTAACCCTGTTGAATTCCAAAGGCCCTATTTCCCATACTATCATACTGAGGGTCAGGGCTGCAATCACAGGGATTTGGGAAGGGACACAAACCTTCAGGCCATAGTACGCTCCTTTACACTCACAAATTTAAAGCCAGCTGAACCACTTCTTCATTAATGCAAATAACCAATAAATGACAGTCATACATCACCACCATGATATTATAGATCAGAGAAGAACAAGAATCATCACCTGACAATATTTGAGAGATATATCAAGATTGAGTTCTTGCTTGTAAAGCAATAGAGAGGAGTAACACACGAGTGCCCTTTTGCATCCCCACCAGCAACAGATGCCATTCTTGCTTGTATAAAAAAGAACTCTGGATTCACTCCTTAAGCTTTTTCTCTTCCACTGTACTTCAGCTTTATTTCTCTTTTGTCAAGCTGGGGCTTTAATAATGTAATGCAGAATCGATGAAAAGGAGGAGGATTAGAAAGACAGGAAATAAGTAGGTAAGGGCATACTCTGATACCATTCCACATGATTGGCAGCTCAGTGCAGTTACACTGTTTTACACTACCTTATTCTCAAGCAGTTTGAAGGCAGCTACAATATTGGTGCCAAGAGAGTAGCTGCCATGAACCAAGAATGAGCAGAGATTTTACTTTGCTTATATGCTAGCAAGTTAGCTTACCAACGTTTTCATGAAGGTTTGTAGAAGACATGAGATTCAGGGTCACAGAAAAAGGAGCTCTGTATCATATTTGCATAGGGAGGACCATGAGCATCTGCGTATTTTATCAGTTCCCCTGGCCCCAGATTCCCAGCAGGGTTTCATGAACAGGTCCAGACGGACACCTGAATGTTCAGCTGTGTTACAGGAAAGGAACTCTGAACTGGGGAAACTTGAATATTTTTATAGTGGCAATAGGCCTGCCTATCCTTTACTCTTAAGAAAGATACCATCACTATATCCCATATTGTCTGCTATGCTAACATCCTTGAAGAGAGTCCCTAAAAAAGAACAGCTAGAGCCTCACTTGTGAGACATGCAGAAACTTGGCAGGCCCATGGGGAATTACCTCCCAGTGATAGTGATGAAGATTGAAAGCAGAAATTTCGGAGAATGGATTTAAATCTTTCCCTCTGTATTGTACCCATCCCAGTCCTTTTATTATGTATTTTGTCTCCGGAAGAAGAAAAAAGAAGCAAAGCCAAGATAATCAAAGTGGTAATAAATTTCTCCATTGGTAGACTTTACTAATGTCCTTCTCAAGGCTACCTCAGCCTAATACTGAAGCCAAGATGGAAGAGGATGAGTGATCCAGTGTGACAGCACACGCCTATAATCCCAGCACTTGGGAAGCTGATGAGGTAGGTAGGAGGATCGCTGTGAGTTCTAGGTCAGCCTGGGCTACAGAGCAAGTTCAAGACCAGTCTGAACAACACTGCAAGATCCTGTCTCAAAAAAACAAAATAAAACCAAACCAAACACTAGCTAGCCAAAGTGATCTACAACACTATGAATACAAATGCTCTCACAATTCTCTCATGAACAGGAAGCTTCTAAACAGTTACTCTCAAAATGCAAAAAAATAAGACCCACAGCAATGCACATTTTAAAAAAAATTAAAGCACGATATTGTGGTACATACTGTAATCCCAGCACTCTGGGATGTTGAGCCCAGGTTGAGAAATTTAGCAAGACCCTAGCTCCAAGTAAAAAAAGAGAATTGGGATGTAGCTCAGTGCAATAGTTCTGGGTTTAATTAAAAAAAAAAAACCCACACAATAGGAAATAAATGATATTGTCACTTATCAAGGAAAGAATTATTCAATGGTTATGACAGCTTTATTAAAGATCTATATAGATTATCTTATTTGATTTTACAATAAGAAAATAGAGTCTCAAAGAAACCAATTTACACACCAGAGGACATGCAGACAATAGTTAAAAAGTAGATACAAAAAAGGCTCCTACGCAAACCACCATTGTGCACTCTTAACAAGAAAGACAAAGATTACAGCCACACAGACTGAAAACCACATTCCCTGCCTGTGTCATCTAATTGTTCTGTGTCTACTGAGGAGTGTTTCCCACGTGGTAAAGTGCAGCCTGCATTGTCTATGGGTGATTAACACACAGGCCAGCAAACTAAACGGCGAAGACCTCCCCCACCAACCAATGCAGGTGACAACCAAGAGTCTTGCAGCCTGGGCAGAATAAAAAGGGAAAGAAAAAGTAAAGGTTTTCACTTGGGAAGAGTCCCAGTCTCTGCCACTGCCTTTGGATAAGAGTCCTTAACCTCCCAGCGCAGACTCACACTGATGACTCTATGGTCACCCAGCCTTTTACTTCAGACTGGTGATGCCTTCCTGATCCCTCCTGTTCTGCACCTCACGTCTTCCTGGGCTCAGCAGCTACTGGATCCTCCAGCTCTCCAGGGAGCAGATGGCCATGGTGGATCCTTCCACCTCTGATCTCATGGACTGGCACTGCCATGGGCAGTAAGCTCTCCAATAGCCCTTGTATAATTATGTATACATTTTATATCGATTCCATTCCTCCAAAGAACTCTGTCACCAAAGACCAAGACTAGCAAGTAGCCCCAGTGAGAAAGCCATGTGACAATTTTCCCCTTGTGATCCATTCCACACATCATTCCTCTCACCCAGGAGAGCAGCTAGAAAGCAGTCTGCATTAGCCAGACCAAACACCAGCCTCAGAACTCAAACTCTTTATTTCTATACCAGGCAAAACATTTAAACACATACACAAAAACGAAAAGTAAATAACAATCCAAAATGCCAACAAACAAGAGAGACACAAGGGCAGAAGAAAGGAAGTCAGAGGCTCACTCCTGTTCAGAACCATCCTGAGGTCTCCCCACTCAGACCTGGTAGGACAGCTATCACTGAAAACCCAAAGATATCAAACATTGTGAGAATGCAGAGATAGAAAAAGCTTAGAGTACTATTGGCAGGAATGTGAACTTTATGGACTCTATGGAAAACAGTCTGCAGGTGCCTCAAAAAATTAAAGTTAGAACTACCATATTCATCAGTCATATTCTGGGTATTTTTTTTTTCAAAAGATATTGAAATCAAGGTCTCAAAGGAGATCTGCACTTCCATGTTCACCATGACATAATTCACAACAGCCAAAGTACAAAAACAACCTAAGTGTCTATGGGTGGGTAAAATTATATATATATATGAATAAAATGGAATGTTATCCAGCCTCACAGAAGGAGGAAACCTTGCCAGTGCTCTAATGTGAACAGACACGGAGCACATTTGCTAAGATAGGTGCAGAAGGAAATGTTGCAACATCTCACTGATGTGTTGGTGTGTCTGGAATCTAAAACGTCCCCCAGAACCCCCTGTGTTGATGGTTTGGGCCCCAGTGCAGTAAAATTCAGAGCAGGGCATTGAGCGGTGATTGGATAATGAGGGTTCTGATCTCTGATGGACTAATTCATTGATGGGTTCATCACCTGAACCGTTAGAAGGTATGGAAATTGAGGAACTGGTCCCAGTTGAAGGGAGTGGACCTTAAGGGTACACCTCTGGGGCTACGTTCTGTCCCTAGCCTGTCCTACTCCCAGCCTCGTTTCCCGGCTGCCAGGAGAGCAGCTTCCTCAGGTTACCTCCTTCCAGCACAATGTCACTGTCTCACCACAGGTCAAAAAGGAAGGGGCTAGGGACTGAAACCTCTGAAACAGCAAGCCAAAATAAAGCTTTCCTCTTTTAAGCCGAGTTATCTGTTATTTTAGACATGAAAAGTCTGAAACAGCTCAGACTCATAGACGCATACACTAGAGTATGGGTCAAGAGGCAGAGAAGCGGGCGAGTAATGGAAAGGGAAATTAAGTTTCACCAACACAAGATAAACAAATTCTGGATGTCTGCCTTACAGCATAACTACCACCACCATGGCGTACACAGGACAACACCACCGCACGTGCAGGACAGATCTTGTGTGAGGTGCTTTCACTCCAAAAACAGTAATAAAGGGAACAGCATTATGGTTTAGAGCCAGAGTGTCTCCCAGAGCCTCATTTGTTCAGAGGTGGCACTCTTGGAAGATGACTGGATTGTGGGAGCACTATTCTCATTACATCAATCCACTGACGTGCCCTTAGGTAAATGTGCTGTTAGGAAGAGGATCTAGTCAGAAGTGGAAGGTCGCTGCAGGTATGACAGCGTGTACCTGGGTGTATGTCCTTCTGTAGCTCCTCCCTTCTGTGTCTCCTGCTGCCAGGGATGAGCAGCTGTCCTTCCTCCAGACCCCATCACCATGACATTTCTGCTTTGCAGCTGGTGCATCATGGACTAAAAACATGAGCCAAACTAAACCTCTCCTTCCTTAGGCCGCGGTTGTCAGGTATTTTGTTCCAGCAATGAGGAAAGACAGGAAGTGAATGTCCTTAATGTTAATGGTTCTGTGGGTGATGGGTTTCCCAAATGGATTGAGCTGTATACATTAAATATGTACAACTTTCTAAGTGTTATTACAAAATGGCTCTTTAAAAGACTTATGTATAAGACAACCTTATAAAACATGAATATTAGGAAAATTCCATCCTAATTTGCATGGGCTGTTGATTTACCACTAAATCGCCCCTAGTACTTCATCTCTCCCTTCCCAAGGTGCAGTCCTGTTGGAATGTTCATTAAGGATGTGTCTTTCCCAAACCATAAAGGAACAAACTGTACCTTGTAGTGTACCCAGTCAGTGAGTGTAGCAGAGAAGTCACTGCCATCATTCTCATTCACAAGTAGAGTGGATTAGTCAGAGGATACTACGCTCTGTTGCAAAAACAAATCCAAAGCTCTTTGTGATGTAACACAATAAAAACTTATCTTTCACTTATACATTAAAGTTCAATGCATAAGTTTATAACTGGGCAGCTTTCCTCCAAGAGGTAACTCAGAGGGCAAAGCATTTCTTTATTTGTAACCCTGCCCTCACTAACTGCTTCAAAGAGATGAGCTCAGAAGGAGGCAGAGCAATTTGCAAATGGGAGATTAATTATAAGCCAGGCCAGAAGTGGGACAATCAGGTCCACTCTCATTCCGATGACCAACACTAGATACAAGTCCCTTCCACCTCCTTGTGTCCATCACACAGGATCAGTCAAACCACTCTGGTCCTCAGTCCTCAAGGGTTCCAGGGTCAGAGCCCCACTGATCAGTGTTTTGAGTGTGTTTTATCAATAAATTCTGAGCCACTCCACAGAGCAATTGTGACACTATCACTTTCAAATAAACTCAGTGAAGCAGCTAACACGGACCTTCTCTCCAGTTCTTTTTCTCTGGCTTTACAAAATGCCAAAGGGGATATTTCTTTACAACATCTTCTGCTTATCATCATGGCTCCCAATACCTTCTACAGAGAGAGAAGCCACCCCCTGAACACACCCAGCCTCTACAGTCCCTCCCAAAAGCCCCAACATTGACACTGAATGCTAAGGTCTCTCTCTCTCCTCTTCCCAACTCCCATTCTGTATCATCTGACCTTCTCCCTGGATCATCCTCTGCCTTGGTTGTCACGCATGGGCTGACCCTATAAGAAATGCTCGTTTCCCGAAAGAAATCATCAGGGCCAGTAGATTCCAAATACTCCCCATTATAATTTACTGTAAGTGCTTAACACAGTAGAAGCAGTCAAAGTCAGCCTGTCTCCTAGAGGATTATGAACTTGGAAAGTCCAGTGGATTTAAAAGTCTAATTTAGCTGAGCATCCACTTGTATTTAGCAACCTCATTTGTCTCTGTACCTGCAGCTGTCAGCACGGCAGAGGTTCTCAACTGTATGACAGATAAAGGCAAATGATTTATGGAAAAATGATTTATGGTGTAACAGCGGCACTATCATAAAACTTTCACACAGTGAGCAATGTGGTGGGTACCTGACCCCATCAGCCTCTAATCAAAGTAGGCTTCAACCTTTAGCAAAGAGCAAACTCTCCCAGGGTCTTTCAGAAATTATACCAAGTTAATTGGATGTCAGGAAGGACTGCTTTTTAAGTCAGTAAGGGAAGTCCATTTTAAGGAACATTTTTTTTCCAGGGTAGATTATTGTGTCTCCCCTCTTTAACTTAGGTAAGTGCCACCTCATTAAGAAAATGTGATTGATTCTCATCAGTACAAGCCCTCAGGAAACGGTATTTTCTCCTCTCCTCTCCCCACTCAGCATGTATTTTCTCCTGCTGTGGATCCCCATCCAGGTTTTGTGTCTCCTTTCTAAGGAGAGGGGACCCTACTTACGAGCAGAATAACTATACAGGAGCAGAGAATGGAGTCTTGCCCTACCCAATTCTGAAGGCATTTCTGTCTCTTCTACAACCTGTTTATCATCACACACAGTCCTGGCCCTGATAAATCCCACCTTAGTGTTGGTTGAAAGTCAAATTAATTAAGCACTTAACCAATATGTGCATTTCAAAATACCTGAGGCTTCACTTTGCATAAAAGCCTTTGAGGTACAACAAATCAATCAGTCCTTTTGGTTTTGGTTCTTATTGAAAAGAGACCAAGTTATAGATGACAATACAGGGTCTGAAGGAGAGCAAGGTCTTTTCTTGTTGTCTTAAGGGTAACTCAGGTATTTTATGTCTTGCACTTAGACCACAACATACGGTGAAAATGCAGGGCCTGTCTGAAATTTCGTAGTTGGTACCCACAGAATAAGATGGGTGAACAGAGCTGGATCTGGGGCAGGCACGATGAGATTCAAGCCAAGTACGCAAGGACTTGTCAGCCCAGATGTTGGTTACTGTAATACGCGCCATACGGCGCTCACAGAACGGTAAGGTGGAAACGTAATTTGCACAAGAGATGAAAGATGTGTGGAGCACATGCGAGTGAAGATTAGTTTACCCAACCTCCTAGTTAGTATGGGAAGACCAGACTTTCTAATTTTACATGGTATGGTCAGGGATCACCCGTGGGGAGAACTATAACTGATACTCAGAAGGTGTGACCATGCGAATGGCATGGCATGGCATGGGTGCTGACTGACTGGAGACATGTGGTCCCACTGCGGGGACCGGAGCAGTGTTAAGCAAGCTCACTGCTGTGCATGACACCACGCCTTAGCTGTGCAGCAGGGGACATCTGGGAAGACCCAGCAACAAGACCCTGATGGCTGGCCGGGTGGCAGAAAGGTCTCAATTCTGACGACTGCGGTCATACAGATGCACCACCCTGAAAATGTCTATTGAAATAGCCAATGAAACTGCTGATTCTCTAACTCAGCCAAAGCTACTAAGTCACTCAAGCCCAAATCCAGAGATCTTCCTCTTTCCGTCTTTGCACTTTCTTGGGCTATCAAAACCTAATCACCTCTACATCAACACATATACTGAATCCAAGCAGTTCAGTCTGCCTCAGTCCATCTTCTGTTGCGATGAAAAAAATTGAGTAATTCATAAAGAAAAGTATTTGGGGATCACATTTGGGATGCTGGGAAGTCCAGCAACACAGCGTCAGTGAGGGCTCTGCCCTGCTTTGAGCAGGAAGCCGGTGGTGTATAGGAAAGGTGGAAAGTGCCTGTCTAGCAGCTCCTTCTTGCAGTGGACACACAGACAGGCATTAATCAAATGGTCTGATCACCTCTTCAAGCCCCCACCTCCAACAGTAAAGAGCAAAACAAAAGACAGGAAACGGGAAGTAGGGCGACAGATCTTTGTCCAGTGAGAAGGGGACAAGAGATGAAGGGACTCTGGGCAACTACTATAAAATAACAACAAGCAACCTGTTAACTACTGTTAATTTCCTAGTATTTTGTTACGGAATTTTGTTTTACCTTTTTCCCATAAAACAAAATAAAAAAATTTAAAACGAGATGAAGGGGAGGGAAAGGGATGAAAAAGGAACTAAGATGTGCTGCATACATATTTCAGCTCTTCACAGGGAGTGTAACCAGTATGTAATACAAGCATATACTAATAAAAAATTAAAACTGAGAAAAAAATTTACAAAATTTCCACCTCCTAACACTGCCACAAGGGCCATCAGATTTCAACCTGAGTTTCAGCCAAGACAAACCATAAGCAATCGCCACATTTCCTACTTCCTGTGCTCCTCCCAGTCACTAGGACAGGTCACTCGGACAGTTCCAAGGCTGTGTGTCAGCCCTGCTTCCATCCTTACCAGATGCAGTTGAAACTTTTTTAAAAAGTCACTGCTCACGGTCAACGTTTGCTCTCCTTGGCTTTGCAAAACAGTGACACTGAAACCCAAACTCTGCTTCTCCAACCCTGCTTCCTACCATGCCCTCCTCTCACTCAGCTCCAAACAGTGCCTTCTTGTTCTTTCTACAACTCGCCAAGCTCATTTCCACCTCCAGCTTTCCCCCAGCCCAGGACATCCACCCGGCCTGCCCTGGCCCAGTCCCCATGTCTTCAGCTAATTCATCCCGTCTTCTGCACAATCTCCCTCCACCACTACCTTCACAGAGAGTCCTCCCCTGAAATGAGAAGCCCAGTTACCCCAGTCTCTGAACCCTTTCCTCAGCTTTCTCTTTCTTACCAGTCTGTACCTCACCATGTCCACTCATCTACTAATTTGTTAACAAAATTAAAGCATACAAAGTGGACATTGTGAGGCTGCAGACAGTTCTATTCAACGATCCAACAAAAACTTAGCAACATGATTATCAATCCTACACACTTAGACATACATGCAGTTATATCCTTTAGAGCACTTTCTTTTCCTTCTTTTGATTTTTAAGTCCATTATCTGTTTAGTTATATCATGTTTCAGCTTGCTCAGTACCTTACTGATCTGTTTTGTTATTTTTTAAATTTTATTTTATTTTGAAGGTAGTAAAATACAGCAAGATGGAACAAAGCCAATAGAAACAGTGTGGTGAAATTGGTACAGAACTTCACAGCAGGTTGCTGGGATAACAGTGATAGGTACCATAGCATATCTTGTTTTCTTCACAATAGTTGTTCTTTCAATCAGGTATAGCAAAATTGAAGGAAATACCAAACTTATAAAAACAGAATATTGAATAGAGCAATACCATTAATGAGAACAGAGCAAAACAGTGATATAAATATTTGCCTTCAAAGAGATGGTAGAAGGAAATCCCCCTTATTTGCTATATTGCATATAGTCAAACTCCCAAGAGATGCTCAGATCTCTGGCTCCCACTTGCTAACGGCAGGCGGGGGGTGGTGGTGGATATTTGATTCTTAGCCTGCATGCTGGTAGGCTCACATCCACTTTCCAGAGCGGCGAGCTGGCTGCTTGTTTTCCCAGCGCATAAGTTCCAACGTGGCGCAGATCTCAGGAAACACTGATGGATCCTCATCTATTTACTCTTATACCACAGGGTAAAGACCATGACAGCAGAGGTCCTGAAAGCCCAAGGCCTACAGTAAACTCCCAGATGTTTAAAAGAATGATTAAGTTTTTAAACCTACTAAGGCACCATCACTTTCTGAAAATCTCTCCAGTATACACACAACTATCTTGATGCTGCTTTGTTTTTATGTTTCCTAAAGGATAACTTCATTATGATTTTATCTTCAAATGCATTTTTTTTTTGTTACTGGAAATAGAACTAGGGACCTCATACTTGCCAAGCAGGCAACGTGCCACTGAGCTATATCCCCAGCCCTGCACTATCAATGTGCAGACAGATAAGCAGATAAGAAACAGCTAATCTCATAGTAGATTGCTTCCAGAGCACAGGTGCATTCCCAGCATAGAATGCTAGAATTCCAGTGATGTCCCATCACTCTCACTTCCTGGCTGCTCTCCAGGTTTGAGTTGTGCCACCCAACACGGCAGGCGGCAGGGCGCACAGGTAGGTTACGGAGCAGCTAACGCCAGACCACCAAGCCCTCATTAACAGTAGAAACTGCCTCGCTGATGCATATTATATATTACTTGTCGGGCAGTTTTATTTGCCATACTTAGATTACATGTTGAATGATTACATTTGCTATTCAAATATTTTAGTAAACTGTATGATTAAACTGAATTTCACCTGATTGTGCCTTTCAAAAATGTGTCTATCTGAAAATTTTAGATGACACATGTCGTACCCCTGTGCAGCTCACATTCTATCCCCATCGCATAGCACAAGCTTGGGGACTGCTCACCTGAGTCCCGGTGAGCTGTCGCAAAAGCTCCAGCACAGCAAGCCAGAGCCCCGCTCCACTCATGCCTCTCCCCACGGCCAGTGCAGGCCCCAGCGCCTGCAGTGCGTCCTCTTCCAGGGGCAGTGGGGAGGAACGGGCCAGGCCTTCTCACCTCTCTTTACTGAGTTTCCTTATCAGGAAAATAGAAAAGGCATATCACACACCTCAACAATCTGCCAGGACCAAATGAATCCACGGGTAAAAGACATTTAAAATGGTACCTGCCATTTCTCAGCGCTACGGAAGTTTGCTGCTGTTATTGTTACTATATGTGCGTCTGCTTTAAATCAAAGGCCAGAGGATTCTTAGGTAATGATGAGTCAGTTCACAAGCTGTTTTAATTAACAGATATTTCTAAACCAGAATGCCAGCCAGACTACTAACTCATTTCTGTCCCTGACAAATCCTTTTGAATGCACTGAGATTATTGTACATCTAAAGTCCCATGTTACATGTGAACAAGGAAGCAGGAACTCTATTTTCTACCAACTGTTACCAAGACAAACAGCAACTGGATTCTATTTCCCCAGTCACACTGGAGGTATACTACACACAAGCACACACACACACACACACACACACACACATGCACGCACGCACACGTACACACAAGTAAGCATCTACCTACAACGATAAAGGTAACTAATGTCTCCACAACAGTTGAATAGTTACCATGGACACTCAGAGCTACACAAATTTAAAGAGAGCTGAATTCAGTCTTCAGAATTTACTTATGAGGAAGCATAATTTCCTGACTTGGCAAAGCCCACACTACAAATTAGAAGCCATACAGGGACTCACATCAAAGATTTCTGGCAACTCATCCACCCACAAAGCTTTAGAGTTGATAGCTAGCTTTTTAAGATAGCTGAAAATTTAAAAGTACTAAAAGGAAAATCAATTCATTAAGGAGATGATGCAACAAATGTAATAAGGAATGTTGGGAATTCCAGTTGAAATAAAAATTAGAAACTAACTCTAGAAATATGATGCAATAATTAATACTGAGTTTTCTTACCCATGACGATAATTAAAACCCTTTCTGCTTTGGCCATCACTAGTCTGCTTAAAGAGAAAGATGAGTTTAAACACATTTCAGATACTCCAGATGAACAACTTAAACAAATGAAGCCGGTTGTACAATAAGGTTTCTTTGCCATTTTCTGACTTGCATTGTAGATACAATTGATTTAATTATCCCAATGGCAAATTCAAATTGGTTTGTGTCATTTTAGATTACCTGGTGGTGGTGGTTGGTGTGTGTGTGTGAACACAGACACGCACACAGAATAAATCAGCTTTGCAGGGTTGTACCTAATTGGTCGGCATGCCTTTAGCCTATAACCTTAGCCAGATCTGCTTATGCCAAATAAACCAAGGCCTCTTCCTCGTACCTGACACCTGCCCCATCCCCCAATACAGCCACAGGTTAAATTACTAGGCAAGGAAGGAAGATGTCCCTCACTGAACGGCAGTTTGGAAATGGTCAGGGAAAGTGCGGAGTAGTTTTCTCATGCATAAGCTACCTATAAACCAACTGCAATTTCATGTCAACCAAAGCCAGACAGAAGATTTTCAAAGGAATGATTTCATCAACTTTTAAACATTTTAGAAAAATGCACTATTGTCTAAGCCCAAAAAACTTGCTTTGAAGACGTCAAAACTAGTAAAACATTCCAGAGATCTGTGGTTTGTGACTAAGAGCTTCACAGATTTCATTTGTTCTATTTTATCTTGTTCTTTAATTCATTCTTAAATAGCTTAAACTTTCTATCAAAAGAGAATAAATATATGTAATATCAGATTAATAAAGATATGTTAAAATACAAGATAACCAAAACAGAACATGGGAAGAACATCCCTAATCTAAAATACTCCAAAATCTGAGATTTTTCACAGTTGACATGCCACAAATAAAAATTCCACACCTGGCTCCATATCATGGGTCACAGTCAAAACATAGGCACAAAATTTCTGTATAAAACTACCCTTGGGGGAGAAAGGCAAGATGGCCAATCAGTGAATAACAAAATACAAAGCCTCCAGGGAAAAACAACTCATATGCAAGAATAAAACACCCTGGAGAGACCCAGACAGAGGGAGATGGATCCTCTTCACACAGGAAGAAATTAAAACATAAAAAAGCTCATCAAATACTTTGGGACTACAACTGAAATAGCTAAAAATTACGGGACACAGCATTTTCGCGGTGACTCGCCAAGTCTGCACCAGCTTGAATCCACACAGCTGGCAGAGCCACCCAAACTCATTCCTGCCGCCACTCACAGGAAGCGCAGCGGTGCTGAAGTCGGGGGTTGGTGAGCCCAACAGAGAGCGGAGCTGGCAGGGGAACCTCCATTGGCCCACGGTCAGTGCTGGGAGTGGGATTCCCCCCCCCCCCGCCCCACCACTGGAAGGGTGTGACCAGATGGGCGACATGTTGGAGTTGGGCAGGAGGACACTGGGAGTGACAGTGACTTCAGTTGGTTCCTCCCTCCCCAGAGCAGATTCGTGGGATTTGCTTGGACTGGGCTGCGCCCCTGGCCGGGACTCAGTGAGCTGTCCCAAATCGATTCCCTGCACCTAGCATGCACTAACCGGGTGAAGGCACTTGAAGTTTGGCTGGCTTGGTGGGTAGGGTCAGGCATAGGCAGCCACTGCTTGCACCTCAGTGACAAGAGCAGCCAGGAGAGGGCGGAGGTCCCTCACCAGCCTGCTTTGGAGAAAACGTGGCCAACAGGGAAGGGGGCTGGGACCTGCACTCTAACCTGTGTGGAGGAAGCCAGGGCCATGACAGGAGAGAGAGGCAGGAGGAGGCCCCCAGCCCAGAACCCTGAGAGCCCTGATCCAGGAGAAGGAAAAACAAGGGAACCTGAGGGCAGCAAACAAACATCAGACATGGCTTCAATGGACATTAAGAGATATCTTCGGGACCTTGTAGATGAGCTCAAAACAAATATTAAATCAGGTAAAGCAGGGTATGTATGAGTAGACTAATAAAAGAAATGCTCTCAGGAAGCATCTCTCAGGATGATACAGATAGAAGAAGGGAGGAACACAAAAAAAGGAGAGAAACATTCGATAAAGAATATAAAGAAAATATAGAATACATGAAGCAGATTCAAAGAGACTACCAGGAAATTAAAAACTCCATTGAAAGCTGGCAAAACTCCTTGAAAGAAACTAAGGAGAAACTATCAAAACTTGAAGACAAGTTGGCAGTGAGTGATCATGAAAGGGAAGAGCTCTTAAAAATAACAAGGAAACAGGCAGTAACAATACAAAGGCGAGAAGATGACAAGAGAATCTACAATTTAAGAATAAGAAACATGAACGTAGAAGCAGGAATACATATAGGCGAATTACAAAGGCTATTCACAGAAATAATTAAGAAAAACTTCCCAAGCATGGGAAAAGAAAATGACATTTGGTTGTGTGAGGCATACAGAACTCCAGCCACCTACAACCAAAACAGATCTACACCCAGGCATATAATAATCAAGATGCCAGAAATTCAATATAAAAACAATTTTAAAAGCCGTCAGAGAAAAGAAACAGATTACTTATAAAGGTAAGCCCATCAGAATCATGGCTGACTTCTTGACACAGATCATCAGATCAAGAGGAGGTTGGGGCAAAGTGTTCCAAGCCCTGAAAGAAAATAACCTCCAGTCCAGATTGATGTACCCTGCAAAACTGTCACTAGAAGTTGATGGAGAAACAAGATGCTTCCATGACAAAGAGGAACTGGGGAGTTTGTGACCACCAATCCAACCCTACAGAGAATACTGAAGGACATTCTAGAAAGAGACAAAAAAAAATACTAGGATTTTAGGAACAGTGGCAGAAAGGCCTCAATGAGTGGGGCAGACAGTCAAATGAAAGAGAAAAGTAGACAAACAAAGGCAGAAAAACAGCATAGCAGAAATGAGGCAGAAAAGGATAACTAGAAACTTTAACATAGATGGTCTTGATACGCTATATTGTAAATAGTGCACCAGGATTTAAAACCCACATTATTCACACTACTCTGCTTAGATGTATTATATTCTGTTCCAGTCATTTTACCTGTACTAGATTTGAGGGCACAGACAGTTATCCCAAAAATAACAGGATATAGTACGGTAATCATCCTTAATTTCCTATTAAGTTAATCTAAAGCACTGTAAAACCTACACTGTTTTACCATGACTGATCGTAATCGAATCTGGTTTATTGGATTGCTGTTTTGTATTGATAGATTTTATTCAAAGCTGTTATGATCGATAGTATCAAGTCTGGGAGTATAGGCAACTGCACTGAAGATGACAAGATCCACTAGAATATCCACTATGGTTTGAGTATTACCTGCCTTTGAAGTTTTATACTGTCTACAATGTTTTATTTTTACAAATATTGTTATTTACTGCTATACTCAATCATACTGCTATATTCATTTATGCCTGATGATATAGACATTCTATTGAAGATAATAAGAATCAACACAGTAATCATTGTAGATCACCTTGTACCGTGGTTTTGTGCGACTTTTTGGTTTCATGTTTTTATAGGAATTTGTTTTGTTTTGTCTTGCTAAGTTTTGTTTTTCCCTCTAATACAGAAAGTATAGAAATACATGCAGAGATTCATGCATGCATAGCTGTCTACACTCTCACTACCTACTTTATATACTTTAATTTTGTAAGTTGAGCAACTGTAAGAGGACAATATGTAATTTTTAGTGATTCTCATTGTTTATCCTTTTTTTTTTGTTTTGAATTCTGTATTACCTCTACCCTTTACATGCTTTTGTTTCTCTTTAAATAAAAAAAAAAAAAACTAACCTCGGGTTATATGTGAAAGAAACACATGTTTATATGAAACACATTAGTGTTTAGACTTTGGTCTCATCTCCAAGATATCTCATTATATATAAGAACATTCCAACATACAAGAAAAATTCCAAAATATGAAACACTTCCGGATAAGCTTTCAAACATCTTAGATATACTCTGTTTGCATGGGTAAGCATTAAGAAACTCTATCTTGCATCCCTTGAATCGGAGGTCTAAATTTTCAAGTTAAATGACAGTGAAAGAATTTAAAACACTGGTCATCGGAGAACTAAAAGAAACTAGGAAGTATAGAAGCTCTTCACAAATTAGGTACTGAAGAAATGCGTTACCAATGCAAGTGAATGTGAGTGCACAATAATTAGGCAATTAGTTTAAAAATAATGGTAAAAGTTGGAATAAAGGGATAAGTAATTGTTTGGGATGCAAGAAAATGGGTGTGCTTGAAGAATCATAATTGGGCTCCAGTTATAAATATCTTGCTGGTTGAGTTGAATTATGCAAGCCCCCAAAAGGTGAATAAGCAAATCAAACACATAATAATAATACTCAAGATTAAGTAGTCAGGCATGGCAATAGATGCCTGCACTCCCTAGCTCCTTGGGGATCTGGGGTAAAGGGACTGGCAAGTGCTAGAACCAGCCTAGGAAAAACAGAAGCCCTGTCTCTGGGGAAAAAATACATAGTAAATATACACTAGCACTGAATATTTTTATGCTTTAAGGTATTTGAATGTGATTTTAAGTATCTACCACCTGTAATTGATAAGTTAATACTATAAACTTACTATAAATGTGATTATTATGTTTCACTTTATTTAGCAACAGTATTTGAATGTTCAAGAGAGTAACGATTCTTTAATGTATAACCTTAGGTTCATGAAAGCCACCGAGGTCACTTAAATGGTTAGCATTTGCTCACCAATGTTTCAGAAAAATACATTTCTCAAAAAGGAATATTTTTCAAATAATTGAGGATACTTGAATATTTAAAATGTGTAACTATGCTTCCAAATGTTTAAAGGAAATTTTAAAGTTTACTGAATAGTATTTAATTTAGTAACAAATTTAAAAATAATGAATTAAGCATAATGCAAGGTTTTACATTTCACAAAACTTAGTAATTCAAGAAAATTTAAATGGAGCTCGAAGGCTTAAGAAAACTAAGACTTTACATTTTTCAGCTTTAATAAATTCAGTATCAACTAAAACAAGCAGCTACAAGTGTTTCTTTGCTCCCGGAGAACCTGTATCAAATATGTGGAAACTGCATTGCAGAAAAACACCAAGTGTGCTGTAAATCTCCGTCACACCAACGCACAACACAGCAACAGCCACCAGATGGTGAATGCATCACTCTACATCTGTCTCCCACAGCAGGTCTTTGTTTTTCTTAGAATTGCACACAATTTGGAAAGAACTCCCAGGTATAATGTTGAGTATTCAGAGAAAGCTAAGGTGAGTAATATTTTATTTGTTAGGTTACCAGCTTAGCTGCTGTTATAAAAGGGATCAGTCATTCATTGGTCAAGGTTACGATGGCTACTTCCAGTACCGGAAATGCAGGCCTTTTATTTTTTATTGGTGGATACTAGTAAGACAGTATTACGACATTTGTTTTGGTGTATTGGTTCATGCTACAACCTGTTCTAGTTGTTTTCACCCCCATGACCCCTTGGTTCTGCCTCCCTTTTTTCTTTCTCCCTGTTCTTCACCTCTCAAAGTCTGCCTTCTAGTTTCTTGCCATCTCTCCATTCATTCATTCATGCATGCATTTTAGATTGTTCATATGAAAAATACGTCATATTTAACTGTCTGAGTCTGGCTTATTTTGCCTAACATGATGGTGTTCAATTCTATCCATTTTCCTGCAAATGACATGATTTTGTTCTTCATGACTGAACAGTATTCCATAAATGCAGGCATTTTATATCATACTGCTTTTGCATCCTCAACACCCCATTTCCACAAAAAAACCTAGGATAGCAAAAGCAATTCTGGGCAACAAAGGCAATGCAAGGGGCACCACAATCCCTGATGTGAAATTATACTATAGAACTGTGATAAAAACTGCATGGTACTGACAAAAAACAACAACAGAACAATGGAACAGATTATTTAAGATGTGGAAACAACTCCAAGTGCACTCAGGTACCTGATTTTTAACAAAGCGGCCAATCACATTCACTGGAAGAAAGCCTCTTTAATAAATGGTGCTGGGAAAACTGGCTTTGCACATGCTAAAGACAAATGACCCATGTCTATCACCATGCACTAAACTAAAATCAAAATGGATCAAAGATCTAATATTAAAACATTAAATCTGCTGGGTGATAGAATAGGTAGGACTCGTGAAGACATAGGTGTGGGCAAAGACATTGTGAACTAAACCCCAATCACACAGGAATTGTTGCAAAGGATCAACTGGGATCTCATCTTATTAAAAAAAATTTTGCACAACAAAACAAAGCACCAATAGAGTGAAAAGACAGCCCACCTGGGGGGAAATTTTTCTGCCAGTTGTTCTTCAGACAGAGGACTAGTATCTAGACATACAAAGAACTCCAAATTCAAAGACTCAGTCCTAATATGGGCATCTTAGATGAACAAACAATTCTCAGGAGAAGTACAAATGGCAAATAAACATATGAAAAAATGTTCATCATCATTGGTCATTCAAGAAATGCAAATTAAAACAATGCTGAGATTCCATTTCTAGAGAGAATGAATATTATCAAGAAAACAACTAGTAACAAATTCTGGCAGGGCTATGAGGAAAAGGAACACTTCTCCACTGTTGCTGGGAGTATAGACTGGTACAACCACCATGGAAATCAGTGTGGAGATTTCTCAAAAAACTAGGACTGGAGGTCTCATTTGACCCAACTATCCCCCTTCTGGGTCTCTTTCTGGAAGAATTAAAAGCATCATATCACAGTGATATATGTGCACCCATGTTTATGGGGCACAGTCTGTAATAGCTAAACCTTGGAAACAACTGAAATGCCCCCATCAACCAAGGAACAGATAAAAAAAGATGTGGGATTTTTTTTAAATACAATGGAGTATTAGTCATAAATAAAGACAAAATTGAAACATTTATAGCTAAATGGATGGACCTTGAGATGATACTCATAAGTGAAATAAATTGGACACACATATAAATATATTATCTCTGGTGTGAGAAATTGAAAATGTAAATAAGGACCAAACTGCACAATAGATACTGTGAAATAGGAAGAAACTGTTCAAAGGCAAAAGAGAATTAGGGAGACAAAAGGGAGAAACAAAGGGTAAGAAACAAATGAGAAAAGGGTACAATGAAAACTGAGCTTTGTGAAAGGGTAGGACAAAGGAGGGGATGGGAATAAGGAAAAAAAAAAAATCAAACTATCGGTTACAAACTTCCTATAATGTGATCATCATGTATACCTAAACTGTACCAATAAACTTATTTTTTAAAATGGTAAAATAAAAATTAAAAATATTAAAATAGGGCTGGGGATTTAGCTTAGCGGCATAAGCGCCTGCCTTGCAAGCATGCAGTCATGAGTTTGATCCCCGGTAACGATAAAAAAAAAAAAAATTAAAATAAAGCCATCCCTGCTTCCATTTCACAATATGAAGCAAGACCAGGGTGGGTTCTCGGGTCGCACTGCCTGGGCTCAAACCCTGGGTTCCTGGAGAACCCTGCCTTGGAGCCTCATTTCTTCACTCATGGAATGAGATGACACTGACTGTATCTCAAGTAATGGGAAGAATTGATGTCATTCAGTTAAAGTCCTAGGGTAATGGTGGGATTTATAAGCATTACTGCTCTATTACTGTTGTATCCATACTGTTAGGTATAATAGAAAAAACTCAAGAAAAGCTCTTGATTCTGGTTTGAGGCAAATTATTTCAGAATAAATCAAAAGAGAACAATTAGCAAATTTTTAAAGCATGGGTCAAGTTATACAACACTTTTTTTTGCTACAGTTTAACAGGAACACATTTTTATGGAAACACAGGAAATAGATTTTCCAAATCCCATCTTAAATCTGGACCCCAGGCTCAATACCCTACACCTTGACTATTAATTCAGACTTAAATTCTCATTCAAGGTAACTGGCAAGCTACAGGGCAAGTGCAAAATGCTGGGGTTTTTAATCTTCCTTTCTTCAAGGTCCAGCCCAGGACTCTATCTCCTTTATGAATCTCTCTAATCATTTCAAATAGCGGCTGCCAGTTTCCATAAGGGATTCTCCATACGATTCACATGCTATTTCATGTGGAGGAGCCTAGAGAAAAGCAAGGGTGCATTCACTTCAGCAGCACCCGAGCTGAGCTGTGCTCACCCACACTCTAGGGGTAGCGCTCGGCAGAGTCCTGTGAGGTTCAAGGGCCCGTGTGGAGCTTCCCCTAGATCACCAGTGCCACCTAGTTATTCAGACAGTGGGGAAATGACAGCATGCCTGGAACTCTCATACACACAAGGGCTCCTATTTTAAATTCTTGATACATATGACAGCCCACTGAGTCACATGGTTTCATGTGACAAGATGACCTAAGTGGCACTACACAAAGGTTTATCTTCCAGTCTGACTTCAGGGGTGACACTGAGTTCATAAAATCAAACTATTGATAGCTACAGCAGCTTCACTTTATTTTAACATTTGTACTACGGTGTCTAGGTTAATATCATTCGGAGGTTTTGTTGTTCTCCAAGGGGGAAAAGTACATCTCCTTATAGCCTTGATTCCAAGACATATCTTCATATAAACCAGCATTTTTGGGTTAAGATGCTTTTGCATTGATGAGCACATCTACTATATGGTATGTGCTTTCCTGAAAAGCTGTTTGAAACCAGTAGCATGTCGGATAATCAGTCTGTTTCCGTCACTGAGAAATGCAATGTGCAGACTGAAATGAGTAGCGAAGATCAGGTCAGCAACCAGGAGACCAAACTTCTAGTCTTTGCTCTTCTGCCTCCAGCTCTCGGCTACCTAAACCCACCAAGTCTGCTCATCCCTCTGTGCTAAGGGACCAAGTTATTGTATTTTTCTTTCAGGAGAAAACTAATACCTTTATGAAAAATACAAATACTCTTTGATGCAACAGTAGTATTAAATTGCTACAAGAGTTTCTAATTTCTTGCCTGAATTTCTGTGCCGAATCTGTGTGCCAAACCACAAGGGTCCACACCTGCCTTTAAATTTAAAATTGAAGTTTTCTCTCTTTTTCACACTGCCAGTTACTTTTCTCTCATTGCTGAGACAAAATACCCGGCACCCACAATTAAGCAAGGAAAAGTTCAAATTTAAGTCTGCCTCAGCCTCCCAAATGCTGGGATTACACACACGCACCAGCACACCCAGCCCCAAGCCTGCATTCGAGTGGCACCGACTTAAGACTATCACAACTTAGATCCTACGGAGAGTAGATAATGATTCTGTAAATGATTTATTACCCTCATTTATTGGCTTTTGGTTAGTAATAAAATTAAATTGTTTTCCAGTTATACAGTAGCTAAGCAACAAAAAACAAAAAGTCTTATGGAAAAGATATTCGAAAAGGAAGGTTTTACACGTGGCAGAGTCCAGAGAGACCTGCAGCACAGTGAATCCATTCGAAGCTAAGTGTGTTAGTTACATTTCTCTTGTTCCTGGGACAAAATACCCAGTGACTAAAGTTGAGGAAGGAAAGGTTGATTTGGCTCAGTTTGTAGAGGTTTCAGTCCATAATCAGCTGGTTCCAAGGTAAGATGGCATGGCAGAAGGGCAACAGCTCATGGCAGTGGAAGACACAAAAGCAACAAGAGAAAAAGGGGAGAACAAGTTTCTTTACCTGCCTTATATTGTAAGCGGGCTAGGGGTGTAGCACTCACATCCTATCCATGCTCTCCTTTTGCAAGGCTCAGGATGTTTACAAACTGCAGACCCTGGCCCCCTGCTGGACCACTTAGACTGCTAAACTTCCCAATTTGACACAATGATTGACCATTACAACATCTTGGAGTCTAAACGGTCCTCTGAGAGCATGGAGTCCTCTATGTGGAAAGACTTAGAACTGCTGAGATAGTTAATCTTCTAAATGTCTCAAGTTGACACAATGTATCAACCATTACAGTACCAGACAGCTGATCATCAATACAGATGATGATTTTCAGGCAAAATAAATCTTACCTTTTCCTAAAACTGCATTCATCAAGAAAAATACATCTAACTGCTTTTGATGTTCATGAGTGCATTTTACCTAAATTATCTGTTAGAGCATATTGAAAGAGAGTCATCGTAGGCACACAGTGAACCCTGGGAACCTAGGAGAGAGATCTTTGTAGTTTCTTTCACAGTGTAAGGAAAAAAATTACTTTCTGGGGAATTTGACAAATTTTTAACTCTAGTCTTTAAATCTAGAATGCTAAAAACTATGTAGAAAATTTAAAACCCTTGTTAAATTGATCTATAAAAATGTTACTGTAAATTGATTGGAACATGAGGGGTTTCTTCTAGAAAGCAAGGACTTGATTGTCAGCCTGTATTAGGTCCTCAAACAATGTCATGTATCTATTCTTAATAAAAATTGCTTCAATGGAAAACACATTAATAATCAACTTCTGGTCCAGTTGGGAGTTCTTCCATTTGCAAAATGTGATTATTTACACCAAACTATTTCAATTGTCTTTTATTTTCTACCTCCTCCCAGTGCCTGCTGAAGTAGAATTAAAGCTAGAAATTTCCCTTCTGGGAACATTTGAGAAACTGATTTCAAGAAATGGTTTCCCCATGGCAAACCTGTCCCCAGTACCCGCTGGGTGTCTGTGGAGCCGGGGGTGGCAGTCAAGAGGGTGGCTGCCCTCACGCTCCAGGCTGCCACTCGAAACGAGGACCCTCCAACCTGGACGGGCACAGGCAGACCCTTGGGGTGCCAGCAGTATGCAGATACATGGTTTCGCTCCAATTCGGAGCCACAGTGGAGACTGCAGCTTGGCATTTTCAACAAGGTCCCTGGAAGCACCAAGGCTGTTGCTGCTGGTTCTGGGCTCTTTGGGAACCACTGGTATAACATCTACTGAAAGAAGTGAACAGACAGGCAAGTCACCTGACCCAAACCTTTGACTTTACAGGGAGGACCCTGGGTGTAAGGAGAATGCCTTCCTCTGGATCCTGTAACAGTTCTCAGCCTCCACTCACACAGGAAAAGAATTGAGGTCTCCTGAGTTTAAACAAGCTATTCCTCTCTAGTGCTGTATAGCCATGACCTACATACAATGCTCTGGTCAAGAATGGACTACATATATGACGGTGGTGCCATAAGAAGGTGGCTCAGTATCACCTAGTACTTTGTACGTTTTCTATGTTGAGATACATTTAAATACACACGTTTTGTTTTTGCTTTTGTTTTGGTGGCAGCACTGAGGATTGAACCCACGGTCTTTGTACTGAGATATATCCCAAGCCCTTTTATTTTGAAACATGGTCTTGCTAAGTTGCTAAGTTATCCAGGCTGGGTTAAAACTTGTGATCCTCCTGCCTCAGCCTCCCAGAAAACTGAAATTACAGGCATATGCCACCATAGCCAGCCACTCATGATTACAGCACAGTCGGTGCTATAATATTCAGGACAGTATCAGATTGTGCATGTGTGAGGCCCCAGAGCAACAGACTACGCCGTACTACTGAGCTATGCAGCAGGCTGTGCCAGGCAGCTTTATGCAGCCACACACTATAATGTCTGCATAACAAGGAAATGACTCGTTCCTCAGAACACCACCGTCTTCAAGTGATGCTGTGATGTATTTTTGGTGCGCATCAGGTCCTGGCTCTCTGAGAAGGGATCCATCAGAGGCTTTGTGCTGTGGCGGTGGGGACGGCAGGAGGTATACTTACTGCTGGGGTTTAGAGGCCCCTAGAGTAATGACGACTTCAGGAACGAAACAGTTCCCACGAAGAGTAATGTGCTCATCAAGCAAACACATTTCTTCCAACTTTAATTCTCTCCTTCCAGTCTAACCTCTGTCCTCTGCAGTTACATCTCCTTTGCTGTTGCTCAGTCTCCTCCACTACGATCCTCTTTACAATGGACTCTTTAAGCCTACAATGAACCCTGGAAAAGGAGGTGACAGAAACCTGCTCCTCCTCTTTCCTAAAAGCTAAGGCTGCTGGCAACTGAACAGATGTCAACTCAGTCTCTCTCGTAAAACTGCTAAAAAAAATACAAACTTTGCAAAACTCAAACCACATACAGAATGAATTTCCGTACCAGCAATCCTTACAAGCAAGTTTCTTAAGCTAAAAAAGCATGTTCAAACTCATTCATTCCACTGTTAAAATCGTTTTGGTTGTCATTACAGTCAACACTAGGAAGTCAATGAGGGGAAGCAAGTCCCACAGGCAGGGCTGCTTGTTCACATTCATATTCTAGAAAAATTTATCCTTATTACTGCTCTTGTTTAATATGAAAAAAGTTTATTCAGGAAAATAACGTATTAAATACCTGGCCTTGTTTTATTAGTAAGCAGCAACAAGACACTGAACAATTATAAGAACTTGTTTTTTCCATCTGTAAAACAGGTATATCAACATGTACTCATTAGAAACTTTTATATTTCATAGTCAACTGACTGATACCATTTCTGACTGGTCAGTCATTATTCCGCATTGTTGGTGCTTATTCTCTACCATTTGGTAACTATTATAATATTGTGCCAAACAGAATTTTGGGTCAGGGAGCAGGACTTAGGAATAATAAGACACAAGCAAAGCTTCAGTCTCATGGAGCTTACCATGGGGGAGGGCAGGGACAAACCAACAAATCAGTAATAAGAATTCCAAGAGAAAATAACTGGGTAATAGAATCAAGCAACAAGGAATAAATGATGCAAAGGTAGGGTGAACCAGGAAAGGCGTGGGTGAGCTTCTGACCTAAGATGTGGCACCAAAGAAGAAACAACTACTCAGAGTGGGAGTAGGGAACAGAAAACAATGCTCCAGGCAGAGGAAAAAGCAAACTCAAAGATCCAGAGGCAAAACAAAGGCTCTGGAGTTCAAGATGCAAAAAAAGCAGGCAGATGTGGCTTCAGTCCAGTGACTCGGGGAGGAAGGAACGGTGTTACTCTCGCTCTGAGTAGCAGGAAACAGGACTAACACCAAGTGTCAAGTCCATGGCATTGACATTCAGCAAGGTAATGATGTGGTCCAAGTTTAAAACGAACCAAAGAAGGGCAAAGAAGGACAGGAGGAAATCAGGAGACCTGTGCGGTGATTTAGGAGGTCAGACACAGCTCATGGGATCATAGCTTTGAAACAGGAGAAAAACTGAGATTTAGGGAAATGTTTCAGAGTGAGCCAGGTGATAGGGACACTTCCTGGGGGAACAGGACACACGCAAGAAATGCTCACACCCCTGTAAAATAAGCACATGGTAAACAAACACAAGGAATTAGCTGCGATACTATTAAATATGCTTTAATATTTAAAGACATCTGCTTCCTCTTCGTCCTGTCATTTAGATCTTTCTTTCAGTTTACATTTGCCAACCCATTTTAAAAAGACTGTACTTCCTTTTTCCCTTTTCAAAACCCTCAGAACTTTGTTTAGACCTTTGTCATGAGGGCTGCCCAGCGTCTGACCACCCATCTTTTGAGAGAAATTTCCAAGCAAGATAAAAGGTGGCCCTGTCCCTTTCCTAGGGACAGGGAAGCCCACAACTAGCAGAATTTTACTCACCTAGCTCTGAAAATAAGTAGCATTGAGCACATGTCGGGCACTATTAACACTTTAAAAACAATGACTCATTTTATTCACTTCTCATAATGGTATCCCCAAATACATTGCTGTTCTATTTATTCCCATTTAAGAGATGTGAAAACAAACATACACTCAAGGTTACAAACAGCTCATCAGTAGACGAGGCCAGAGGTTTAAACCTGGCAGGGCTGGCACCACAGAACATCTTCCTGTTCCTGTGCCATGCTGTGTTCCCTCCACAGCATGGACGTGAGGGGTGATCGGAGAAGTGACACAGGGTGGGGATGGTCACAGGTGATCCACAGGGCTGCACAGCCCCAGCAGCGGCTCTAGGTCAGGGTGTAGTGCCCCCACCTCTGTCCTGGTAGCCTGTTTGGACAGTGTTTGCTGTCAAGCCTGCCTTGGATCCTGCCTTTTCACCAAGGCTGCTCGCCCAGCTCCCACCAATGCTGCACTTCCTGCTTCCCTTCCAATCAATCACCCTCCTGTTTAAATCATCTGTAACCCACAGCCCTGGCTGGCCTGGTTAATTTGCACAACAGCAGAGAGCCAGCCACTCATAATGAAATAGCTCAGCAGCATAAGCACCTGCCTTGCAAGCACATGGTCGTGAGTTCGATCCCCGGCACCGATTAAAAAAAAAAAAAAAAAAAAAAATCAAGGCTCCTGCAGAGGCCCCTGCAGTTCCCTCCACCTGCAGAGCCTGAGATTTCCACATGTGTTTCCTTCCTCTGACAGCGCTGCAGCCCCCGCAGCTGCTGGACTCACAGGGACCCCTGCGCCTCTGCTCTACTGCACTCAGGTGACAGCCGAGTCTGACAGAAATGTCCCCTGGCCAGAATCGAGGGATCCAGGGATGCACCCTTGCAGGGATCCACAGCAGGCCTCAGCACCACAGAGGTGCAGAGGTCAAGCCAGAGGGCACCACTGCTCAGGGGAAGTGGGTCAGGCACAGTGAGCGCTGCGCCCTGGGGTCCCCACCTCAACTGCACCCCACACTTGCTTCTTCCCAACTCTCACGTCTCTGTCAGACGGCTCAGTGAGAATCCTTCCAGCACAGTCTCCTCTTTGCTTGGCTTTCAGCCTCTGCCTTTGGTAATATAGGAGCTATAAGGACTCACTGTAGACACTTCTCTCCTGCCTGCTCTCCTCCCTGCCACCCCACAGACCGGAGTCCTTACAGCATCTTTCCCTCGTGATTCACATACCCTAAATCCAGCCACTTTCAAAGCTCCCTGCCTATGACCACATGAGGCTCCGGAGGACCACCACAAGCCACAGCGGGTCATGCAAAAAGAGAAAACAGAAGATGATACAAATGAGAAAGCATCTTTTTAGAAAAAAATATTTTTGAAAAAATAACTTTAAGGATTAAGACTTTTTTCTACTTGCTTTTTGCCAAACTCCTCTCAGATTTCCCAATTTTATATCTGGTCACAGTTTAAAACTCAGTAAACTCAAAAATTTTGTGCTCCAACAACATGCTTTAGAAACTTGGCTCTTCAGGTACTTAGATACTAGTGATGGATTTGAATTAGGAGACTCTCTGTATTTGTTTCAGACGCTTCCCTTTCTTTAAGGAAAAGGTATAGTTCTCCACTAAAGCAAACAGGACCACACAGCAAATATGACTGTTCACGCAGGTAAAGGAAGGGGCAAGAGGAGCCCGGAGCACCTGGTTACACCAGAAAATAAGCGCTAAAAGAAAGAAAAAAGGGGGGCATGTCACAAGGACACTGCAGCCAGTGTGAGGGGACCTCAGCTCTCTGGTCCTGGGTCCATGTGAGCACCAAGGGAGTCTGCACAGGAACACACAGAGGGGCAAAGGGAATCCGCAGTGGAAAACATGGAGAGTCCTGGAGGCGGACAAAGAGCATTTTGTAGCCACCCTGTCACAGGTAGGATCATGCAACAATAATCCATGAATACAAAAATCCAGCAGCGCCGAGTGCATAGCTCAGAGGTAGAACACTGTACCAGGCTCCGACTCTGAACACTCAGGGCAGTGGTGAGGGAAGTGAAGGGAGTTACTGAGAAAGTCTGAATTATCTCAACTAAACAAGTGCCTCTCCAGGAGACTATGACACAATAGATAAATCAACACCTTTACTAAAATTTAACAGCACAGGCAAGGAGAAAATGAGTGCAGGTTTCCTTAGATGTGACTCCCACCCCCGAAAGCCAGCATTATCTACTGTGTCCCAGCCAAGAAGGCGTAGCTTAGATCTCTAAGCATAAGAAAATCAGACAAATCCCAAGTGAGGGGAGTTCCGTTTTAAGAAAGCAAAGAAAACTTCAGTATCACATAAACAATGGCAGCCTGTAGACATGCTCCAGATTAAAGAAACTTCAACAGGAGGACCAAGTGCAATCCCCGAACCTGCACTGGAAGTCAGGAGATGTCACTAAGGACCTTCTTAGGCCAACTACGAAACGGGGATAGAAGTAACAGATTGGACACAAGTGTCGCATTGAGTTAACCTACTGAGGTGTAAATGAGCTGTTCTCATGTAAGAGACCGTCCCCATTTTTAGGAAAAGCTCAGTGAAGCAATTAGAGGGAAGGCCACAATGCACATAACCTGCCTTCAAATATTTCAGCGAAGCTGATGAAATTATAACTGAAAAAGAAATATGGGAAAATATGTGTAGTTTGTATGTTATTCTTGCTTTTTAAAATAAATGTAAAAATGTTTCCAAGTCAAAAGTTAAAAATCTAAGTCGGGGGAGGAGAATGACTGCAAAGGAACACAGGGAACTCCTGGGGGCAGAGATGCTCTAAAGCAGCACTGACACAACTGTTACAGTGGCCCAAAACACATCCATTTGCACATTTATCATTGGTGACTCTTATTGTATGTAAAATACCTCAGTAGGGTTCATACGAAGAGGTGCAAAAGGTGAAAGGTCGTTATCTTGGGAGATTCGTTAGGCACCAAAAGGCAGTCAGGATGAGGGACATTTGTCCTTGCCTCCTAAGAGACCTGGTTTATCAATCCGGGATGGACATAAGCACAGAAAAAGCCATACACAAGACCCCCTCTGAAACCTACTATAGCAAACAAAATAGCATTAACAAAGCATTTTATATTAACATACAGGTTTATAATAGACACAGTACTCACACAAATCATCAAGATAAAGCACAAAAATTCCATGGAGTCCTGCTCCCAAGGGCCTTCATATTATCCCAGATCCTAAGAGCATCCCTGCCTACCCTCAGATTTCTCTGGTTCGGCAGAGCCTGCACTCATCTCTCCCTCCAATGGGAATGGTTCAAGCCCCCACCAGTAGACCGTCCTTATCACTCTCTGTCCTCCATGTTTGAGGCCCAGCGTGGACATCCTCCTTCAGAGGCCCCCATGCACACTCTGCCCAAACCACCTCCTTATCTCTGTTAAGACTGTACGGCCACCCTCCGCATCGCAGTTACCTGTGAACTACTCACCCTCCACGCAGGGGTAGAAATGATTCGCTGAACTGTACACCATTCTCACCAGGCTTGGAAAAGTCTGTTGGGTTGAACTAAGCTAACATAAAGGAACACTGGTATATTTACCAGTTCGCACTTCTCCTTTAGGGCCAGAAAATTCTGTCACTGTATTACCAGGAAACCCACAACCGCGCCACCATTTTCTCTACGGACTTCGTGACCAGGAGCATAAGGTAGTCCTAAAATGGGTTATTTTTGGTATCTAATCCAATAAAACTTTTGGGGACCCAAACTTTCAACTCTTCCGTATGTATAGGAAAGGAGACTTTAAAATAACTTTAAGGCTCAGGAAACCTGAAAAGAAATTCAGAGCAAAATATTCTGCTAAAGCATTGTAGTATCAAGAAAATTCAGTTGCTATGCAATTTACAAATGGTGAACTAAAATAGAAGACAACTCACTGCTGCCTGAAAGTACTCAAAAACAAAGAAATATTAATTGATACTTACTGAAAACTCAAAGCCCAGAGCAGTCCACAGCCAAGAAAGAGTAGAGCCAGGATTTGAACCCTCACCATCTGGCCTGGGAATCTGCATTCTAACCCCTAGATTACAGTGTTATAGGCTTACCTATGTCTTCACACCAAAATCTGTCCATGTCCCAAACACCAGTATTTCAGAATGTAACTGCTTTTAGGACTAACATCTTCTGAAGAGGTTAAAATAAAATGAGGTCCTTGGTGGACAAGGGTTTGATCCACTAGGATCCAAGACCTTGCAAGAAAAGGAAGTGACTCTAGGGGCACATACACACTGCAGAAAGGCCCTGTGAGACCACAGCGGGGCTGCTTTCTCCAAGCCAGGAGGCCTCAGGAACAGCCAAACCTCCCAACACCTTTATCTTAGACCTCTAACCTCCAGATTGTAAAAAAATTATTTTCTGATGCTTTAGCCTACCAGTGTGTGGCATATGATTGTGGCAGCCCTGGCAAACAAATACAACTAGCATAAGTTACAATCCCCCTTCCTTCCAGAGTCCCAAAGCCCTCGGAGTTACCAAAGACACTCTGCCCAATCAGCAAGCTGCATTTAACCGAAATCAAGAAAAAAGACCACACACATCCCCATCTAGTCACTACTGCCCACTTTCTTATACTGAATACTATCTACCAGCATTCTTATCAGAAACTCCTTTTTGTCCATGCACTGATAAGAAATTTCTTCTCCTAAACTCAGGCCAGTCCTTTGGCACCTTACTGACATCCTGTAATTTTGGGCCATCTCCAGAGAACAGCTTTTACCCTTCTCTCCTGAACACTGCTCTGTACTTTTATTAAGCACAAACAGGATATGCTCCACTGAATGTGCCTCAGAAATATTCTCATCCGATTGCAAAGACATGATTCACGGGCAAGGAGCTGATGGCTTTCCAGGCCATTCCCCGCCCCACACAGGATCCCAAACTCTGCTTTGCAAAGTGTAGTTCTTCCTGAGGTATTAGAGTATGCATGATCCAACCCACCCATGCCAGGTACTCAGTGAATGTTAATCAGAATGACTTAAATCAATGGACACTGTCCCCGGATTCTCTGTCTTCCCTGTCACTACCCCGTCCTTTGTCTTGGGAAGAAATGAACTGTGCTACTTTCCCTTAAGGAGGGAACAAAACCAGAGGTGTTTAAATCCACATTTGAGCTTCTGGACATCTCCATGAAGTTTGAAGACTATTTTTTAATGGGGAAGTTGTCACCGAGACAATGTACTGGTCCCGGTTTCACATGAGGAAAACAGAGGTCCTCCCAGGAGGTCTGGCAATGGTGTGGGGGTGGGCAAGATCCTTGGGGATAAGAAGGCTCTCCAGCCACCAGCATGAAATGTGCTTTCAGGACAGATGACTTAGCTACAACCATTGCTCCTCTCCTTAGGGTGAAAATACAAGCATTTAAAATCAAGCTCCTACTTTTATTATTCAATACAGTATAGCTTGGCTTATGCACTTTCTTATACAAAGAGCCAAGCTTCTGATATATTCCAGACTCTGCACTTCATATACTGACATAAATCTAAGTACTACAAAACCAAGCAGTGTTTAGCCTGCCTTGGAAAAACACACAGCTAAACTCAGGTCCACCCTTGTGGCTGTGGGTAGGGGCAAGAGTGTAAATGAAGGTCTGCCTACTTTACTACTTTAATCAAGCTGGCAAACTATCACATCATTCTCTGCCTTAAACTAATGTGACTTATAAGAGCCCAGAAGGCCAGACTCAATTCAGAATTCTCCGATTCCTCAGCATCCTTGCCCTGACATGAAAGAGAAACCCTGGGCAGTGGAGAGTCCCTTCTTTCCCTTCCTGGACTCCCCTGTCTCTGTGAGGTCTCTTGGACCCCCACCCCAGAACCCCTGAACCACCTTCCCAAGCTCCTCCACCAATTCAGCAAGCAGTGGTCCCAACAGGGCTTTGGGCAATCCTCAGAGATCGTCTGCTCCCCTCAGACTGTAGAAGCGAGCTTGGGCCACCCTTGAACAGAGAATTCCATCCGGGTCTTTGGGGAGCATGGACTCTCAATGGTCCTTTCCTTGTAGGTGGAGATTTCTTGTCCCTAGGGAAGATACAGCCAGGGGGAAACCAGAGCAGGCCCCTAAATCCAGGGGACAAATAAATACAAAGGGGCTCCTTTGCTCCGGCCCAAGGGCTGTACTGACTAAAACCCCTCTCTGCCTTATGCTAACCAGGTCTAGTTGTCTTTCTTTGAAGTTTCTGGGAGGATGACTATTTATATTAAAGATGAATATACAGGCAGGTGGTTGAAGAGAATGTTTGCCTGTGGTGGCTGAAAGGAACTGAATTACTTGTGCCTATGTAGGTGGGAAAGCCAATCTACAGCTGATGTCCCCATGTGAAAAAAGAAATATTCCTCGAGCAGTTAATGGATTGACTACCAGCGTACGGGAGGTGCCTTAACTCCTTTCCGTCTATTTCTGGAAGACCTTTGCAGACAGACACCAAAAGAGCCTGATGAAGACCTAACGGGCCTGCTGCTGCCTAGGAGGCCGAGTCCACGCCGCCGAGCAGTGCCCAGGCAGTCTGGCCCGCAGCACAGGGGCCTCGCTGAGGGAGTCCCGAGAAGCCTGAGGAGGAAGTCACCGGAGTCAGGGCGGCCGAGGTCACAGGCCTCGTCCCCCACTCCTGGCCTGTGTCTGACCCCCAGCTTTTCTCACTCGGGACATTTCCTGGGCTTCCTGAGCCTGCATTTTTAATTCTCTGAAGAGGGGAGAGGGCCCGCGCGCAGCACCAGCTGATGCCCCTCATCAGTCAGCAGGGCGCACGGCTGGGCACTGGACCCCGCTCAGACCTGAGGCCCGCGGACCGGGCGGCGTCCGAGCCTGCGCGGTGGGCGCGCAGCTCCCCACTCCGCCCCGAGTCGCGGGTGGGCAGGAGCTGCACCGGGGAGAGGGCAGAGGCGGCTGCAGGCAGCGGGGCGCCGGGCACCGCCGCGGACGAGCGGAACGCGGCAGAGGTGAAGTCAGGTCCTGTCGGGCCCAGGCAGAGGCGCGCGGCAGGAGGCGGCCGCTGGCCGCGCACCACCCGTCGGCGGCGCGTCCTCCCCCTCGAGCGGGGGCGCCCGGGCTCCGGGTGCGGGAGCCGCACCACTCACCCAGCAGCAGCAGCTTGACCTCCCGGCGCGCGTCCTTCTTGTCCCGGCGCAGCTGCCGCTCGATCTCGGCGCTGATGCGCTGCGCCTCCTTCTCCTCGGCGGACAGGCAGCAGCAGCGGCCGGCCATGGCGCGCCCGGGCGGGGGCGCCCCTCGCACCCGAGCGCGCACCTGGGAGAAGCGCGCGTAAAAAGTCGGGGCGTCGGCTGCGCGGCGGGAGCGGGCTGGCCCGGGCCGGGGCCCTGGCGAGCAGCAAGGCTGTGGGCTCTGGGGCTGCGTGGCTCCCGGCTAGGAAGCTCCGAAAACCTCAGCGGTGACCACGCCGACACCCAGTGGAAAAGTTCCTGCTGGCGGCGCTGAGGGACAGCAGGGGGCGGGGCGTCCCGGACCTGCGACCCTGGCGCCTGCCCGAGTGGACCCTCGAGCTCCCCAAGCCGACGGCTCCCGGGGCCAGACGGGGACGGTCGGGGTGCCGAGGGCCTCGGGCTGCGCGCAGCCCTCACCCCTGCCTCTCCCGCGGTGCCGTCCAGCGCCGCCGGCCGAGGCTGCCGCGCGCTCTGGCTGCCGGGCCCGGTCCTGCCAGATCCGGCTGGCGACAGGTGACAGCACCGCCGGTTCCAGAGGGGAGCCGGGCCAAGGCCGGAGCCTCTGTCAGCCCGGCGGCCCGCCTCGAAGCGCTGGGAGAAGCAGCCTCTGCGGGGCTCAGTTCTAGGAGGAGCCCAGCGGGGAGGGTTAATATGCTCCGGCGCTTCCCAGCCTCCGGATGGGCACGCGGCACGGGAGGCGGCAGGCGCTTTGCATTTTATGGTGCGATGATTCCCGCTTTGCAGAAAGCCTGGCCACACCTGGCGAGTGCCCTGCCCCAGCCCTGAAGTTTCATCGGTCTGCTCCTAGGACCTCGGGGTCATGCGTTAGCAGCCTTGATTAAAAATAAACAAAAGACAGACAGACAGACAGACAGACAGACAGACAGAAAGAAAGAAAGAAAGAAAGAAAGAAAGAAAGAAAGAAAGAAAGAAAAGAAAGAAAAGAAAAGACTTGATAGGCTTCCAGCTCAGATGGCACGACAGAATGTGGAACCGAACATCTGATTTTTATTATTGTTATTTTTTGCCTGCATACATTTTGAGGAAAAGTAAAGCAAGCAGAAAGAGAAGGTGGAGGAAGGGAATCCTGTTTCCCACTCAAGAAATGTTCTCTCCGTGGCAAATGCCGTGTACGCTACGGTGCCGAGTACAGCGCCGGGCAATTAATGCTTCTGCTGTAAAGAGCACGAGGTGCCCTAAGTAGGAACAGCACCTGTTCTATCAGTTCAAGCACCTGCGTGGAGTCCTGTGTGTCATACAGAGAGCGTGGCGTGGCGAAGTCATCTGGCAGAAAGGCCTTATTTATTTTACAGCTTAAGAAACATAGGCAAATTAGGCATTAAAAATGAATGTGCACACTTTCTTCAGTGCTTGACTCTTGAGTGGGGGCGGGAATAAGGTGACAGTAAAGGTGACACTTGCGGGGAAACTCCTGGACATTTCGTCACCGTGTCTCAAACTAACAGTTACATGGTAATTCTCAGTATTTCATATTATTAAAACTAGAGTAAATTTGAACCCCAAATTAACAGGAATAATTGATCCGTTAGGTCCTAAATTGCTAAGATTGCAAAATTTCTGAAACAGTTTATGGCAAATCTACACAACTCTGCTTGCCTGGTCAACTTCAGTAAGCTTTCATTTGAAACAGTAATTCTTTGCATATGAAATAATCAGGGATAAGTCCCATTGTTTATGGCTACAATTTTATTTCTAATAACCCTCAAAACACCTGAAATTCCAATGGGGAATAGTTCAAAAATTATGATTCATCCATACAATGAGATATTATGCAGTCATTAAATACTGTGATTATGTGAATAACAAGCACTGTTATGTGCCTTATAAAGACTTTGGTCTGTGACATGTAGCATACGGCATGTTGGTTCCAATAGATTATGTTCCTAAGTGAGGCATAGCCACCTTAGCTTGTGTAAATACCCTCCATGATGTTCCCGCGTTGACCGGACTCCGTGTCCCATCTCTATGTGTGAATAGCAAAGATCTAGGGAGAATCCTTAAGTGAAAAAATGGCAATATAGAAAAATATTGGGAGTGTAATGAGAATGCAAATACACATTTGCATTTTTAAGAAACTAAAGGAATTTATACCAAAAAGGTAAGTCACCCTCAGTCAGAGCTGTTGATTGATTTGTCTGATAGAAAATCTTTCAGGGGTGACTCATATAAAGTTAGTTAGACCTCACTTTCTTCAGCTGTAAAATGAGAGGGATGGACCAGAATAAATTTAAAGTGTTCACCAACTCCAACATTCATTTATTCTGTGAATATCATTGTACTTATCAGAAGACATTAAGAAGAATCATAAACTGAGGTTGTTAGTAAACATCCACATTTGGTGAAAGCTATAAATCTGGGATATGATGAGTCTGTTTTATACTTCTATATTTTATTTCTCTCTTCCTTACCTTTAGGATCTAGGGGCAGGATGAGAATCATTTTAAATTATGAGTTTTCTTGAAACAACTCTCCAAGAAGTTGTTTTGAAGAATTCTTCATAAAAGAGAATATTTGTTTTCCTAAATTATTCCAAAATTATTCTGTTCCACTCCCCTCCCACCTTGCCGATTAGGCCCCGATTAGACTGGGCTGCAGATGCCTGTCCAGTGCTGGGCTACTCGAGCGAAATGATTGTCTGGTATGTGTCTGAATGTGCCCTGAACCTATGCCAGCCCCAGACGGGCACTGAGGAGCTGCAGTTTCTACAAAGAATCAAGACTGAGACCCTGAACTCTGAATCATCCCCTCCTGGATCCCAGGAAGAGTACAAAGTCACCTAAGTGACTCTCAAGGCTCCCCAGGTACACAGCAGACCTTTCTCAGACGCCCTTCTGCTCAGCCTCACCGCTCAGCACCCACGGGAGCTCAGAGTGTGCCTACGTCCCCCCACCAGGCCAGTGCTCCTTGTTCCCTCTTCCAGGAATGCCATCTCTCACCCCAGGCAAAGTGAGGTCATTTCCTTTCCAGTCACATCTTTTCTGAGAAACCATCTCACCCCTTCTCAGACCCATCTTTCTCTGCTGCTGGGACGTGTCCTGTGTTCCTCCCTCCAAACTCACACCCTCTTACCACCCTTTTCTTTCAATTCATTTATTACTCACAGGTAGAGGTTTCTTGTGCCTGATCCTATCCCTAGACTAGCACATTTTAGAGGGTTGAATAAAAAAAATCTAAAAGAATTCATTTGAGATGAGAGAGAAGTTTCTCATGATAGAGAACAGCAGAAAACCAATGAGCAGCAACAAGTATGTGATTTGGGACACGTGTGCGAGCTGCCCTCTGAGAGACAATGACTGCCCTGTTTCCAGGTCGGGACGCAGAGGGCATGCACAGGAGAGGGCCAGAGACACTGCAGCCTTTTACAAATGTATCAACTTGGAATGTTCTCAAGTGACAGAGAACCAGTGCCTCAGGGACACTCAAAGCTAAGCCAACTCTGTCACCTCTGCTGCCCATGTCAGCATTTTCCAGACTACAGTTGTGACTCATTGCTGGGTTAGGACCTGGATTTTTTTAAAGCAAAATAATAAATTATACAGAAAATATCAAAGTATGCCGCATGTATTACTGTGTCATAAAACTTTTACTTCTGCATGTAAGTATCACTTGTTAAGCAGATCAACTGTCAGTGGAGCTTTGTTTGTCCGTGTCCCAGACAGGCTGCCTCCAATTAAACAGCACCAAGGCTACCACGGAGAGGCACGGTGAGCTCCTCAAGGTGTCCGAGTCCTTTGATGCTGACCACAGCTCATGGGAACCTGTGAGAACTTCTGCCTGTGGGGTCCTGAGACTCAGCTGGCTCCTGTATCCTGGAATCCAATCATGGTTATTCCCCAGCCAGCTTTGCCTCATTTTCCCCTGAAAGACACAAATCCCTGATTCTTCACAGGATGCTGAGGGAGTGGAGCTCTCTGTCTTCTGCAGCTTCTTTGAGCTGGCAGGGGCTATCGACCCCACCTACTGGGGAGTATGGGCTCCCCAAGTACTTCGGGTGCTGTGGCTCTCTGGTTGGAAACTCTGCCAAAACCCTGTAAGGACAGAATTGGTGAGATTCGAGCTGCCTGTTTGATAGCAGAAACTTTACTATTAACCCAAGTATGGGGAGTAGATCAGATTCCCACACTTCCTGTAGAAAAGAGTGAATATTAGAGAGGCATGTCAGATAAATTAGCAAGAATTTGAGGGTCATGGCTTTTGCAAGATCCTTTTTATGTATCTGCAGCAGCACTGGAGTTTTGCTTTTTGAAAAGAAATCCCAAGTTTGTCAGAGGCTCACAGGAGTAGCTTTCTCCTTTCGGGTGATCTTCAGACAGTTCAGGTAGACCTGGCTTTGTTTTAGAAAGATGAATCCAGTTATCTGCCTCTGCCACCTTTACTGCAGTGGGGGTGACAAGGAGCACCAAACAGGGGCCCTTCTCTTCTGACTTTAGCTGGTCTGTGGAAGTCCCCGCCTTGAAGTTTTTATGAGCACTTGGTCTCCAGGATGGACACTAGGTGGTCCTCCTGGGCCCGGAGCTGGCAGGACTCTGCTCCCACATATTTGGACAGCCTGTTATACAGTAAGTCCTGCTTCAGGAGCAAGCTCTGATCTGGGAGAACGTTCATAAATCAGATCAATTCCTAAATCCAACAAAGTGAGCCTTGCACACCGTTGGCACAAGTGTACAATGTAGATTGCTCTGTGCTTCCTAGCAGTCCTCTGCATACCCCACTGCTTTTCCTCTTGCTTCTGGTCACCCTGGGCTCTGATGGAGCACGTACCTCTGTGCACTATCACACCGCACAGGGAGGACAAAGCAGCATAACAGTGGCATTGTCTGGCAGACACAGGAGCTACTTCGTGATTTGCTCAAATTCGGTTCTGTTTGGATCTGTGAAAATTCACAACTCAACTGTTCATAGGGTGGGGACTTACTGTACTTGGCCCAGATTAATGAGAGGTTGTTAGAGTCTCATGATCTTTAAGTCCTGCAAGAGGACAGAAATGGCCTCCCATACAGCATTTCAAATGAACTCTAACTTAGTCCAGGTCTGGGCGTGTTAGCATTGGCAGCAATCAGAGCCAGGACTCTGACATCTCTTGGCAAAGTTTTGCCACAGTTCACTTTAGGTCTAGCTGGCTCTTTTTTTCCAGAGGATTGGGGCTGCTAAATGGAATGAAGGTGGAACTTTATTCCTAAAGCCCTTCCCGCTCCCTGAGTTATTTGAGAGGTAAAATGTTATGTGAGAGGTCCATGGGCACTCTGGAGGGGCTGGGGTAGTACAAATCCAGGGGTGATTTCTTTAAGAGACACCTTGACTAACTCTAGCCTTTTCTGAGCAGGTGGGGGAGGCAGCAGCCCAGCGTGCACAGGGGTCAGTGAGGACCAGCACCTGTGTAAATCCTCCACATGGTGGCACACCGGTAGAGTCTAGTTCCCAGAGCCCTCTGCGGCATGTCCCTCTCCACTGTACAGATTCTCATGAAGGAGGTGGATAGTGCTGACCTGGGTCATCATGGACACAGAGAGGCAGGCTTTGCAGACCTGTCGGGTGGTTGCTGCCAGTGCTAGCCCTGCAAAAACTCGAGTGACCGTTTTCAATGAAACTTCTCTTCCCATAGGAAGGAATCTTGAAGTGCTTTTAAAGCCTTTCACTTGTCCCTTGAAGAAGGGACACCACCAGAGTCCCTGTTTAATTCCTCCTTGTTCTAAGGCCTGTTTGTCTTCCCGGGAGTTGTGGACTGGTTTTAGTGATCCCTAAGGAACTGGGAATAGAGCTAGAGTCCTGAGGAGCTGTAGGGCTGCCTTTGGCTTCCTGATCAGCCTTTTGATTTCCCAAGGAGACCCCAGACATGTCTTCTTGGTGCCCTTTATAGGGAATGACTGCAACCTGCTGGGAAGATGGACGGCCCATAGGAGCGGTTGAATTTTCGTCCTGTACTTTATAGTTGACTGTTTATTTGTCAGTAGGCCTCTCTCTTTTTTTTTTTTTTCAGATAGTTGTAAGGGCATGTAGCACCAGACATATTTGGAGTTTGTATAGATATTTAACCTTCTGCCTTTCCTAATACCAGTGCATGAATAAGAGCCATTAGCTCTTCCTTTTGATCAGAGGTTCCTGGAGGAACAGGTTTAGCTTCAGTGACCTGCTGTGAGCTGACGATTGCACACCCTGCCTTTTGATGTCCTTCTTGGACCAAGCTACTTCCATCAGTGAACCACACCTCCTTGGGGTCTCAGCAGGGCAGGGCAGGTCACTGATGTCCTACCTGCTTGCATAGTTCTGGGAGGTCACTTATTTCCAAAAGTGACTAACTTCTGGGCAGAGGGGGAGTAAAGAATCTACAATTATGGGCCCCCATGACCCCAACTATGTCTATAGTTCTAGAGGAGAAGTCAAATCAGAATTCAATGGGTTCACCCATGAGGTCCAAGGTTCCCCAGGATTCCTTGGAGGAGATGGCAATGTCTGTGGGTGGGGTATGGTAGGTCCCCCCCGGGCCTCCTCACTAAATGAAGGCTTTGGCTAGCAGAGGCCCTCTTTGGGAGTGGGGAAGGTTAAACTTCCAGGGCCGTGAGTCAGATGTACTAGCTACCTCACATACAGAGGAGGGTCCAGGTGGAAGCTCGGTGCATTATCATGCTCAGTGCCCAGTCCTCTTACACTTCAAACACAAACCTTAGTTTTCTCTGTGTTTTTCCTTCAACAATTTGCAGAAATGTAAATCATCATCGATTGCAACAGCTATAATAATAGACTTTCTCTTTTGTCCCTCTTCTGAGTCCCGATTGTTACACAGAGAAAAGGCCGTGTGCAGCAGTTGGGCCATAAGTGTCTACGGGGCCATCTGAAGGTTTTATAGCTTATGCTGAGTATCTGGGGCTGCAGATTAAAATATCATTTCATTCAAATTCAAACAGAAGTCGGGAGTCTGGATGTAAGGGGAAGGGCCATGGTGCGAGTAGCTGGCAGGTAGCCCAGTTTGGTTCTTTTGAAGGGAGACCAGCCTCTCTGGGTGGTCTCCTTCCCTTTTAAAAGCACATGGCTCATCTGCATAGCTCCAAGACTCTTGTACGAATATCTGTCTTGCATCTGAGGTCTAGAAAGTGGCCAAAATGAATTGAGCATTCCTGAGTCTCTTAGAGGAAATGGACCTGATTTATTGGCCTGTGAACCACAAGGAGGTCAAGAAGACTTCTCAGTATCATCAAATGGGTTAGAGAGATCCAGATACCCCTGAGAAACAAGTGAGGGTCTCAGAAGAGGGTTGTCCAGGATATCTATTTTTCTCCCGGGAGCGAATCCAACCCCACAGTTCCCGAGCATTCTCTTTGATTAGAGCCCCAAAAGCCTGACACAAGGCATTGTCTTCCATCTTTTATGTGTCAAGCAGAAATGCTGTAACTGTGGAGTAGTCTCATAGTTTAAAGTACCAGCTCATGGCCACATCTTGCTACTTCCTTTAGTACTAGACCAAAACCATATTGCAATAATAGATAAACTATTCTGGGATCAAACCTTTCCCACCAATCAAGGACGTGGTCTAGTAGCGAAGTCAGTAGAATCTGCATGGTAATGAGATCCGAGCGGCTTCCACTGGCTCTTCTTGGGGCTATGGAGAGAAGGAGACAGCTGGGTCTTGGCTCCTTTTAAGATGGCATCTCATGTAGAAGAAGACCCAAGGGTCCCACAGTGGGACCATACTGACAAACTAGGCAGATGTCTTTATTGAAAACTTAGATTGATGTCAGATCATTAAGCCCTAGGGGGCTTTGGTCTCCATATCAGGGCCCATTAACTCTTCAGGAAGAAGGGGACCAAGCCACTTGCTTGCCTTATCTACCTGTCCCTTATGTCCTGGGAGGTAAAGGCAAAACTTTACCCAAGCAGTTTCTTTAGCTTCCAGTTGAACACCTTGATGGCCTGACTTGCATTTCAAGTCCCTCGATGATTCTTTACTTAAGTAGAATGAAACCATGTGGGAAAAAACACCTCTTTCATTTACTCCAGTAGTAAAGAGACTAAGAATGGGGACGGCTCTGTCATTGTGTACTCACAGTCACTTCAGTTAAGTTTTAAACGCTGTTAAATGCTGTTCTGCTCTGGCCATCAGGGATAGGTTTTTTAATCTCTTGCATTTTGTTAGAAAAAAACCCAAAAAACAAAAAAAGAACTACTTTTCCAGTGGGCTCTTGGATAGGAATGGAGCCAAACCAAGTAGGGGCCCTACTGGCACCAGAAACTTGGCCTCGGGCAATACTGGATGCCATGGGATAGTCATCCCTGCTGCAAACAGGCCTTTCCAGCCATGCCCATGGGGAGGAGGCCTTCAGGGCAATTGGGCATCACCTGCCTACTCCTCTCCTTGCCCATTCAAACCACCCTCACTCCATGCAAAACCAAATGAGTTCTTAAAGTAACCACACACATTGTTTCTCTTTTATGCAGGAGGAAAGAAAGAGGGCCCTCCCTCTGGTTTTCCATAGGCCCACATGTTCTCTAAAATCAGAGACTTGGCTCATAAGGCCAGTCACTAAAAAAAGAAAAAAAGAAAAAAAAAAAGATAGTTGCTTGTGATGCAAGCCCACATCCAACCACATGGCAAGAAAAGATGGTGGCCAGTCACATGGCAAGACAATATGGCAGCCAGTCACATAGCAAAACAATATGGCAGCCAGTCACATGGCAAGAAAGATGGCAGCCAGTCACATGGCAAGACAATATGGCAGCACCCTGGACAAAAACAAGCACACTAGAAACAAAAGCTATTTGAAAACTTGGGTAAGTGGGAATGAGGTGAATTTCCAAAAAAGGTAGCAAAATACACAAACAAAAATGCCAGCCACATGGCCCAGCCATGGAGTGAGCACAAGAAGGGGCAAAAATCTATTATGGCTAGAAGAAAAACAAAAACTATAGATTTCCTCTCCCCACTTCCCTAGAAAGACAGCAAATAGTTCCCTGCATGTCATGAGAAGAATCCCCTGAATTCCCAGCCCAGAGGAGAGAGTGAGGAAAAAAAGAAAAGAAAAAGGACTTGCAGAGAGAAAAACAAAAATGTGCACAGTGGGTCTCACCGGGCCACCTGGTACCTCAGTCCCTTCCGCTGGCTGGCACGCCAAACAATGTCACTGGATAGCTCTATTTAGAAATGGCTCACCAGTTAAATATTACCAGGTTCTTTTCATCTTGAGCAAAGAGTTGAATTAAACAAGCCAAAAATTTTATTTGAAAAGTTAGAGTGGACACTAAGGGAGAAATGGGAACTGCAAAGTGAACTTGAGCTGGACAAAAAAAAGGAAAAATTAAAAGCAATGTGAAAGCACCCCTTGAAGGACACAGTGTGGGCCATCATGAAGAGTCATGATACAGAGTTCTTCAGGGCATCTGTGTCCTTTTATGCCATCCACACCTCATGGGGACCTGTCAGAACTACTTTTGGGGTCTTGAGATTTATTGGGTCCATGTATCCTGGAATCTGGTCACACTTCCCCAACCAGCCTAACCACACCCAGCTTTGTCTCAGTTGGTATAGATGATTCTAAATTTTCTAATTCATTTTTCTGAGTCCAACATTTTCCCAACTTTTCATTCAATTTTTTGAGTCTAATATATTCTCTAAAATGAATTAAATCGTTTTCCTCTTCGTGCATAGCTGTTTCCCATCATCTGGTGGAAAGAGCCAATGGACTAATAATGGTCATTTAGACGAATCAGTAATAATTGTGGTGGGGATTGTTTGTACTCAGTATCTGTTTTTCTTAGGCAATCAACATATCAACATGTTGCCCCAAAGTATTTCCTGCCTGAGGTTGTTACATAACTTTTACCAAAAAGACTAGAATTGTAGACAATCAAATCTGAAATCAAATACACATGACTGTGAATAGGCAGGAATTGTTTTTGAACCTGATTTCTCATGAGAATTGAGGATCTTACTAATTTAAGACATAGAAATCTTTAAGATGAGAAGTTGGAGGTTTTTATTTTGCCTGACTTCATTTCATTGGTGTTGAAGTTTCCTACTGCACTTACATCATTCTCATGAAGAAATCAATGTTGGCCTATACATATGTACTGTTCTCTACTTTTTATACTTTTATAATCATATAGAATAATGAATGAAGTTGGCTGTGGTGACACAGGCCAGTAATCCCAGCATTTGGGAGGCTGAGGCAGCAGGATTGTTGCAAGTTCAAGGCCAGCCGGGGCTACAAAGTGAGCTCAAGGCCAGCCTGAACTGCATAGCAAGACCCTGTCTCAAAAAGACAAAAAAGACCAAAAAAAAAAAAAAAAACAGAATATGTCTTGGTTCCTTTTCCCTCATTGCTGGGACAAAATACCCCACACCCAAAATGAAGCAAGAAATGTTTATTTAGCTCACTGTTTGTGGCAGTTTCAGTCCATATCCAGCTGGCTCCAAGGCAGGTGGCATGGCACAGGGGCAACACTTCAAGGCAGCAGCCAGAGCAAAAGGGGGAAACAAGCCTCTTCTCCTCCCTACATTGTACACAGGCCACCACTCTCCAGGGCTGGTGTAGCACTTATAAAATCTCTGTGCCCCTCCTTTGTAGCACAAATTAGCTTTTTCTCACCTCTATGTGCTACAACTAGTAAGACAAACATTTTTTTCCACTCTATCTGGAAATTTTTGAACATAACAATAAACACTTGCAAACTTCACCTAAATTCATTAGTTGTGAATATGTGGGTTCAGTTCCTAGCACCACCCAAAACTGAGTATATAACCACTCCAATCAATAGCTTAGTTGTCTATTAGTAGCATCCTCGCCGTAAGCACAGGAAACACTGCAATGAGGTTCTGAGATAGAGGAGAGAGGTTGGACTCGATCCTGAACTCAATAAAGAAAAGTGAGAATTATACCTAGGAGCAGGTTGGGCATCAGTAGATGGAAGCCTTGGTGACATGGGAGACCTGACAAAGTCCACCAGCCAGGACTTGAGGAAGACAGAGCCAAGCCACTAGACATCACTGAGGATGCACAGGATAGTAAACCTGCTCAAGTATCCAGAGACACTGGATCTGTAGGGTGGCCGAGGCCGGTCAGCAGGACACTTGCTAAAATCGCACAATGCACAGATTAACACAGAAGTCACAGACTCAGGGCCTAATTGAGAATAGAGTTCAAGGGAACCTAAATTTGGTCAAGCAGTGAAAATTAGGATGAATGAATAGAAAGAAAGAGACACAGATAAAAAAAATCAACCACCAGGGAGGAAAGGCACCAGCGGCTTTTGCAGTGCTGGGGTAACGTTTTCGCTCTTGGTCTACACAGGCCAGCTTGGCTCTCACTGGCATACTAAATTCCTTCTTTCAGGGTACAGGACGGCACTCCTCCCTGAATTTCAGGGCGCCCACGGAGAATGAGTTGGCATAAATCACTTGGATGTCCATGGAAGCCTGTCACCCTGACCCACCTTCCTGGCCCCCGGCCCAGCCTGTCTTGCCCTGCGGTGGCTCCAGGTCTGCACACACACAAACACACACACACCCCGCAAACAAGGCCCTGCGCTTGCCCAGACCCGGTGTTCTCCACCCTTGGCAACTTGGGAACAAACTCCAGGGTGACAGGAAGGCCTAAGTGCAGATGCTTGAAGTTGTCTTCATCCCCCTGACCCGATGACCACGCACTCACCCGCGAGTTCCAGAGTGGTTCTGCTATTTCCACACTTTGGGAAACACTCCCTCTCTTACACGCCCATCGGCTCGCCCATGCGCTTCTCCCTGGGAACCTGAGCGAGCCAGGTGGGCTCCTGGCACGGACACACGAACGATTTGCAAAACACTTCAGGTTCGTGATTGCTTTTATTTCTCAGCACACCTGAGGCTGCTGGCAGAGAGAGGGCTGCAGCCAGATGGCCTGCCTCCCTGCTGGACAATCTTTGTGTCACACAGGGTAGGGGGGACTCAGTGTCACCGTAGGCTTTGCTATAACAGCAGATGTGTCAGCTCTGGTCAGACCCCGGAGGGGTCTTCATGCAGCATGAGCTGCTGAGGATGGAACCAGAGAGAACAGTAAGCATGGAAAGGCTTGCGCTGTGCGTCCACGCAACCCGACTGCCGGGCTTTCTGGCTGCTGCAAACCCACCTGGTGACCCACCACTGCCTCCCAGAACCTTGTGTGGAGCCTTTGTATCGGACTGAGGGAAAAAGCTGACAGAGAACACTCGGGATCTTCTTGCTACTGTGTGTAAAAACAGGTCAAAGACAGGCCGAGACCCCAGTCACACAACCAAGGATTCTGTTCATATGAAAAGCTTAGGTCAGGCAAACCCACCAAGGGCAGGAGAGGGGTTTTGCGCCTGCTGGGGGCTGGAGGTGGGAAAAGGAAAAATGGCTTCTAATGGGAAAGGGTTTGTTTTGGGGGTGCTAAGATGGTCTAAAATTAGGTTATGGAGACTGTTGTACAATGTTACAAATGTTAAATACCGTACATGCTTCAAAGCATTAAGCCATACAGGTGAAGGGCGTGAGTTTTACATTATGTAATTTTATCTCAATAAAGCTGTTTTAAAAAGACTCACTCATAGGAACCATGACTGGCTTTATTTTTAATTCAACTCTTTCATGTTCATATGTTATACAAATAACTTTAATATCAACAGTGATCAACTACCACTGAGCTAATATTTTCACATGCATTCGTTATGACTTAATTCTTCCAACAACACTGTTAAAAGGGTGTTATTAATTGTTCCATTATACAGACAAGGAAACTGAGACTCCAAGAAATTCTGTCACTTGCCTGTTGTTACATAGTTACATAGGAGGTTGTACATCTGAGAATCAAATCCAGAAATGTTGGACTCTAAAGCCTTTGGGATCGAAATGGGGTTTATTCTTTATTTCCAGGATGATGATTATTGTATGTAGTAAAGACCACTTGGAGAAAATGAACAGAAATGTCTTATTTGTGAAATACCTTGAAATATTTGTCTTGATGAAGCAGTCAGTCATCATGAATTTTTTGTGAGGGACTAGGGGTACAGTGATACAGTGTCCCCTACCCACCAGTAGCTGTGTATGGGGGGGTGCCCCCCCCACACACACACACAAGCAGGAACTGAACTCAGGCTCCTGCGTATGCAAATGCACATTCTACCACTGAGCTACACACCCAGCGTCCCCAGCTTAGGGTGTCTAGAGTTTTTATTGGAAAAGCAAACTGCAGACTTGTACATCTGCCTGAGTTCATGGTTCTGGGCCCCCAGTATGGATAAAATTGTGCTGCCAAGGTCTTGTGGAGCTGGCCATGTTGGCCAGCATCTGCCAGCCTGCCAGCCTCCAGGAGTTCCCATACTTCAAAGGCCAGCTGAACAGGATGGTACTAGCAAGGTTTCCCTGCGTGTGCATTGTATGCCAGTTCTCTTTCCTTCCTGTGAAATAGACTTGGCTTCACAAACCGTAAGAAGGAAGTGCCACTTGGCAGAGTGTAAAAATCTCTCCATATTTGGTAATACAGCTCTCTCTCCCGCTTGCTCCTTCAGGCTTGCCCGTGTCTCTCTAAGCAGACTTCGCAGGTGGACTTCATCTGGTCCTCTTGTTACGTGAACTTGACGGTGATTATTTAGACTGTTTCAATCATTCTTCCTCTAACATTAGCCATCAAACGCATCTAAGGGGTGATACCAACTGCCAAGTGCACCGGGAACTCCTCAGCCATACTCTGCTCCAGGTTAGTAATACCCCTCGCCCCTCCAGCACTGCATCTTCTGAGCATTAAGGCAGCCTCTCCCTGCCGGGCTCTCGCATTTTCCTTGCCTCACTTCAGGCCAGAAATCCATCTTTCTCACACAGAGGGGACAGGGTGGAAAGAGTTTCCCAAGGGAAAATGAATTTGAACCCCAGAATTTGTGGCCTTGTTTAAAAAGTGAGAGTGTACTGCTCAGATGAAAGCTACCAGTAAATGCCGAATAAAGCAAGCTTATTCCAGCACTGGTTGCTCAGCCAAAGATTTGTGCAGTGCCGTGTGTGTGTGTGTGTGTGTGTGTGTGTGTGTGTGTGAGAGAGAGAGAGAGAGAGAGAGAGAGAATTAGAGGCTAGGAAGAGCTTTATATATTTGACATATTTAAATATCAACCTTTCCCACATATATTAATGACCATTGCCATCTATTTTACATAATGAATCTTTCCAGGGAAACCTGGAAATTACCATTCATGCTAATACTTTATTCTCTAGTACATTCCCATGTGAGCATGACTGCTTATAAACTCTGTGGATGTCTAACAAGCGCCAGATTTTTACCTCCTAGCAATAGACAGCTCTCTGAGTTAAATAAAGGCTGATTTTAATGAAGATAAAGAAGAATAAGAACATCTACTGCTCCACTAGGAAGTGGAAGTCATTTACAAACTGGCAGGGGCGAGATGCTGAGAACAGAGTGTTTCAGGCTCCCCATGTGACTGCTTCCCAGGCAGCTTCTTAAATTGCCAGTTGTTCTCTGAGGTTGACGATAAAGCCAAGCTGGAATATGCTTAATATCCATGCAGAACTTTGATGCAGACGACTTTGGTTTGCTGGTATTCTCATAAAGGCAAGCAAACTTACTATTGTAATATTGTCAGTTGCTTTCCTGTCAGAGAAACCAAAGCAAGAAGCAAATAAAAGAAACCAGGTGGTAAGTGCTAAAAACGCACACTGTGGCAGAAGGCCAGAGCTTTTATTTTAGAGAGGAGGAAACTCAAGTGAAGTGAGTTGCCTAGGGTTACAAAGGCCAGCGGTATCCACGGAGGGTGTCCTGACTCACTTGACTGTGTGCCTCAGTGCCAGGAGCCCATACGCAGGGACCTGGTCTTTCAAGCTGTCTAACATGGGTCAAGATCAGCCCCGGGAGTACAGGCGCCCATGCAGGGCCCTTGGGTGGCGACAGGAGGATGCCAGCCAGATGTTCACAGAAAGCAGAGAGCCTGGAAGAGGCCCTGCATCCTCCCGGAGGCAGAGCGGGAGCAGAGAGCAGGCCAGCAGGTGCCGACATCCCCTGGCTCCTCAGGCACAGATCTGCTGGCACTTGACCTTGAAGGTCGGACGGCTGGAAACACACAGAGAAGCATTTGGAGCAGCGATGCTCAGCCTGGGCAGTGCTTGAGAGTCGCTGAGGAGATTTCAAGACATCCAGAGGCCAAGGCTGCAGCACAGACCAAAACCACCCGTGTACTTTCGCAGTGGCCACAGTGCGTGAGCACAGTGCAAAACCGCAGTTTGAGTAAGCCTGGTCAAGGCCAGTGAGAGGGACAGCAGGCAGATTACCCCAAACACTGGCGCTGCCTTCCTCTCGCTCGGGGCTCGGGGAGCGGTCAGAAAGGAGGCAGATCCTACACCGCAGATGCTTGCTGAGGAATTCTGTGGTCCCGGGAACTGAGCATAGCACCTTGCTGCCGAGCTATAAGCCCAGTCTTATTTATTTATTTATTTATTTTTGAAATAGAGTCTCAGTAAGACTCCAGATTGCCCAGGTTGGGTTCAAACTTATCATCTTCCTGCCTCAGCCTCCCAAAGTACCGGGACTACAGGCATACACCACTGTGCCCAGTTGTTTAGTAGTTATATGGTCCTCCCATTGGATGCATCTCAAGTCTGGATCACCCAGGTAGAGGTCACCTTTAATTTTGCTTTGATTAATTATTGCTACAGAAAATATCACCCTGAAAACTTTGTGGTTTACGTTGACAATGACTTGTTTCTCAGCGTTCTGTGGGTTGATCGGTGGATTCCTCCGCTGACCCTTTGGGATTCACTCACACAGCTGCATTTGGCTCTCCCAAAGGATGTGAGGTGGCCTCATACATATCAGCAGTTGGTGTCAGCGTGAGCCCGGATCCCCTGGATTCCCTTCCTTGGGCTGCTCATTTTCACAGCTACTAGTGTGGCTTCTGCAGCAGCCCAAGTGAGCGTCCTGAGAGAATGGGTGAAGCCACAAGCCTTGGACACTGTGTAACCTGACTTCTGCATTTTACTGGTGAAGACAAGTCTAGTGATAGCAGACTACACCTACTGGCTCTGCTAGGAGACAGCAATCCTCCTGGAAGGTCTGTGCATCTCACAGACCTCTCACTACAGGCAGTGTGGTGACTGAGGATCTCAGCCACTACGCTTCAAAGTCCATGCTGAATTAGCGCAGAAGCCACACACTAAATACCAAGGCAGACCATGGCATGAGAGACGTAGGTTCCTTTCCTAGCCATCCTGGGCTACAGGATTCCCCAGGGCCCTCGCCAGACCTTTCTTAGACACTTTTACCCAGAATTCTCTCCTCTGTCTTCACTCAGGGTTGGTCTTTCATCGTGGCCCCAAGGCTCAACTTCCCTACCTGCTTTCCTCCACAGTCTCATCCACCAGCGAGACCCTGCATGGTTACTCTAGCATGGCATCCGCTTCATGGAACAGATGGATTAGCCAACCATTCAAGAGGCCGGCAGAAGTCGGGGGGGAGCACAGTCACCCTGCAGAGAAACGGGGGAGAGCTGCTCCTGCTGTCTTTGTAGCCGCCAGCTGTGGTTTCCCCTGTAACCTCAGCCCAGGCAGCTGGCTGGAGTTGCCTCTCTTCCTGGTCCCATGTGCATGTGATTAATTCCTTGCCTGTCAGCCGTCACCACTGGCTTATGAATGAGTGTATGACCTGGTTGGCACCAATGAGAAACAAAGAGACTTTCACTGGGGCTTTTGGGAGAGAGAGGATTACCTTTCCCACTGAACTCAAAACTAGGAGCCTGTGACACTAGAGCCCCTGGAGCCCTCCATGCAGATTCACATTCCAACTTGTTTGTTCCAGGCCCACCTGGGCCCTCTTCCCATGGTTCTATAGCAAATTAGCGCACACTGTAGTATAAGAGAACACGTTCATTAGCTCACTCTTTCTGGAGCTCAGGGCCTTGCTTCACTGGATCTTTTGCTCAATATCTCACATTGAAATTGGAAATCAAGGCTGTCCACATTTCTGAGCCTCATCTTGAGGCTGGGATGGGAAAGAATCTCTGGTTCCAAGCTCGCTCAGGTTGTTGGGAAAATTCACTTGAAGTTATCCGACTGGGGTCCCGGTTTCTTGCTGCCCGCTGACCACAGCCACGCTAGTTCGTTGATGTGTGGCTCCACGATGCCACTCGACTTCTTCCAAGCCGGCAGGGAGGACGCAGAATCACAAGCCTGATCCGACACCTTTGTATTTTCCATCCTTACACAGCGCAGGAGGGAGGTGGAGCAGGGTCCAGGGCACTGCCACAGGGGTTCTCCAGCGCTTCTGTCCCCCAGATCAAGCCAGCCTCTCTCTTAATGCTGAGGCCTGAAGTCCCCTCTCTGGCCAGCTCTTTACAGTGAGTACACACTTAGATAAAACAGCCACAGCTGGACTTGGCTTTGTCTTAACATTGGCCTCTTGGGTTAATCCCAGATGTGCATTGACATGGTAGACCACGCTTGCCTGCGTTTGATCTAACCTTTGGAGCTACCTGGCTCTGTCTCATACACAGCACAAGAAAGCAGGCGTTTTCCAGATTAAGTTTCTGTAAATGACACCGATGGAGACAGTCACTAGGTGTTGGAGCCGTTGAAGCTGAATACATGTGCAGGGCCGTGGTGTGGCCCAGGCATGGCTGAACTGAGAACTAGGAGATGCCTCAGGGGGCAGGATAGGCCACAGCTGAGGCCACCTGGAGACTTTCTCCTAGGATAGTTCTCCTTAATTAGCATCACCTGTTGCTTGGAGGGGTTCTTGGCCCCCTCCCAAGGTCCTGCTCAGGTTTCCTGTGTTTTCCATTCTAAGCCCTTCCTTGTTTGAATAAATACGGGCTGCCCAGAGACACTGCCTGTCTCAGCCACCAGAGTTACAAACTCTGTGGAGGATTTTGGTCCTCCTGGAGCCCTAAAGATCATACTGCTTGTCTCATTCATTTGGGCTTTTGCCATGCACTCATTTGGGAAATTGGGGATCTACGTACAGACCCCAACAACTGTGGAGGAGGCAGAGTGTTGGGCAGCATGAGAACGTGCCTCTCCTAGGTCACCCCCAGTATGTAACAGTGACCTTGCTTATTTAATCCTAACTGTGCTCCATGCACCACTCCAAGTGCTACAATCTATGACCTCATTTAACACTCAGAACCACTTCACGAGGTAGGAGCATCATCATCCCGACTTTACAGATGAAGTAACTAAGGCCGAGAGACATTCACTTACACAAGGTCACACAGCCTGCAATCAGATGAAGGTACCCAGGCCCAGAGCTTGGGCCAGGCACCTGCTCTGGCCACCTCTTGTCCAGCCTGAGAGCAGCAGTTCCTGGCCAGAGGGAAAACACTGGAGCAAATCCACTGCCCAGTACCAAGACACTGCCACTCAGGGAAGCCACTGCAGGGGAAAAAAGAGAAAAGCAAAGGAGGAGTGCGGTGCTGTCCTGTCCGAGAGGGACCTTTGCATTCCCTACGTACTAAAGAGGCAACTTCTAAGGGTAAACATGCCCTTCTACAATCCTGCTGCCACGTGATGGGACAGAAACCTCTCTGTGCTGCTGGATTCAGACCCAGCTGCCGCAGGTGTCAGGTGAGCTTGGAGTAGGCAGGTGCTGAGGACAATGTAGTCACCAGGGTGAGGGCAGAGGAGAAAACCCCAGCGGGAGAGACCCAGGCAATGAGTGCATTTCTTCTTTCCTTTTTTTCTTTTTTTTTTTTTGGTACCGGGGATCAAACTCATGACCCTGCGCTTGCTAGGCAGGTGCTTAAGCCACTGAGCTAAATCCCCGGCCCCTCTTCTTTCCAAGTGAAAGAAGCTCCCGGAAATTGTGTAGTATCTTGCTCCTCTGGCATCCTAGGAGAAGCAATGATTTGGCCTAACGAGTGTTTCCTATACACAGATCTGCTCCTTTGGTTGCACCGTTGGCCTGAGCTGCTGCTAATCACCCACTGCTGTCACATGTCCCGGACCTGGCTGGCGGGGCTCGAGGTGTTTGGTAAGCTTGATGTGTGCAATAGGTTTCACACATTTTGTAAGAGAAAAGTGGTAGTTAGGAACTGCAGGTCAGCTGCCTCAAGTTCAGATGTTGGATGCCATCTCATAACGCCAGCGGGCTAGACTTGGGGGGTCATCAGTAGATGCAGTTATGACTGTGGGGGTCCCAGGAGGGGATTGATACCCTTTAAGAAAGGAAAGAGACAAGAGCTTGTGCTTTCTGCCATTTAAAGATGCAACAGTCAGTCTACAAACCAGAAAGAGGGTTCTTATTAGCCACCGAGTCTGTCAGTTCCTGGACTGTAACTTCCCAGCCTGCACAACTGTGAGAATAAATGTCTGTTTTTTAACCTACCCGATCGATAATATTTTTGGTGTAACAACCTGCACCATAACAGGAAGGGAAATATCACAGTAATGGTTTTTGTGTATAGTACTTTGGTAATATTGGAGTAGACGAGGTGTCTAATTATCATTCATCCTTGTTTACATTGTTAACTAGAAAATATAAAAGCTCACATTTTAACTTCCTTCTCACCAAAAATATTAAATCCATATTTTAATTAGAACTGTTATTTTGAAATATAGATTTATGGACCAGGGATTTAGCTCAGTGGTATAGGCGCCTACCTGGCAAGCATTACTTGTGAATCTATATATATAGATTGGGGATAATCTAATTGGGGATACAAATGTGTGGCTCTACCTGTGGACCTTCTGATACACTGAACTATGTGTCTATCCCTTCCACAGTATGCACAAACGTTATTAATGTAGTTGTATGATAATGTAGTTGTTAGAAATAATACAAAGAGATCCCTTGTCTCCTCTGTGTAATTTTCCACAAAGATCGCTTCTTGTAAATGTGTAGCATAATTTCATAACTTGAGCACTATACTGCCAGAGCCAAGATGCGGAATATTTACACAACCACAAGATTCTGTCTTGTCACTCTTGTTACACCCACTACCCTGTCACCCCACACTCTTGGGAACAATGCCTGGCCCCAAACGCTATTCTACACTTGAATGAATTGTCATCTTGAATACATTGTGTGAATAGACATTGGCTTTTTTCAGTCAGAATAATTCTTTGGGCATTCATCCAGCTGGTTGTGTGTGTGACAGTTTGCCTGTATTTATTACTGATTAGTATCACCAGGTATGGAGAGACCACAGTTTGTTCAACTATTAACCCATGAAAGAACACATTTGCATTGTTTGCAGTTTGGGTCTATTATAAACAAACAGCGCTGCAGCCAGTATCCTATTTAGCATTCTACAAACACTGTTTAAAGCATCCTCTAGGCCTGCTCTCAATACCTTGGTGTGGGAAGCTGAGTTTTCCTTTCTCAGTATGGATGCCCCAGAGTGCAGTTTACAGGTCGTTTGGTAGTCATGTGGTTAGTCTTGTAAGACGCTGCCAGCCTGCCTGAGGAATGACTCTACCACATTACGTTCCATGCAAAGCATGGAACGTTTCTGCATATTTTCCTGGCATTTGGAATTGTCAGTATTTCTCATTTTAGCCATTGTAATACTACATGCAGAGTGATATCTTGTTCTGTTTTTAATTTTCACTTCTCAGATGTCTTAAGGTTGAATATTTTTCCATTTTCAAGCATTTATTTTCTACCTATATATCTCTGATAAATTAGCTCTTCATACCTTTTGCCCATTTTCTCATAGGATTAATTGCTTTCTTAGTGTTGTGGTTTGTGTTCTTTGTATATTGTGAATACTAGTATTCTATCAGAAATGTAGATTTCAAATATTTTTCCCAGTTTTATCTTCCTCTTAACAGACTCTTTTTCAAAGTAAAGTTTTTAATTTTGATTAAGTCTAATTTATCAGTCTTTCTTTTATGGGCCCTAGTTTTGTATGACTTCAGTGTCAAGCCTAAAAAATCCTTGTCTAGATCCTGTAGATTTTCCTCTTGCATTTTTCTCTAATGATTTTGTAATTTCCATGTTTGTCTGTGATCATTTTGAGTTAGTTTTTATGTCAGGTGTGAGACACATAGTAACGACCCCTATCCTGTCCCTCATGGATATATAATTGCTTCAGTATCACCTGTTTAAAAGGTTATTATTTTTCTAGTTTGTCAAAAACTAATTGGGGATACAAATGTGTGGCTCTACCTGTGGACCCTCTGATACACTGAGCTATGTGTCTATCCCTTCCACAGTATGCACAAACGTTATTAATGTAGTTGTATGATAAATCTTGAAATCTGGTAGACTGATTCTCATCTTATTTTGTAATTACATAAGCTACTCCATATTCTTTGCCTTTTCTTTGCTATCCTATCATTCTATGCAGAATAATACTGTCTACAACTACAGGAAAATTTTTGCTGGCATTTTGATAAGAATTATGTGGGCTGGGGATTTAGCTCAGTAGCATAAGTGCCTGCCTGGCAAGTGCAAGGTTGTGAGTTTGATCCTCAGTACCACAAAAAAAAAAAAAAAAAAAAAATTAAGGAATTATGTTAACTGTGTTAATTCTGCATGTTGTTTGGGGAGAATTTAAAATTTATTATGTTGAGTCCTCTAAATCATGCACATAATGTGTCTCCTCATTTATTAGAGTTGTTATTTCTTTTATTAGAACTTTGTGCTTTTCATCAGACAACTTCTGGTTAGGTTTACATCTGAATCAATTTCCCTCTCTCTCTCCTTCCCTCCCTTACTGTAGATGATATTGCATTGTTAATTTTGGTGTTTAATTTAATTTTAAACTTGCAAATATATGGAAGTATAATTGATTTTTATGTTTATCTGATATGATATAATGAGAACTTAATGAACCTACTTATTAATTCTAGGAATTTTGTTTTTGTGCTGGGGATCAAACCCAGGGCTTGTGCATGCTAAGCACATTCTCTTCCACTGAGCCATTTCTCCAACCCCAAGAGGCCACCAGTTGTATTTTTAGTTCAGTTGTTAAAGTTTTAGGACACACACGTACACACACATATATACATATATATCTATGTATATATAAAGTTTTAGGCTGTAAACATATATATGAGCTATATGTATACATATATAGCAAGATTTTTTCTTTCACTGAAACAGTGAACATTAACGAGGAATCATTACCAGCATATGAGATATATGTCAAGACTTTCTTTCAGTGAAACAATGGAGGGTACAGGGAATTAGTGCAGGCCGGGGAGAGCGAGAGTCCTGGCGCCCTGGCTGGCCTCTCTGGTACTCTGACGGAGCTGGCAGAGGGCCTCTCGTCAGCTCGTGAGGGGGAGTATTTGAGATTTCCTCTTTGCATTTGCGGGCTCAGATGGGAGAGGTGCCACAATTTGTCTGTGGTGTTTGGCCAAAGTAGAGCAGCCCCTATCTAAAGGTGTCTTGCTAGGCTGCCTGTCTCTTGGTCCTGTATCTAGAAAGTCAACTTTGGTCGGAGCTTTCTGTTTATCTACTACCCATAGTGGTTTCTGGGTTGTTGATTTCTTTTGCTCCATCTTCAGGACATGTAGAGCAAAAGGAAACAGAGAATTCATTACAGCATTACTCCTTAAGTCCTCAGGTCTGCCTTCTCTCCACATTAAGAGTCTAATTAGGAGTGTGTTTTATATGTGAGACCGAGGGGTGTTAGCACTGGGTGAGAGAAACAGAGGGAAGCTTGCATATCCCATCTTTACAGATGCAGATGTTAAATTAAATAGATTTGAAATTAACTTTCATGTGGGGCTTCTTTCTCTCACAGTTAAATTTAGTTTTGATGATAAAAATAATAGATTAATTTTTTTTCTTTTTAAGAGTAAGAAAATTTATTAGGAAAAGGAATGGGGAATAAGAACAGGGAGTAGAAATAGTTCCTGAGAGATAGCAGGGGTCCCAGATGGATTGCCTTAAAATATTTTTCTCTTTGGCCATTTTAAAAAAGACGTCTTTCTTGACGACCCGATTCTCCTCATGGAAGCTAATTATTAGCTTCTGCTACAATTCGTCAATTACCAACACTATGCTGGTGAGCAGGGATATTTCCACTACTGTTTAGTTCTTTTGTGATTTTTATTCTTCACTTTTTGGTGAACAGCAACAATAATTGAAAATATTTAGCAACTCATTGTCATCGATCACAGTGCACAGCGCTCCATCTGTCTTTTGGCTCATTTAATTACACAGGAGCTACCGGTAAGACACCGGCACTGTGATCACGCCTGCTTTCCAGTGAAACAGAGGCTTAGAGAAGTTTCCCATGACTCACTGCAAGTGGGTGGTAATTAGAAGCAAAGGCAGGACTCAACCTGGGCTGCACAACTCCAGTCAAAGTGCTCGGGTGGCACAGAATAAGCCAGTTAGCGCCCTGTGCAGTGGGAGTCCAGGGAATGGAGGCCCCTGAGCACTGGGGCACGAAGGTGTCTCCTCTGTGAGTTTTCTTCAGGTGTTAGAGATTTATTTTTCTTTACAATTTAAGGCTGTATTCAGTATGGCTATGTCACCAGAGACGTGACTTTTCCACACGTGTTGGGACGTGTGAGTTCACAGCAGGATTTGTGTTAGTGTGGACAGCTGAGCCATGAGCTATGTTCCAAACATTCAGGAAAACCCTTACTTCACCCCAGAGAGTCTGTTATGCTACTTGTGGACTGAAGGAAGCACAACACTGCCAAACATGGCAGAACTTGTAATAAGAAGGAATTTTAGCCACCAAGTCATTTAATCTTCTTAAATTGCATTCATGAGAGGCCCACAGGTTTGAAGATATAATCTAGGTGAACCAAGCAGGAAGACAGATTTATTTTACACAGGCAGGAAACATCTACATCTGGTTTCCAGATGCCCTGTTGTTCTTTGTGCTCTTTGCACTAGAAATCCCCGGTTCTGTGGAGTTCCCTGTCCTTGGAGCCTAACTTCTACCAGAGAAGACGAGAGTTAGGGGTTAAACAGAGAGTGATCTTCTGCCATCATCCTGTGTCCCTGAGTGTTTCTGTCACCTTCTCCCTGACTCCGATGTGTCCCTAGATCAAGCATATTCAGGGAAGTGATGTTTGACTACGTATGTTGTACACATGGTCAGTGAAAACTCTGCAATAAGATGGAACTTTCTGATCAGGAGGAAACGGGGAGACATTTGGGAAAAGCTACTCGGTACGCCAAGATTTCCCTTCCAAACAGCTAGTTTTAGCTGCATCAACTAGAGAAATACATGATAAAGAAAATCTTTAAAATTTGTATTCAGGATAATTTTCAAGAAGCAACACAATGTAGAAACAATATACCCAGAAAGGAAGATGCTGATTCTGCTCCCCATTTGAGCTTTACTTTATGAACTGACATCAGGAAGGAACATGGTTAAAGCGAGCTCACAGGTTAAGTATCAGAGAGCGAGGCTGTGTCTGACAGCCAGCGAGGAGTGAGTTGGCCACACCTTGGTCCCTCGTCACCACTCAGTGCACCTGTACTTGAAGAATGGGCTCTGCTTAGGTTTCTGTCCATATCATTTTATTTTCTTAAAACACATCTATCTTAGAAAATTCATGACTTCCAGCTTCTGCTTGTGGAATTCTTGGGCTGTTTATCAATCATCCATTCCCTCTGCATGGGATCCAGACTAAGGCTCTGTTCCTGCTCACCGGGTTCCCTGGAGTGTCGAGTGCTGAGCTCTTGGGGAAGCTGTGTTCTCATGTGGTGCTGGGGGAAATTGCAAGGCCGCATCTGCTCGTGAGCCTTCAGCAGGAAAGAGCATCTGACGAAGAAAAGTCTCTCAAAGCTGGGGCCAAGTGAGAGACAAGGGATGCTGGGGAGTGTGACCCAATGGCTCTGAAATGGAAGGTTTCCTTAGCAAAACAGCAGCCATAGCAACAGTTTCAGCAAGAGTTTTCTGGGACATTCTGAGAGGCACCTTGCGGGGTAACCAGTTCGTGACTCCTCTGGTCTGAGTGGGGTCTTGCCGATTGGTATTTTTGTGCTGTAGCCAACTGCACTTATCTGAATAGGGTCTCTGAGTGTCCTACTTTCCTGTAGCTGCTGTAGTAAACAAGCACAAACTTCTTGTCTTAAAACAGCGCAGTGCAGATATGTCAGCTAGCTCTGGTAACCAGCAGTCTGACAAGTTTCACCACGTTAAAATGAAAGTGTGGTTGGGGTTATATTCTTTTCAAAGATTCGGAAGAAGATCTATTTCCTGACTTTTCCCCTTTCGCCCTCCACAGCCGGCAATGCTAGCTGAGCTCTGCTCGCAGCAGTCTATCCCTGGCTTTCTCTGTGGCCAGTTCCTGCTTTCAGGGGTCCTTTGATTCCACTGGGGCCACATGGTTAATCCAGGACAATCTCTTTATTTTAAAGTCAAGGATTAGCAACTTTAGTTTCCTATTGCATGTACCATAGGTGAAAAGTTATTTATCACAGAATTCCTTCTCTCTGAAAAATTGATTTTAACAGTTTTTGCAAGGGAGATTACTCGTAGCAAATTTCCTCAATGTTTTTTCTTCAGAGGAAGCATTTCTCCTTAGCTTTTTATTTATAAAGAAATTTATTGAAGTATCATAATAAAATTTGGGGACTACATAAATTTTCAATTCTAAAGCCATGATAAAAAATGATACAAGAATATGGCTGATTTTTCTTTGGTTATTACAATGCATTTGCTGTGTCCTCAGTGTCCATTAATGCCAAGGAACAAAGTTAATTAAAAATTAGGATAAGTGATAAATACACAACATGATATCATTAATAGCATATCATTATCTTTTGAAGGATAATTTTATAGGATACAAAGTCCTAGTTTACATTCTTTCAACACTTTAAAGATTTATTCCATTTTCTTCTTACTTGCATGGTTTCTGAGAAGTCAGGTCCAATTCTTATCATTGCTCCCATAGAGATACGGTGGGTTTTTTCCCTGCTGGCTTCTTTCAAGGCTTTTTTCTCCATCTTTGCTTTTCTGCATTTTGAATATGACATGCCTAGGTGTACAAGGGATGACTGAAATATATGGCCAAAGTTTAAGTTTTAAAAAATTATTTCACCAAGACACATTGCCATTGATCCCCCCTCAAAATTCTTATTGGGAATACACTTATCCCATCGATCTTGACATTTTTTATTAGTACATGTTTGTAGTACATAATGTTCCAATTCCTTGTGTGGAGTTGGTGTGTACATATCATACAGTTTAATTTCTCTTTCTATCCCTTTTCCCTCCCCTTCCTCTCCCTCCTTCCATCTCTTGATTCCTTTCCCCTTTGAGAAAGATCTATCCCTCTACTTCCTATCATCTAGCTTTTATTTTTTTATCTATACTTTAGGCTTTTCACGTAAGAGAAGCTAGTGATATGGAAGCTTGTGTGTGTGTTTTCACTTAGCATTATAGTCTCAAGGTGCATCCATTTTCCTGCAAATGACTGAGTTTATCCTTCTTTAGGGGGAAGAAGTACTCCACTGTGTGTCATTATGCCGTTTCTTTATCCATTCATCTGTTGATGGATATACAGGCTGCTTCCAAAATTTAATCATTGTGAATTGTGCTGCTATAAACATGGGTATGCATGGCTCATTGTAATGTGATGTCTTTTAACACTTTCAGGAAGATACCGAGATGGGGAATAGCTGGGATTTCTAGTTTCCGTTTTGTGAGTGATTCCCATATAGATCTCTAAAGTGCTTGTGCTAGTTTGCATTCCCACCAACAGTGTAGAATGGTTCCCTTTCCCCCTGCAGCTTTGCTAGCATTAGTTGTTATTTGATTGCTTGATGACAGCCATTCTTTCTGGGGTAAAATGTAATCTTGGTGTTGTTTTAATTTTCATTTCTCTAGTGGCCAGTGATGTTGAGCATTTCTTCATATATTCATTGACATTTCTGAGAAACACTTATTCATTTCAATTGCCCATTTTTTATTGAGTCTTTTGTTGGAGCAGTCTAATTTTTTTTTGAGTTCTTTTAATATTCTAGATGTTACTTCTGCCAGAAGTATAGTACAGCTGACAAAATTTTTCCCAGTGTATAGTGGTCTTTCCACTCTTATTCTTTTGCTGCACAGAAAATTTTAATTTGCTATGATCCCATTCATTGATTCTCTGTACTATTTCCTATGCCACAGGTTTCTGCTCAGTGTCCTTGCCCATGGCTATGACTTCAGGAGTTTTATATATTTTGTCTTCTAGCAGTTAAGTGTTTCCATTTGAATATTTAGTTCTTTGATTCATTCTGATTTTAGTTTAGTACATGGTGAAAGATATGGGTTTAGATGCAATCTTCTGCATGTGGATGGCCAGTTTGCCAAGCACTGTTTATTAAAGAGGTTCTCTTTCTGCCACTGTGTTTTTAGCCCCTTTGTCAAAGATCAGAGAGCTGAGTGTGCTTAGGCTCATTTCTGCATGCACTATTCTATTGCATTGATACTCGTCTGTTTTTATGCTAGTGCCATGCTGTTTTTATTCCAGTAGTTTTGTAATATAACTTTAAGTCCAGGATTGTGAGGCTTCTCATTTTGTTCTTGTTACCCAGGGTTGCTTTCTTCACTTCTGAAGAATGCTGTTGAAATTTTGATTGGGATTGCATTAAATCTGTATATCAATTTTGGAAGTATGGCCATTTTTACTATATTAGTTCTGCCTGGCCAGGAACAGAGGATATCTTTCCATTTTCTGATGTCGTCCCTCTTCTTTCTCAGAATGCAGTGGTTTTCATTGTACGGGTCTTTGACTTCCTCAGTTTTTGTTGGTGTTATTTTTCCTAATTTTTCTCAGTGTGTTCATTATTAATGCACAGAAATGCTATTGATTTTTGTGTGTTGATTTTGTGTCCTATTATATTACTGGGATTTTGTCATCAAGTCTAAGAGTATTTCAGTGGATTTTTTAGGTCTGCTATGTAGAGGATCATGCCATCTGCAGATAAAGGTAATTTGAATTCTTGTTTTCCTATACATATATATCCCTTTTGTTTTTCTTGTGCTATACTGAAGAGAAGTGGTGAGAGTGAACATCTTTGTCTTGTTCCTGATTTTAGAGGGAAAGCTTTCAGTCCTTCCCCATTTAATATATTTGTTGGCAGTAGGTTTGTTATAAATGGCTTTTATCAGATTGAGATCAGGTCCTTCTGTACCAATTTTCCTCAGTATTTTTATCATGGAAAGATGTTTGATTTTGTCAAAGGCAAAAGCCTTTGCATGTATTGAGATGACACTATGATTTTTGTCCTTGCTTCTGTTTATGTGGTGCGTTACATTTGATTTACATATGTTGAACCATCCTTGCATCCTTGGGATGAAGCCTACTTGGTCATGCTGTATGATGCTTTAGATGATTTTTGTGTGTTGTTTTCTAGTATCTTGTTGAGGAGTTTTGCATTCATGTTCACTAAAAAGATTGCTCTCTATATAGCTTTTTATTGGCTGGATTACTGTCTGGAGGTGTTTCATTGGCTTGTCTTCAAATGCTTCTTTTGTAATTTTTTGTGCTGAGGCTTGCGGGTTGCTTATAGTGGAAAGCTGTTTCTAGGGTGGAGATCTCTTTAGTTAGTGTTTACTTTTCTGTGGTGTCCTCTGGGTGCATCTAACTATTGGCCTTTGTCTCCATCCCAGGATCCAACCACCTTTGTTTACCTGAGATGGGAGGTTGCAACATATTTGACCCAGTACCCAGTTCTCCAGGAATGGGCCACAGTGTGCTTAATGACTTGAAGGTAATCCAGATATTGGCATCCTGAAACTTAATTAATAGCACCTACTGTGTCACCTTGGTTATAGTTATAAAATCAGTATCAATGCTGCCATCAAATACAAACTGAATATTGACAAATTCTGAGCACTAATAGAGTACTACCCTTAATCATAGAAAAGACCTATAATTATAACACGGAGACTAAGACAAAACAAATATTGACCCACTATTGACGTGCAGCAAGTATCTACTGAATGGAAGAACTGCACCTCTCTTGACAATAGAGCAGTGTTAAACAGCAATAGCTTAAAGTTGAGAGTCATAAAGCTATCTAGAGAGTCATAAAGCTTAGTAGATATAAAAGTAGAGTAGGTAGGAAGTGAATGAAAAAAAAAAACCCACAAAATTTGAAAAATTAATCAGTGGGATATGAGGGGAGAAAAGAGAGACAAGACACACTTGAGGAATAAAAGGAAATTAACAGTGACAGAGAAGAGTTGCAGGGAAAAGCAAATAGCAACAAGAAGAAAAAAGATAAACAGAGCAAGAACAGGAAATAAAAGAAAGCTAAAACAAAAGAGGAAAAAAGTTGAAAGAAAAATCAGAAAGTGATATAAAGGAAATTAAAAGGGCAAAAAAGGAGAAAGAGAAAACCCAAACCCTCTAAAACCTTGATGAAGGAAAAATAAAAATAGTACAAAATAGAGAAATTTAAAAAAGGTTGAGTCAAAGAAAAAAATATTGATATTGAGCAAGTGGTTTCTTTCCAAGATCTGCAGTTGGGGATCTAGTCACAACTTTCTGGGCCTGGCTTTGGGGCCTTTGGGTTTTGAGGTGCCCTTTCCTGCCCCGAGGCCCCTCTTCCAGTCTCCCCGGGTTGTGTTTCCTGTCCGAGCCAAATCTGTTTGCCGGGTGGGAAATGGGGAACATGATCAAGCCCTGTGCTCCCTGCTGGACGTAGACTGCCAGGCGGGGGCTGGAGTGGGCTGTTGGATTTAAGGGCCACAGTCATGGGGTCTGGTGGCTCTTTCCTCCCCTCCGGCATTGTCCTTATCAAGTCTGAGGTTGGTCCTCACCTCTGCTGCCCCATGCTGTGGGGGCATAAAATGCAGGGACGGCTTGGAGTTGGTGGGTGACTGTGCCCCTGCATCCCTGGGACTCCGGCTTGCTCTCACGGGGAGGGGCACCACCCCTCCGCCCCAGCCTGCCTGCCCACAAGGGGGGATTCTGCCCCTCTGAACCAATTCTGGAAGTCCTCTTTTCTAAGTGTCTTTAGGAGGCATGATCAAAAATATAGTGAATGCTCCTGCCACGTGCCCTCCAATGGCAGCCAGGCTGCTGGAAACATGACGGCGGCTGCTCGTCCAGTCACCAAACAGTTTCCCGCACCCTGTGGATCTGGCTCTTCCCCCAAGTAAAAAGGACCCTGAAAGGCAACTATTTTGAATCTTTCATGATGTTGAGGTGGACATGAGCGCACAACTAAGACACAAAAGACGACTTTCCAGCTGCTTCTGAGCGATGGGCATAATGTGATAAGGAGGTGGAAAGCAGGGGAGACTATTTTGAGGGGGATTAATTGCAATGTCATTTCTGTAAAGTTTTTAACATTAAATACCGTGTTTTTGGATCACACTGTGTTCCTCGAACTTGCTGGACCTGAGTTTGGTGTCTGATGTGATTTGGGGGGATCTTTGGTCCCTTTTGCCCCTCCCCAGCCCATGTGTGCTATCTTACTTTCCCATTAAGGTACGTTACACATTTTCTCGTTACTCCACTGCCCTTGGACATTCTATTTCACTTCGGTTTTTTGTTTTCGGTCTTTCTTCTCTCTGCCTTTTAGTTTTCAAAGTTTCTACTGACAAATCCTCAAACTCAGTGACTCTTTCCTTAGCCATATTCGGTCACCAATGGGCCCATTTGTTACACGGTTTCTTGCATTTCTTTTTTTCTTAGAATTATGCTTACACTGTCTATCTGTTTTTGTATGTAATCTGCTTTTATCCACTAGAGCCCGTTGCATATGAATCGCAGGTGTTTTAAATTGCCACTCTGAGACTTCTGATATTCTAGCTCTGAATTCTGGATCTGACGCTTACTCTGCCTCTTCTGAGTAGTGCAGGGTTTGTTTCTCTGTTCACCTGCAGGAGATGGTGCCCAGTGGAAGGAGAGCCGGCAGTGGACCGTCCATGGGAGCGCTCCTTCTCTGTCTCTGACTCCATCTCTGGGAGAGGCCTCTCGGCTTCCTCCTGCCTTAGATGGCACGGGGTGGTCACAGGGCCCTGAGCAGGCGTGGCCCTCCTAGGTTGGCCAGGCTCTCAGAGACCCTACCAGACTCTGCAGAATGGGTCTCTCTTGTGGCCCAGTTGCTTAGGTGTGCACCACCGTGCCAGCCTGCCCCCAATGGGGCATTTTCTTCTTATCTTCAGAAGCGGCGCAGCCCAGGCCTGTGCTCCAGAGCGGCCCAGCCCCGCAGCTCTTCCCTGCACATCCAGGTCCAGCCTCATCGCCGAGCTCTGGGCTCTCTGACCCTGGGCCTGGAGCGTGGTTGGGGCTCTGCATTGTGTTCTCATCTCTCTCGTCTCCTGTCGCTGCTGGCCCTCTAGTTTGCAGGGTGGCGGTGGGGACAGGTCTAACCACATGGTTGATGGCTCCATTTATGGGATGCTCGCTTGCTCCAGGAGAGCACTCACTTTGATCTCCTTCCGGGTTAAACCAGAAACCAGGCATCTCCCCTTACTCCTAAGGTATCTGCACACTTCTACTCAGAGCGTTTCTTATAAACAACATGCATCGGGTGTTGCTTCTCATCTGACAGTCTCAAGAAACTGGGACAGACAGGCACATGGATAGCTGAAGTGGGAAAAATCAATTTTGTTAGTTTTCCAGTCACTCACTTGGAACCACTAAATTAGCTCCTTGTGCCGAACTGCACAAAACATTCGATTTATCCTTTTTCCGCCTGAGTTTACTCAAGATCTATTGCAAGTTAAAAGAACCACTGACACAGATCCTTTTATATAGAAGCCTCTGAATAAAATTTCCCTTGAATATACTAAGCCACTCTAGTAGTTTGCTCTTTCTGAAACTATTTTTTTGATTCTATAGAAGTATGTCTAACAAAAATGTTTGGATTAAAATATCTTATGAAACGATGTGAAATATTGACAGCGCTTTATGAAAAATTGGCAGCATTGGTTTTGAATGGAATTTTACTTGGTTTTGGGCCATCTCAAAGTATACAGGTAGGTAGCCTGCCCTAAAACACATTCCTTCACCATGCAGTCTGAGCACTGTTAATAAAGGACTTAAATACCATTTCAGTACATTTCAGCATATTGTACAGCAATGTATCCTGACTCTAATAAAGGCATGTGTCGGGGCATGGAAGAGAGCCTTGCATTCTAAAGTCCTATTTTAACAAGATCTGGAGCATTGTTCCCTGTGTTTATTGTTCTTATTGAGAATGTGCCTTTGCTAAGTAGGTGCCAGGTAGCTCTTAGCATATGGCCTAATGTCCCTTTACTTTGTAACAGTTTTAATGCAAATCTTTTGGCCCAGGGGTGGCAGGTGGGATGTGTAGCAGGAATGGAATCTGCCAAGCAGGTGCTGTGGCTGCTGAGCTGTATCTCCAGCTCACAATAGTTTCAGACATGTTTATTCTCTTGTCTCTGATTTTCTCCCAAAATGAAACGTCACCGTCTGTGCCAAGTGTCTGGTAGAACACTGTCTCCTTCCGCCCCACCTGTCAGCACCGTCCTCTGGCCAGAGCAGAGTGCCTTGGTCTGCAAGTGGCTGGAGTGAAGCTGATCCAGGAGCCCAGGGCCAGGGCGTGCGGGGAAGAATTCCTCTGCAGAGTAAGACTGAGGCTGGAATGATGGGATCGCTGTTCTTTACCAATGAGAACTAATCACTGTCTTTTAAAAGTGCTCCAGCGGGCTGTGATACTGCTCAGTGGTGGAGAGTTTGTCTAATATGCGCAAGGTCTTGGGTTCAACCCCCAGTGCTGCAAAAGCTAAAGAAGTTTTTAAAATGCTACACTAGTAGCTTCCAAAATACATGGAATAGTTTTCATCATTTTGTTCACCACTGTTCGCCTTTGTGTCTAACTCATTTCATACTAGGAGTCCAGGGGTTGAATCAGCCCTCAGCTTGGGAGGCAGAGGTTTGGGCCTGAGCTGTGGCCAGCCCTTTGAAGTCCCTTCGGCCCTGAAGAGCCCTTGAGGATGAATCCTACAGGACAGACATCCCTTGTTTTTCCCATCGCTGACCGTGTCAAGGATCTCTTGCAAGTTTATTTAAGAGCAAAGAGGGTGAAGCAAGACAAGAAAAAAAAGGCCAATAAAGGATTAATGTGGGGCTGGGGGTTTAGTTCAGCAGCATAAGCACCTGCCTGGCAAGCATGAGGTCATGAGTTCGATCCCCAGTACAAAAAAAAAAAGATTAACGTGAGGGCTCTGCTTCCAGCAGCTGGGACTCAGCCTCCGGGGACACCCTGAGAGGTTATGCAGTCTCAGGCCCACTGCCGGCCACGATGCTGGAGTATGCTGGGCGGCACCCCCACTGGTTGAGAGTCACTCCTAAGGTGTTAGTTTTGGTTTCAGACTGCTAGAAGGATGCAGGCTACCTCCACCTGAAGAACTGTCTACAGTGACCTTCCCTTGGACCACTGGACACATGAGGGTAGGCGACCTTAGCATTTCTGAGGGTAACCCAAGATCATGCCCCAAACTGCGCGTTTGTCTGCAGTGGTTCTTCTGCACAGCCATTCGCAAGGCACTGCCCGGTATTCTTGCAGTTCATCGTTCTCAGGGCAAAGCAAGTAGTTTATTGGAACACTCCCCCGGGAACTGTGGGACCGTGCACCTGAAACCTGCAGGTCTGGCTTCTGGAAACAGCACCCCACCTCTGCACTTAGACCCGTTCCCTGTCTCTCATGGATACAGCCCTTATCACTCCAAGATATTAATGCCACAGCCCAGATTCTGCTACCCTTTCACTAGGGACAGTTTTATGCATCTGTAATCCCTGTCAATAGGAGGCTGAGGCAGGAGGATTCTAAGTTTGAGCCCAGCATGTGCAACATAGACTATATCTCGAAATAAAAATCAAATGAAAGGTCTGGGTATGCGGCTAAGTGATAGAGTGCTTGCCCAGCACAGTAAAGCTGTAGGTTCAAACCCCAGTAGTGCAAAAACAAACAAATGAAATCAAACTTTTTAATCTGCCATGGGTAATTCTTCTTAGATTAGACGGCACCTAGAAAAAATGTTTAAAAATAAGATTGTTAGTGGATTTTAACATCTTTTGGTTTAATGTCAAAATGAAAACTTATTTTGAGTTAAAATGCTTGTAATAGTCACAGGGACAAGCAAGTGTCACTGTGTACATTGATGAACATCTATGACCATGTACATTTAGAGGTTCTATTAAGAGACTGGGTTGAGCTCTCCAGACCGATACAACACTTACGTGGATCATGTCATTTGACAGTGACTGAGCTGCTGTGAGATATCACACGCATACACACTGAACATACAGTGTGTGTGCACGTGTGCACACGCGTGCTCACATGGACCATGAACTGATCGATCATTTTTACTCCCAGTCTGGAGTACCTGGCTCCTCATTCTTGTCACTGAGAATCTAAATGTCTCGGACTTCCGGCAGAGTAGCCACTTGTCTAACCCTACTGAACAGGATGTAGGTTTGTTGTGGTCATCAGCTCCAAGACCTAGCAGGTCTGCAGAAAGGCTTCGTCTCTCCGTCTCCAGGGCCGAGCGGCACACGGAGGCATCCCTTTGCATCACAGGCGAGAATCGGGTGCAGTGGGAGCAACAGCACACACGCAGCACACTACTAAAGTGCAGTGCGCAAGCCTGCAACCTGACCCTCGCCTGCCCCCGCTGGTAACTGCTCACCAGGCATCACTTAGTGGACCTTCTAGCAGCCACATAAAGAAAGCAGGACCTTTTAGCTAAGGTGGCTCTGATCCCCAGAAGGCAACCACTGACAGCCCGCCTCCACCTCAGGTGTGCACATACCAGCACCTTAGCTAGGGCATGTTGTGGGTGGTGCTGGGTCTCCGTAGGCTGGGTCTTGTCAGAAGCTGTGCTAGCTTCCCAGCCTGTGGCACATAGCATGGAGGTCCCATTTGCAGATGTCAAATTTTGCCTGCCTCTATCTATCTTTTCATGGTCTTCTCATTTCTAAAGATGCCTGAGTTGGGTGTGGTGGTTCACACCACAATTCCAGCACTTAGGAGGCTGAGGCAGGGGGATCACTTCAAATTCCAGGTCAGCACAGTGAGTTTAACTACACATAGTTCAGTGAGCTTGAACTACACGGTGGGACCCTGTCTCAAAAGCCATGCACAACAAAAGTTTGAAAGATCTACTGTACAAGTATTCTGGCAAACTGGGAACAGGCAGAAAGTCACAGAGCCCTTTAAATGTCCATCTCCTCCACAGAGCCCAGCCCTAGAGCTCCAGAGGGCAAGCACCCAGTGAGCCCTGCCATCCTCCTGTTAATAGGGTTCAGTGTAATTTCCTCCTTGATGAAGGAGAGTGATTTGCCTTATGGGACAAAAACACTCCGGCCTTTGCATCCTTAAGGAAAACAGGAAAAAGAAAATCAACACAGATCAAATTTCAATAGTCTCGAGGCATGAGAATCCAAAGGAGAAAAATCATTTCAGCATTTCCTCAGATGCCCTGGATTCAGAGACCTACTCTGTTGAAACCAGTCTCAAACGCACCCTTTCACTCTCCAAGCCTGATAGATCCTAGCGAGGGTTTTAGATACGGAGAAACTGATGCGTACGGTAATGACTCAACACGAGACAACAGAAAAGCAAGAAGATTGCTGGTTCATCATCAGAAAGGCTTTGTCCTCCAGCACCTGGTTTCACCCTGGTCTTTTGGCCCTGCTTAACTAGTGCCTCGAAAGGCAGCCCTGAAGATACTCAGACCGCTGAGCAAGACAGCAGAGAGATGCAAGAAAGCAGAAAGAGGAAGGATAAGGCTGAGCAGCTGGCCAGCCAACCAGCTCTTTCATTACACCCAGAAAAACAGGCTAGAAAGCCCCGTGCTGAGGGCAGGCTTGGGCTTGCTCTGTGGGCTGAAGGTTAAACCAAAGGATCCGTCTGGAACGGTATATAGAGGTCATCTTCTCGCCCTCAGCCGAGGGGCTTTAAATGAGGGGGCTGCAGAGAGACCTGGGTCCTCCAGGGCTCAGCCCAGGGCAGAGACACAGGGAGGGGGTGCTGGTTCTTCAGAAGAAGCTGCCGGCCATGGCTATGACAGGAGTGTCCTAAATGATGGCCCTCATTCACACTGCCCCTTAACAGGAAGGGCACCGCTTATGCACGGGACCAAAGGCCTGCCGACTCTTCCCTAATGCATCTGCATACAGTACTTGGAAAAAACACCTTCCTAGGCGAGGACTGGGTTGGCAGTTGGCAAAACTTGATCTTACATAGCAGGAGTAAGTTTTGTTCTTGCTACGGTTTTTTCTAGAAAAACGTCTGCTATCTTTACTCTGCTTCATGAAAAATTCCTAGAGGAGAGTTAGTTTTTAGCAGACCTCAAGAACTGAGATGTGCTTCTAGAATCACAGAATACCAGACACCTGTGCCAGGCCCTGTCCTCACATGGGCTCCACCGTCTCCCACAACTCAAGTGAGGATCACTGTGAAGCCACGCATCCGCCTCTAGCCAGCAAGCCAGGGTGTTTTCAACTCATCAGAAGGTGGCCTCAGGCTGCAGAGAGGTGACTCCCTTTGAGTCTTTACTGACAAGCTCAGCTCTTAAAGCTGAGTCGAATCACAAGGAGGGCAAGTTGTTTTGAAAGAGGAAATCTGATCAACACTACCCACATGCTTTCACTATAAGGATCTGCTACACCGAGATGGGGAAAGGCGCGCGTGCATGTGCGTATTTAGAAATTCACCTACTCTGGAAAATGCACGTGCACTATGAAGTGTCTGAGCAAGAGGAGATGCCCTGTGATACAAGATATTCTGACAAGGGCTTAGGCAACTTCAAGGGAAACAAAACTCAAGAATGAAGAATACCATAGCGCAAAATTATGGCCAAAAATACTGTATTTTTAACCAGCAAGATCATTGGGAGACTATTATACAACATGAGGTGTTTTTCTTTTTTCTTTTTTTTTTTGCAAAACTAGTTCCCATCCCCAACAATAGACAACACATGCATTTGAATGACATTTTAAGAACAGTAAATATGATTCATTTAAATACTGCAAGTTAAAAATGTTTTCTGACAAAACTGCCTAAGTACACGGGCCTGCTCAGGGTCTCCAGCACCACGACGGCGAGCAAAGCGCAGAACACTGCAGCTAGAGCTCTTGGAGGGAAGAGACCCACCGACGACGTGTTTCATGGTGTAACCTGGACAAAGGTGACAGTAATCTTTCACCTTCTTCTGCTAATCCCAAATACATTCTACTGAAGAACACTTTTCTCCCTGTTATTTTTCCCTGTCTACCAAAAGCTTTTATGAAAGTCAAAATTTCTTTATCCAAGTTAAGACCCAAATTTACCCAACAGCTGCTTTTATAACATGTAAATACCACTAACTGCTGGGCTGGAACCCCGCGGGGAAGTGGAGGCCGTATGGTAGATAAGGCGGGCAAGGAAGAAATTAACTTCTGAGCACCTACTGTCTACTAGGTGTGTATGCAGACTTTGACCATGGTTCTGAGGCAGGAGTTACTGAAAGGGCAGGGGCAGTTGGAAAGAGAGCAGGAAATGGTTTGTTTCCTTACAAAAACAAATGACAAGGTTAGACTGTACTAAAGTGTCTACTAACAACAGGTGTCTGGCTCCAAAAATCTCTAGCTAATCATATACAACTAAGCCATTTCTTTTCCTAGTATGATGGAACCAAAATGAAATCCCAAAGGTACAGGTACCAGGACAGATCTATTAATGCTACAAATGCTGGAAATATGTAGGGAGAGGGAAACATACCATTACTAGTTTCAATTTTTGTGTGTGTTTCTAACCAAAGAATCTCTCTTTGGGAGAAAATACGAATGTTTGTACCAAGCACACCTTATTTGTATCAACTGAGATGATGTTAATGACCAATTAAGTGGTTTCAAACTCTTGGTTTTAAGAAGTGCGGCAGTATACATTACAGTCCTTGGGTACACTTTATTTTCATATGGGTTAACATTCTGCTATGTTTCATTTCATTCGTTCTTTTTAAGAAACTGAAAACAAAGGGAAACTGAGAGTAACTGGAAGGCAGTCTGAGGGAAATTTCCAGCCAGTATCTGAGTCTTGCAGTAGCTCATTATGCAGCCCTTTCTTCCCATTGTTATTTTTTACTTTTTTTGCAAATAAAGTCATTTTGACCCAAATCCAGCATAAACAACTTTTTACCAATTCCTAACTTAAAACAACTAAAATTTACAATCATGTGGCAGTATAAATGTTTAAATTACAGTTCATATACCTTGACAATCAAGATAGTCTGAAGTACAAAAAGTAAATTGCCCTTTAGCTCAATTTCCTTTTTAAATATGAAGCCTTGCTAGTTAATCTACCCCCCCCAAGAAAGTTTCAGATGTTCTTCAAATACCTTTTGTAAATGCTATCTGTTAGTAAACAACATACGCAGGTTCCTAAATTTTGTTTTCAGTCTACTCGTGACATTCAACAGAGCTCTTTATATGTCAACATTAAGAAAAAAATTATAAAACAAAACCCCAATAAACAAAACCCCACAAGTTCTAGGGGGCTTACTTCTGAATGGGCATGTTATTTCCCTTTGTTTCAGATATGAGGCACAATCTTCTAAATTTAAGCTCTGTAAGGCATAGTAGAAACCTCCAATTTACAAATCAGGAAATCTCTGTCGGTTGGAACTGCCCCATCACACAAAACGGGGGAAAATCATCTGTAAACTGGTGCACTGCAGTGTGTTCAGTGAGCCATGGCTGGCTGCTTGCCTTGGTGTACTGAGGAAAGGTTGCTGTGCTGTGTGTTTTGAGTAAGACATGCCCAAGTCACCATCAAACTCGCCGCGAGCCTCCATACCTAGAGCATCAACGGCCGGAGTCCAGCAGCACTTAGAACGCTTGCAATCACAATAGAAGAGAAAACATGAGTAAACTTTGTTTTTATACAAAACTGAAAAGAATCCCTTCCCGCCCCTCGCCCCTTCAAGAAAACCCCAAAGAAACAACAAAAAATCCTTTAGCTTCGACTGACTAATGTGGATACGATTAGGCTTCAACACATCACTGCAGCTAGGGTGATCAATTTTTTCCTTTCTCAAAAGAAGGGATCCTGTCATGCACCCCAGGAGGAGCAGTGAAGTCACAAACCTCAATTCTGCATAGCAAATTCCATCCCAATTTCATAAAGACAAATATAACAATCTCTCCCTGTTTTGCTCAGCTTCTATGAGCTTTGAGATCAGGTTTAATCAACTACATCTACTATATCTCTATTAAATAGAATATCTTGATTCCCTAAAACTTTAACACTTATGATCTTGTGATGAGGTTTTTTTTCTATACACACTGTAGGCCATCGAATGTTGTTTACTTTTTTTCTTTTCTTTTTTTTTTTGTTTGTTTTGTTTTTTGTTTTTGCTGCACCAAATTTAAGATCGCCCTTTCAGGCAAGCAGTGGTCTCTAGCTGTTAAAACATCTCCTTAGTGGATCACAATAGCTTCTAAAACTGCCTTTCTAATAAAGGCCATCAGAGAGGTAATACTAAACTGCATTTGCCAAATAAGAATATGAATTGTATAAAAGCTCATATTCCAATCCTAGATCAAATGGCAAAAGTTCTACAAAGTTGGTTTCCATGTTTGTATAAAAGCTCCAGCTGATTTTATGTATTTTGCTATGAAATTACCTTTGGGTCTTATAATCAGTACACCTCTACTCAGGAATGTGCAAACGATTTTATACAGCACGATGCTAGTACCGCTCTGTATGATAGTAAGGTTTTTTTTTTCTTCTTTTCTAAATGGAAAAAAATATCCCTAGTCAGAAATAAACTGACAAATTTACATTCTCCTCTCTTAAAAAAGTAAATAAAATAACATTATTCAAAATGTGAATTAGCTATAAGACATACAATACAATTACATAGATACATATCAATACAGCACATTCAATTTGCCCAAAATTAATGATTACAAAGCCAATATGGATGCTGCAATATTGAGAGAGATGTATGTACAATGATTAGAACATTCATAATTGCACTACACCTACAGGCAGGATGTTTTAATTAAATTACAGGTGCTTTTTCTGAGCAAGAAAAAAAATAGTAACTTAGGTGTTCCAAGACAAGGAGAGTGAAGAATATGAACATTTCGTTACTAGTGAGTAACTCTGGTACTCATCTAATAAATTGTTAATTTTCTCTCTCCCCTTTGTTACTCCAAAAAAAGTGATGAATACAGAAGTTTAGACTAGTGCCAAATAGTATCAAGACCAGCTTCATGGCCTAATTCTAGCTTCCCAGCAGCTTTATAACAATCATGATTTATTTTCTTAAACTGTATTTCAACTTATGCTGCTTAATAGAAGCTTATCAACACATGTGCTGGTTTTTTTGTTTTTTTGCATTTGCTGAAAAATTGCACATCTAGAATTCCAAGCATCTCTCCTAGGAAGTTCAGTCACATGAATACATGTTCAACAGAACACCGAGTTGGCACATGTGAATTAAGTCCACGAATTTTCCTCATGTTAAACTTAACCAGTCACCAACTCAGGAAGATCCTGAACATGGTAAACTAGTGGTCACTTTTTTGTTTTGTTGTTTTTTGCAAATTAAAGGTGTCAGGGTAATACTATCAACTGATGTTCTTGGCAATTGATGTACTTGAAGTTAACAAAAAAAGTAAGTAAAACTGGCTTCAAACACAGAGACAGAAGCAGATTCTGTGATAAACCACAAAGGATGCTTTTCTACACTGCTGATTTGGACAGTCGACCTGGGACATGGACAATAAACAATGCAATCTTAGGGGCAGAGAAAAGAATGGACCGTAAGAGTCAAGTTTACAGTTACCAGCTGTTTGGCAATTGGTGTTTCAGGTTCGTTCTCAGCCAGTCATCCTGGGGTCACGGTCTTACTCTCTTATTTTCTGAGATGCTGGCTTTCATTAGGCTCTTCCAAATCTATTTTGACAAAAGGCCAGCTTTGGCAGCACATCCCCATAACAAAAACCATTTTAAAATTGTGGCCCAAACACAAAGGAGAAGAAGAGGAAAGAAAACGTTGGAACTAAAAAAATAAGAGCAACTTCTGAAAAAGGGTGAGGACAGCAGCCACCGGGAGTGTAGTGTTTGTTGGCAGCTGAAATTTAGAGAGAGTTAAAGAAAAAAAAGGAGAGAAAACAGAAAAAAAAAGCAAGAAACGGAGGGAGGAAAATGGCACATGGATTTCAAAAGAAAGGATTCTCACTGCGTATGTCTGCCCAGTGCGATTTCTGAGCATTTTTCTGAGCATTCAAGCTACGGCTAAGGTCAAAACACAGAAGAAATGATACTGAACCATTCAGTGGGCGCCCGCTGTCCCAGTCCAGAGTGAGACAAGACTGTATCTATATGTAAAAAGAAACTGTGTGTGCATGGAGCATAGTACAGAACCAGAGCAGTGACACGCATAATCCTTCAGCAAATACTACAAATTGTTAAAGGGAGCTGATGGAGGACGGCTTAAGTCGAATGACAACGTCATCATTCGAGACAAAAACTTGATCAAGAATGGAGCGAGAATAAAGGTGGTTGAAACCCGGGGCGGGGGAGAATTCAGGAAGAAGATACGGATTAGGGAAAGAGGGAAATCAGCTTTTTTTTTTCTCAATAGAAAAAGGAGAGAGGAGAAAGAAGAGAGAGAAAGCGAGAAGAGGAAGGGAGGGGAGAGAGGGCTAGGGAGAGAGAGACACTGACTTATCTTTGTGATGCATGACTGAGAGTGTAAAATAGGTGGAGTTACAAGGTTTGCCTAAAAAAGAGAGAGAGAGAGGAAATGTGCTGGGACTGTACTTCAGCATCCTCTGTTTTTTCCTCTGAATAGTTTAAATAAAATCATAATATTTACTACAAACTCTGTGGATACACTCACAGAGTCCAGGACGGCAATAAATAGTAGTGTGCGCATTGCTTTCCGCAGAAACACAGTCGTGGCGCGCAGCCGGCAGCCCCGGGGCGCCCTCAGACCAGGTTGTACTCCTTCAGGTTCAGCTGCAGGATGGTGTCCTTGACGGCCGCAAAGACAAAGCGGATGTTCTCGGTGTCGGTGGCGCACGTGAAGTGGGAGTAGATAATTTTGTCACTGTCTGGGTTCAGGTCCACGAACATCTTCAGGATGAATTCTCGAGCTGCCTGCGCATCTCTCTGGGGTCCTATTTGTCAAGGGAAAAGAAGGAGCTTGTCAGCTCATCCATGAATGCATCTGTTCATCACTCATGCCATGAATATTTACTGTGTCATTGCTCAGGAAGGCTAATTGCAGATTTGACACAATCATGTTTCCTAACTCTACTGTTTGTAATTTTTTGGTCACTTTAGCTTCAGTCAGTTCACCAATAAAATATGGGTAAGTGCAAACAGAGAAACGACTTGAATGCCAGGCTAAGCCTTTTTCTTTATTCCATTTCCTTGGCTGAGAGGGAGGTCTCCAGGTTATTCAGCAGGAGAGTGGTAGCTCACTTCTGTTCCACTGGGGAAGTGCTCCAGCTTTATAAAAAACATGCGCACAGACACACAGACACACACCTGCCTCCGGCTGTCTCATCAACCTGGCCCCAAGGATCCCATTACGGGATCCACTTTACATTCAACAGAGTCCAATCTCAGAGTGCAGTGTCTGGACCTTTGGGTCAGGGCCATCTGCAGTAGTCTGCAGCAGTCTCACTGTGTTGACTTCTAGTGTTTCTGAGCATTCTACATTTCTATAACACTATTATTACGGGACTATGAAAAAACTTGGTTTGCATTTTCTCACATTTATTTAGGGTCTCTTATGAGCTAAGCATTGTCCTAGATGCTTTGGTATAAGGACTGTGATATATTTACCAGGATGAAGTAGACACATATTAATTTCTCGGTGAACTCTTAGATATGACACCAAAGCAGAAGCAACAAAAGAAAAGCACCTGTAAACTGGACTTTAGCAAGATTGAGAACTTCTGTACATCAAATACGATTGTTAAGCAAACAAAAAGACAACCCAGAGAGTTGAAGAAAATATTTGCAAATCCCACATGCATGAAAGATTTAGCAACTAGAATATAAAGAACCCTTACAACTCTACAAAAAGGCAAACAATTTGATTGAAAGTGAACAAAAGCGCTGAGATATAGGTCAGCAGTAGACAGCAGAACACCTGTCTAGCATGACCAAGGCCCTGGTCGGTTGACTTCAGTTCAACTGATGATTGAATGAATAAATGAATGAATGAACAAGCAAACAGAAAAGATTTGAATAGACAAAACAAAACTTTTTCCTTCAAAAATAAGATATACATATGACCAATTAGCATATGAAAAAAATGTTCAACTCTGTTACTCTTTTAGAGAAATGTCAACTAAAATTGTAAGACTTGTTTTCACCTCCTAGAATGGCTGTATGTTTTAAAAAATAGTAATTACTGGTGGGGATATGAAGAAGTTTGTACCCTCATGCACTGGCGGTACCCATGTACAATGGTGCAGCCACTGTAGAAAACAGTTTACAGAAAACTTTTCCTAAAAGCTAAATAAAAAAAGCCCCACATGATCCAGCAATTCTGCCCCTAGGTCGGTAGCCAAAGGATTTGTGAGCAGGGGCTCCCACTGGTCAGTGTCAGCGCAGCATTAGTCACAACAGCCAGGGAGTGGACACAACCCAAGGGCCCATTTGCTGGTGAGCAGTTAAGCAAAGGTGGTGCAGCCTCCGAGCAAACAGCCACCGAGAGGAATGAAGGCCTGACAGCTGCTACAAGGTACAGGAAGCCTGAAGACATGTAAGTAAAATAAACCAGCTGTGAAGAAATGGTGTGTAATTCCTCTTGCAACAGGTAGCTAGGCAGATTCATAGACAGTGGAGCACTGTTTACCAGGGGCCATGGGGAAAACAATGGTGCTGGGGTGGTAAAAAGTCTTGGAGATACTGTGATGGCTGCACATTATTACAAGTGTAATTAATGCCACGGAATTGGACTCAAAAGGTTATGATGCAATAGTTGGGATACCTGTAACTTTGAGAACTCTATGGAGAGCCACGCTACCACTTTTACCTATTAAATGCACTCTGATTTTCAGACAGCCAACTTGAAAACTTTCCAAGTGACCTTAGTGCTAACTGGGCTCATTCTTAGGAGCTTCTGTCCAACAATGCCAAAACTCAGGAGCAAAGAGCTGTGAAAAGAAATAAATTAATACAAATACTGTTTGACTTTTGACTTAGATGCCTATAAATTGAAATGTTTGACGGCAATTGAAAAGGCCTGCATCATAGTAAATAAAAGCATACTCATTAAGAAAACACATTTTGTATAATTATTAACATTTTCTAGTAGGAAGAAGACCAAGCGATGGAGGGAGGAATTCAGGCGTCCCATACATGCACCAATTCCCGGTGATGAATGCAATCACTGTGCACTGCAGGCCTGTACTGATAACAATTGAAGCATAAATATCTAAATAGTTAATGTCCTGTATTTTTCAACTATGGTTAACTTCCTAGTTCCAAAGTAGTACTAAAAATATTTAAAACCAGAGACTCATAGATTGTTAGAGGGGAAGCCTGTCATTTTCATAAAATTCTGTATTATATCTGGCTTGTGACTGACCTGTGTGATTCTGTGCTTCAGTCTATCTGGGAAGGAGGGGACCATAATTTTTTTCTTTTTTCTTTACTCAAAGAGTATCAGAACCAGATTCAAGTTGACTGAAGTACACTTGGAGTGTATTATGTTTGTAAGCATCAATCATTATTTCAATAAACACAAACTACAAAGAAAACATTCTATCCATTCCAGTAGGAAGAGAATTCCATAGTCTCTGAACAATTTTGCAATTCAAGTCCATGAAGCATGGTAATTCCCCATCCTGAACAGAAATACAGATGGTATTCATTATGAGTAAGACCCTGTAAACGCAGAACTGTGGCAGTGTGAAGTTTATAATGCTGTAAGCATGCTTATTACAAAGACATCACTACAGAGGGGCCTAGATTTTCTGGCCTTAGCTCATCTTATGAGGGCTTTGGAGTCTCATGAAATGACAGCAGCATCTGCTTTGAGAATAAAAGGATCGGTGTTTCTCTTCTCTGGTGGCCACAGTTCCATGGGCAGTATGTGTGCGCTGTGGGAGGTTAACAGCAGAAACATCTTTGGCTATCAAAGCGTTCACAAAAGGCACATACTGCAAGGAAAACGCTCATAGTTGACAGGGAATCTGGGGAAATTATTGTGACTAAGATTTTTTTAAAGAGATGAGGAAAATGTTTCAGAAAGAAACAAACAGTTCTATAAGCACTCAACAAAGAAAAGTGTTTTGTTTTTGTAGAATGGTCCACTGCCCTGTGGCCTGGCTCCATCTGCCGAAGCTCCACTCTGAGGGTGTGTTTCAAGCTTTGTGGGCAGGCAGTGCGATCTGTCCTTTCGCAAGCTTGTTAGGAAAATGAGCTGGCCCTGGGGGTGGGGAATGGGTGCACCGTATGCTGTTTTCCATCCACTGATGCTCACCTAACGCTAAGAAAAATTAAGAGTCTGCTTTACATGCAAGTTACTCAAGGGAGATTTTGGGCTGAAAGAACCAGCCTGTGGGGGGTGGCAAGGAAACTAACAGAGAGTCACTTCTGACCACAGTTTGCTTGTGCAGGCACTTTCAATGGGTCTCCAGGACAGAGGCAAAATAAAAGATTTTAAAGAGCAAAAGCTATTTACCATCAGAATGTTACTTGTTTTTAATTTTATTTATTTGTACCAGAAATCGAACTCAAGACCTCACACTTGCCAAGCAGGTACTGTGCCACTGAGCTACATATCCCCAGCCCCATTTGTTTGTTTGTTTAAAAAAAGCAAAGCACAGAAGAAAATGTACTTGGAGGGAGAATGCACACATACTGCTACCATAAAGGGCTCTCTTTCTACAACATGGCAACACCACCCAATGCACATATTTTGATTCACCAGCTTTCAGATCCCTGTATGTATCTGAAATGGGAATCTCAGTGTGTTAACAACTAATGCTTGTCTTCCGCAGACCAGCACCATGCCAAACGCATGTGGGCGAAAGGATGATTCAACCTCCATCCCTAGCATGTTTCTGTCTTCACAGAAAGCCACGAAGCCGAAGTTATCCGTACTTTATAAGAATCATTTCCCCAGGAACTGGTAGAAGTACAAAAACACTGCTGAACTGACAGCCACTGCGGCCATCCGCTGTTGAGAAGCTCATTTTAAATACAGTCTGTTACTGCTGCAACACATATACCCTGTATTGGGACTTCTGGGTTTGGCTCTTACATGGGCCATGTATGCTAAGTGATTTCCCATGTGATTCTATTCCATCATTTTTTTACTCTGGAAGAAAAAAGTTTAATAAACTAATCGAAAGCACTGTGAGGCATTGCTAGAACTCTGAGACTTTCAAAGTACACGCTTTTAATTATGGCCTGAGCCAGGGGTCAGCTAACTTGCTCTGTAAAGAGCCAGAGACTAAATATTACCCACTTTTGCTGTGATAGCATAACTCCAGCCCTATCAATAAGTGTGGCCATTATCTCAAACACACTTTATTTCCAGAAACAGGCAGCAATCCACAGTCTGCGCCTCCTAACTGATGGTGAGGCTCTTACAGGGCAGTGGCTGTGACTCCCTTGTTTTAGGGAGGCTGGATATGGATGTACCTAATCAACAGGCACATCTAAGAGTGGCTGGGTGGCCAGCTGCTGGGAATTTCACAGCCTACTTAGGAAAGGCAAGATCTCTTACTAAGGATAAAGTGAGCAATGCAAAGCCTCAGGAGGAATGAAGTGGGTTCTGCAGGTTACTAAGATCCACAGGGTTTTGCTGGGCCCTGAAGTCCCCTGACAGTAAGTGTTTCCTAGATTTTCACTATGTACCAGGCATTCTGTGAAGTGTTATCCACATGTTATCTGTTACAGGCTACAAAACAATCCCATGGATTTGGTCCAAAGGCCCAGAAAAATCAAATGGTTTTGATTATAATCCTACAAATAGGAAGGGTAAGAACTAGGGTTTAAACCTGACTGCAGAGATGCGCTCCCGGCCACAAAACTGCGCTCTCGCCAGGCACAGGGGGGTTGCAACAACATGGAAGGGAGAGAGGGAGGAAACTGTAATGGCTGACACGCAGTTGGCCAGCACTCCTGCGCTACTCCTTCCTCTGATCTGCTTATTTCAAAACATATGAAACATTTTCTTTTTCTGTAACTTGTAACAGTGGGGCAGAGCGGGCAGCACTGCACCTTACAGGCCCAGCACACCGCTTCACCGCAGCCTGGGCACTGCGGGTGGGGACCCTTACCACTGGTGCCGGCGGGCCACGGCGGGCCACGGCCAGCCCCGGCCACCCACACTCACCGTCATACTCTGGGAAGTAGTCGACAAGGTGGGAGTACATGATTTTCTCCTCTAGCAGATCCTTCTTGTTTAAGAACAAAATAACTGAGGAGTTCTGGAACCAGGGATATGTGATAATCGTTCTGAAGAGTGCTTTGCTTTCCTCCATTCGGTTCTGGAAAAAAACAAGTCAGAAAAAAAAGGATGAATTATGTGATCACTCGATCTGTGAGTTGTGTTTATTTCGACAGGGGTGACCCATCTTCTGGATGCTTCCAATTTTTAATAGCTTTGAGTTGGGCTTATAATGACTTACATGCGAATGGGTCATGATACATGGAGGTTGGCTCTTTTCATTATGCAAACTCTGGTTGATGAGCACAAGAAAATAATAAATATCTGCTGATGAAAGAGAAAATAAAGCCTAGACCATCAGGTGGTATCTAATTAAATGCCATAAATGTCTACCAAAAACTATTTATTCATGACCAAATACTTAAGATTTGAATTAAGAACTAAATATCAGACTTAATTTGCATTTCAAAAATATATTTATTTAGAACCTCATAATTAACTGTTTTAAACATTCAAAGCAAAGTTACTTCTTTGTCCAAAGCACATCTATATTCTAGACTTCATACTACTATACAGAAAACATATGCTTTGATAAGCAAACACATCCTCATCAGAAGACATATTCTCTCTAGGTTTCATGATGATATTCACACACAGTAACTGCGGAGACACACATGTAATCACCTGGAGATACAAGGTTAATGTCTCACCCTCAACGCCAATGTGGAAGTACTCTTACCTGAGTAAGTGCTTTCAAACCTACTGGGTAACATAACTCCTAAACAGGTGCTTTCAAACCTACTCCTAAACAGGTGCTTTCAAACCTACTGGGTAACATAACTCCTAAACAGGTTCTCAGGGAAATGGGTAGGTTGGCTGATATGCATTGAGATGCTAATGGAGGCTACTCCTGGGAAAAATCACTGACCAGAAGCCACTTCCCCATCTCCTTACCAGACAGACTCTCTCCTCGAAATCCTCCCTCTTCCCCTGCTGAGGGGTGGCTCTGCAGGCTAAGTCAGAGCATCAAGTCCCCTGCCATGTGAGTTGGTCCACAGCTAGCCTGGGACCCGGGCCTTTGTCTTTGGGAGGCTTCTGCTCCTGGATGATGGTGACTGGTTTAGCCAAGGGCTTGAACTGGGCCAGGCAACCCTAGGACTTTTGCTGAGGACCCTGGGGCAAGAACCCTTGCCGTCGCGGTAAGTGTGGAACCATGGCCGCCTCGGGAGCTTCTCGTGGCACTGTGCAGGGATGGAAGGGAGGCCCGTGCTTCTCACCTGTTCTAACTGCCTGCGTTGGCCCTGCCTCTGATTTCTCAGCCTTTTATTTTTTAGGCTGGTTTATATTTTAAGCTAGTTTGTGCTGTGTTCTTCTGGTGATTAACGCAGACAACACTTCCAGTGGATATACCTGGACACATTCCTTTGGAGCTTGCAACAGGAAAGGAACGAAGGGGTCTGAAGCTGACCACTGAGGCTGGGGGCTTGAGCTGTCTCTGAGCTTGGAGGATGCACTCCCACCGAAGCCTGGTGAGCACACATCTGCACCAGGGGAGCTCTCCACCACAAGCGACTTTCTAAATCCTGACTAGACTGTGCTCTTTTTCGTTTTTTAAAGTGTGCTGATTAAAATAAAATTGAAAAGGAACACTTTTCAAAGGCAGACCTTTACCAGAATCAGGTAAACTTGTTTCTCACCAGTTTATTCAACCTTTAGTTTTATGCCTTCAGTTGTTTCACGCTGATGAAATATATAAGCTGTGAAAAATTACTTCACAGCCCAAGGAACAGAGCTCAGACATTTTTACTCAAGTGCCATGTCCAGCCTTCAAATACGTCTCTACTAACTACATTCCTTTTGTTGGTTACCACACTCAATGGTAAAATTTTAAACCCAGAAAGCGATATTCTCTGAGGAGTGAGCTCTTGTAGCTTTACATTTTATTCCAGGCTAAAGATTTTAACCCTAAAGAAAAAGCCTCTCGTAAGTGGGTTAGATAGTGACACCACTGATGGGAGAGGCAGCACTTCTTTTTTTCTTATCGCTAGAGCAAGTCTAGAAAGCAGCCGTGTGATTACGGTAGGGACGTCCACCTTGGTGTCCAGTGTGTCTCCATCAGAAGCAAATCGTTACACTCAGCATTCTCTGAGAGGGCGGAAGGGCTCTGAGGGACAAAGGGTCCTCGCTGGCCCCGTTCTGGCTGGAATCCTTCAAGGTGACTCACAGTGTGGGAAGAGGAAGGGAAAGAGGTCCTGACTTTGGATCAACATAGAACTTTATCTTTGATCAAAACTTTCAAGATGTGGGGCTGGGGACATAGCTCAGCAGCACGGTGCCTACCTGGCAAGCGCGAGATCATAAGTTTCATACCTGGTACCAAAACAAAACAAAACAAAAAACACAAAAAAATGGTCAAGACTGGGCTGGAGTCTCTCTGCTTGAATGTAGTCTGCCAGAAGGGAGCACTGGACCGTCTCTCCTGGCCCAGAACCATGTACCAAAGACAGCCAGTCCAGACGCTGCTACTCTGTAAACAAAGCTGCTGTGGTCGGAGCCTCTCTGGGGACAGAGGTTGCTCACTCACTGGGGTGTCTCCCAGAAGCCCTGGCTGGGTATGCAGTTTAGGGATGTTCACAATGTTCTGGTGGATCGTGGCTTAAACCCTGAGTTCAGGGGAAGCTGGGGAGTAAGGGAGCAGCTGCTGGGCAGCATGGCCATCCCTAGGCCTGTGACCATTCCCCCACGTGGAGCCTGTGAGGACCTTCTGGCCCTTTAGTGCGGATACTGCTGGGCTTTCTGAAGCCGCCCTGGGATCTTATCAAAGCGAGGGTTCCTGCAGCATTGAGCAGGCTGAGCTTCTGCTTTTCCATCAGGTTCCCAGGTGTGGCATCTCTGAGGTGGAAGGTATAGAGTCTCAGCAAAAAAGAGGAAGGGGTCACTCTACCCCATTTTCATAAGAACAGCAAGGAGCTATGTCCACTGAGGTCTCAGAATCCGGTAATAAAATTCTTACCATGCCAGCTTTGTTCTTTCCCAATTTTTCATTTCATGATTCTTACACTTTATCTTACTGGTGCTATACTCTGAAGTGAAAATTCCTTATGCTCCTCTACTCCACAATGAAACAATATTTAAAACAGATACTCTTTATGCCAGCCAATAGCCCTGGGTGAAATCCTAAGTGGACTGGGAGCTTTAAGTGCCCCACAGGGGCGTGGAATGTAAAAGGCGCCAGGCGTGTCTGCTCTGCTCAGAGAAAACCTGTTTCAGGAGACTTGGTGGCCCTTGCTTTTTCGTAACCTGCCATGGCATGATGTTTTGAGGAGGAAAACGAAAGACAAATGTATGAGACAGGTGTGTGTTAAATGATAAGGAAAAACAAGCCTGAAAAACCAGGGATCTTTCTTTTCATAGCGTTTTAACAGCTGGGAAATAAGGAGAATCAAAGAGGATAACAGCCCAGGATTTTACTCTCCCAGACACAATGCTCCTTCCTTGCTGACAGGCTGGCCAGGCTTACGCCAGGGCCCAAGGAGGCTTGCAGCTTTTGTCACTCCACCCACCCCTTCTGGGGAGCCTAGGGAAAGGGGGCTCAGGCCCCAAGTTCAGGTAAGCCACTCCTCCCAGGGGCGGAGACAGCACAGGAGCAGTGGTGAACTGGGATGCACTAGGCCATGTCAAACACCCATCAAACAGAGCCCTGTTCCAGCCATATGTGGAAGCTCTTACACTTATGATTTTTATCATTGTGAACTGGTTCTCAAGAGCTTGACTTTCCAAAAAAATGCTGCACTTTAATGCAGTCTCCTGCTCACACACAACTGGCTAATGTATTCATCTACATGGTGAAGCCCTGGGTTCCAGCTTGGCATATGCAGCTTGGCATGGCCTGATCCCAGGCTGTGTCTGCAGTCTGAGCCGCCGTACCAACACTTTCTCCAGATGCTGAGATCACACAGTGTGACTTTGGCCCACAATGCTGTCTCCCCTATCCTAATCCTTAAGGGTCCATGCCAACTGGACAACGTCCCCACTCTATCCGAGTGCTCTGAGCCCCGAGGCCTGCCTCTTCCTCTCACCTCTGCAGCTGTGGTGCCATTCCAGCTCTTCCCACCAGTCAGCAGCACACAGGGCACATCTGCTGGATGCTGGCTGAGCATGAGGGAGAGAGGAGAGGCACACTGGTGTGGACCACAGGTCCACATGGTGGGCCAGCAGCTGATGGAAAGAGCCATGTGGGGTCCACTGGAAGGAAAGGCAAATTCTGGGGGGGTTAGGGAAGGCAGAAAAGCAAAGACAGCTTTGAGTTGAATCCTGATAGGTGAGAGACTGTAACGAAAAAAACCAAAAGCAAGGAAAAGGAAAATTCAAATCCATCACCTTTGAAGGAATTTGAAAAACCTAAATGAAATGATTTACAAGGGCTTCTGATGTCTGGAGCTTGTACGCTGAATAAGAAAATTCTCTGTGCTTAGCAAGGGAAACATTTCTTCCTCATTTGCATTGTATGGTGGAGGCTAGAGATGGCACGGACATGCTAAGTTTCATGTGCCCAGCTCTGCAGCTCCTAAAATAACCTCAGTTTGCAGTGCTTGTGCTGCAAAGCTAGGATGCAGGCAAGTCCAGCAAAAAGCCCCAAGGCCCTGCAGGAGGGCAGACTGAGTTCTGGCTCAGGTGCAAAGGCCCTACCTCTGCAGAAACAATTACCAAACGTGGCCCTTATAGTTTAGGGCTAATATTTTACATTTACATGTTTTGTAGGCTTGACGCCAGTGTGATCTGAAGTTTGCTTGTTGGGTGCTTTTCCTTGTCCCTCTCTGCCAAGCTGATACTTCCTTCTGCCAAAAGTCAGCATGAACTGGAGATTTAAGAATGCTTTTCAATAGTTTCTGTAACACCTTATTAACTTGCCAATAAACTGACAATGCTCTTACAAAGTTCACTCTTTTTAAGGCAAACAGCAAACTCAGACTGAGACCCTGATTTTTTAACCTAGTGTAAGTCACTTTATACCTGCCTGCCTCTGCTTGGTATTTCTTGCTTATTAATAACTTTTAACTACATTGTGTCACATTCCCTGTAAGATCTAGTATGCAGTCCGCAAGTGCAAAGTGAGACACCGAAGAAATAAACATGCAGAACACATCTGGTCAGCAATTCATTGAGTGCCTGCCCGCCTGCCTGTCCCCTGCTCTGAGCTGGGGGTCCACTGTTAGAGGTAGGAAGGATGCTTTCTAGGGGCACAAATCCCTTCAGAACTCCGGAGATGCAGTCTGCGTGATAAGCCTTCCTCTGGAAAGGTCAGGTCCACACATGCGGAGGCCCAGATAGAGGCATAAACCAAACACTTGGGTTAGTCTGGGAATCACACTGCTCGCTCAGCAGTGGGGAAAGCCATACTGTTCAGGATGCCTCATGGTGGTGGTTTTCACTTTGGATTGTCAGTTATAGGTAAAGACATCCTATGTAGCTACACACTAACAATCTACGGTAAGCAGCTTGTAGGGCTTCCTAGCATACAGCGCACACGATGAAAAATGCTTATGCTAAGTACTCTTGGAGACAGGGCCTCGCTGTGCAGTTCAGGCTGCCTTGAGCTCACTTTGTAGGCCAGGCTGGTCTCGGACTTGCAACGATCCTCCTGCCTCAGCCTCCTGGGTGCTACGATTACAGCAATGCACCACTAGCTTTTACACCAAGTACTCTTATCAGCATGATTTCTACTTAGGAAACTGACAAGAAAAAGAGATCCTCAGAACAGAGATTTTATGCTTGGAGGGATTCACCCAAGGCTACATTTTACAAAGCACTCTTCATTTCTAATTACAACAACAGCTTCACTGTTTTTTTTTTCAGACACAACTCACTACAGAATACTTTATAAGTTATTTTACTAAAGATTGTTATTTTAAGAGATGACTTATTTTGCTTTCATTTTATTACTGTATGAAACGACCCATGGAAATGTAAAATTTGTATTAAAATTATTCTCAGCTTATCAAACATTGAATAATTTAAAAATTCAAATCCCCAAGAAGGAATTAAGAACATAATGTCTCATGTGTTTGTTTCATTTACCTGTATCTACTAGGTAAATAAACCTAACAACCCTGAAGCCTTATGAAAAACTTCTTTGCATATTTCTTTCCTCCCTGCATGACGTGGGGAAAAGCCTGCTGTGGCTCACTTCCTGTCTCCCGTGGGATCACACTGCTGTGGGTCCTGTGTGACAGCAGCATTGTGAGGCTGAAAACATATTCCAGTGGTGGTGGTGGGCGTTTACACAGGAGCATGTGCTGCAGGGACTCGGCATGGAGAGGACGCCCGTGTGGAGGAAGGGCCATGGCTGTGAGCTGGGCGCCTCGGGCTAAAACACTTCTGCGACCCTCGGCGGTGAGCGAGCCGAGCCACTTTACTCTCACCCCATCTCCTGGTGTTTGCAAGGACAGAATGAGACCAAAATGCCTCACCCTGGTTTGAGCACACAGTAGCTTTTAATGGTAGCCATACTCGCTGATGGCAAGATTGCTCCCGAGAACCTCCCGAGGAGGTCACTTGCTTACTCAAGTCCAGGTAAACAGAAGGCCGGCGGAATCTTCCCACTGGCTGTAACTGCATGCTGTTAACCTACCCATGATTTCCAGTTCAGGCCAGGTTCAGATTCTGATTGACAAAGTGGAAAATCATCCCCGTCTCTGCCTATTTCGTAGAGGATATTTCTTTCTAAGATTCCCACATGTTAAAGAGGGAGTATCTTTAAAATCTCTAAAAATTCTCAAAGCTCTCAACCTCAGAGCAAACCAAGAAAACAAGACATACTAGATGAGTGGAGTTGTTTGGAATTAAAAATAATTAAAGACAGCTGCCCAGTCATCCCATTTCTGCTAATCAAATCAGACAACAGGAATAAAAATGCTAAGGACACAAACTCAGCTGGACACATACAATTTTCTTAGTCTTTACAAATCCTCACAAGCACTTATTTGAGATCAAACTTGGCACTGAGGACAGCTCCGGAAGGTTTTAATATTACAGTTTCTGCATATGCATCCATCTGTCCTTACCTGTGCAGGATGTTTAGAGAAGCAAAGAATCAATTTGCCTGTTACCTCTGGGGCTAAGATTTTTAGGCAGAGATGAGGCTCTTGTGAAGTGAACAGGTGTAAGCTGGAGCGTGCGGCAGGAGAAAGCTGGGAGACAGTGAGAGGAAGATAGAGAGACTGGAAAGAAGGATCACAGGAAGACTAAGAAGCACGGAGAGCTTGAGCGTATGTGAGAGGAAATATGACAGTGTTTAACCAAGCCTCTCTGATGTGGACACTCACAACCCTGTAATTCAGAAAAGAGAGGATCTCTCCCTTTAGTATTTTCTGGCGTTACACATGTAAACATCGTATTGTCTGTGCAGTGTGAGAAGCTGTATGCGTGTATGTATGTGTATATAAAATATTAAGATAGTTATATACTGAGTTCCCTGAGTTTGCTGAGGAGAAAGATTTGTGCTGGTCTGTTCAGACAATTGAACGCAGACATCCTGTGCTCTGGGTGAGTGATTCGGGGATGACAGTGTGCAATGTGTGCACCACTGTGGCCCTGACTGACGTGGTTTCTTCTTCTTCTTCTTCTTCTTCTTCTTCTTTTTTCCTTGAAATAAAATGGATTTGAAAAAAAAAATACTTTCTGGTATTCTAATTCTGTCAAGTGAACAACTAACAAACTCCTTCCAAAGTCTATTTTACAGCATGTTTTATCTTCCTTCTGGATAGTGACCATGTTGTTCCATATCTTCCTTTTTGTTTACTAGCGTGTGATCTAAAGCCTGTCTGTCAATTATAAGCAAACACTCCTCCTCTGCTCCCAGAACACTCTTTAACTGGAGGGCTGTAATTGGCGGGTTGATGCCCTGTGTTCACGACTCTCCTCTTGCTGTTCCCCACTCACACTCATTATTCTGTGCCGCTGACCCTGGGCTGTTTTGGTCCCAGCTCTCAGTGACAATCAGCCTGGTGCTCTCTGATGTGGTTCTGTGCGGCCAAAGCAACCCTGCTCCCTTCATGTTTAAACTATTGTCCTGCTGTGAACTTATTAGTTCTTGCATGCAGTCCCTGTCATTTGCACCCCTCCACTAAGCATCTAGGCGCCAGGTTACTTCCCTCCGCTGGCAGGGGACATTTCTTCCTGCCAGTCTCCGCATGACTAGCACTTCCTACGTTTCAAACCTGCCTAAATTGGTGGCTATAGGTTTCTGTGTTTCTGTGGGAGTTATCAGGAAAAGATACACAGTTTTGCATAATTCAGATACAAATTTACTTTCGGAGTTTAGTCAGAACTCCAATTTGTCAGAAACTCCTTGGGTCACTGCACAGGCCAAGCAGCAGTTCAGCAATCGCAAGTGTAGAGCAATGTTTCAGTAAGAAGCAGCCGAGGGACTACAGATGCACACGCTGTGGCCACTCCAATGGGCGGCCCCTGATTCTGGGCTCCAGTGGACCGATGGGCAGCGCTTCTAGAGTCCAGGGGCCCAAGCTGACTATGGAGGAACCTGCTCCTGCTGATTCCTAGAGCAGCTCATTTGCTGAAAGCCTCTCAGTACCTCCTCACCACGTTTATCCAGGACCAAAACTGATGACAAAGAGGAAAACACAAACTGTTCCAACAGACTCCATTGACTCTGCTTTTCCTTAAACACCACTGGCAAGGCAGGGAGAGCCTAAACTTCCCAGAGCTAGACTGCTCCAGAAAACCACTGATTTGGTTACATTTTATTTCCTTCTGGTCTTTGGGCTATGCATAGTCTTGGGATTTGTTTTTATATCAGTGCTGTCTCATGGAACTTTCTTAGATGATAGAAAAAAGTTTTTTTTTTAATTTTAAAGAGAAAACCCCCCCCAAAATCAGAAAACAAGCAAACATCAAACAACAAAAAAAAGCCAAATGAGGACAACAACAACAAAACAGTGATACAGGATTTCAAAATAAGATGACAGGGATGTAACAGTGGCTGTCACATTACATACTGTTCTCTCCAAGACAGCTGCTCAGGTTATCGGGTAAGGCATGCAAAACTGATCAAACAATATGATTCTCCCTTGAGCAGTTTTTTCCCCTTTCACTGTATCTATTGTATTTTTACACAATGGAGTACTACTCAGCTATAAAGAAGGATAAACTTAAGGCTTTTATAGGTAAATGGATGCAACTGGAGACCACACTCATAAGTGAAATAAATCTGACTCATATGTGTAAACACCGTATTGTCTTATTATGTGTAAGAAACTGAAAGAGTAAATAAGATCCAAAAGAAAATCATTTTTGTACTGTCTTCCAGTTCAAAAGTCACCAGCTATGTGCTGCTCTTGAGCACTTAAACCATGGTTAATGCAATAAAGAAATGCTTTTTAAATTTTATTTAATTCCAACAAATTAAAATCAGTCACATGGGGCCTACAGCTACTATGTATGGGCTATTTTATTTGTTTTTTGAGACACAGTCGCACTATGTAGTTCAGGCTGGCCTTGAGCTCACTTTGTAGCCCAGGCTGGTCTCGAACCTGCAATGATCCTCCTGCCTCAGTCTCGTGTGCTGGGATTACAGGTGTGAGCCACCACGCCTGGCCCTGTGTGGGCTATTTTAAAGGACTCTGAATTCTATATAAAATTTTATATCCTGTATCTTGCCCAACATTATGTGCTAAGTATTTTTCAGATTTAGAGATATCTGAATTGCCTTACAAAGTTACAACAAGCCTAACTGCATTACGGTAAAATACTTGTTTAGGGGAACACTAACATAAACAGCACTATGATTTACAAGTTTGTATATATATATATAGATTTTGGGGGGGATGATGTTTAGTACTGAACCCAGGGTCTTCACAATGAGTTGCAGCCCCAGACCTTTACATCACGACGTTGTCTAGGCTTAGTTTAAACTTTGATCCTCCTGCCTCAGCCTCCCAGAGTGCTGGGATTACAGACATGTGCTACCAAGCCCAGCTCATACAGCTTTTCATAGCTGAAATTTTGTATATAGCAACATATCAAAACATTTTGCAAATGTTAAGGCTTTTCATCATTATACTCTATTCAGCCTTCTACCAGGGGCAAACAAACCTACATCCTCAGTAATGACTCAGTAACTTGTTCATTGTATCATTCTCTTTTCAGTGGGGTTTCTCTCCTTTCAAAATATTTGTCATATCAAATGACATGACACAAGGCAAGACAAAATGATAGCTCACTATCTAGGTTTCAATTTCTTTGAGTAGCAATCAGGTTGGCAACTTCTAATAAATTTACTAACCTGTAGTACTTTCTCTTTTTGTAAACTGTTTTTTTTTTCTCTCTTTTTAAAGCATTTGGATGGATTACTAACATGCTGAAGTCATTAACCATTATTTTATTTTATTTTATTTTATTTTTTCTTACTAACTTCTCATTTTGAATTTGGGGTATTTTAAAGAAGTTATCTGGGCAATATTTAAAATAAGATCAATATTGCCTTAAGATTTCTGCATTAGACCTTTATTGATATGTGAAAATGTCCTACTTTATTACAAAAACTGAATTTCAGATTCCTAAAGGGTTTTCTTCCTTGAAGCCAGTTCAGCTTCCTGTACTAGCTGGCAGGGAATGTAAGCCACAGCTCAACCCAAAAAAGCATTTTGTTAGTTGTCCTGGCTGAACTGGAGCTGTCAGCAAGGAGCAGGCCATCACTTTTCTGTTTTACTATTTGCTTTCTGGTCCTATAGTTCGCCAAAGTAGGGAAGACTCTGGATAAAGAGAAACAGGCTTTTGGGATGTGGAGGTAAGGGATTCATACAGCTGAGCTAGAACATTTGAGTACCCTGAAGAGGAGCCAGGAAGACTTTATCTGTCTGCACAAATCAATGCATAAACATAAGCATATCACACTAAACCTGAACAAATATCTGATATGCACTAGGACAGTGTAAGTCTAGGGAAAATAGGTATGAAATGAAATAACTTTACATAGTGCAGCAAAGTATCTTCTTTATTGCCTGAAACGTTTTATAGATTGGTCCGTGTGGCTCAGAAACACATGGCTGGCTAATTCTTTGGCCAAGATAATTGAGTGAATTCAGTGGGGGAAGAACTGTGTTGGCCTTGTGTGCAAAGAGGTAAATTCCAGGACTCACATGACAGTGTGGAGCTTTGGTTGGTGGGGGTCACTCTGGCCTACGGTGTCCACGACTGGAGGCTTGCTCAAGTCCTTTTCATCCACTCTTGGTTTCTTGTTCCCTTCCTTCTAACCTCTAAACATTGCAGGTGTTTGACTAGAATTTTCATTAACAAGGAACAGACCATAGATAAGCACGGAAAGGTAAGACAGGGGATCAGAGTTTAACTTTTGACAGAGATGAAGCGATACATAGAATAAGCCACAAGAAAATCAAGAGGAAAGGAGGGATAATTTGCCCTCCAAGTTTTCTCATTGATACATAAAATATTCTGAATGTAAGTCCTTGCTGGATGTGGTGGTGCATACCTATAGTCACAGCACTTGGGAGGCGGAGGCAGGAGGATTGCTCCCAGGTTGAGGCCAGCCTGGCCTACACAGTGAGTACAAGGCCAGCCTGAACTACATAGCAAGACCCTGTCTCAAACAAACCCAACCGAACCGAACCGACAAAATGTCCTTTTAAATGAACCAAGTAATGATTTGACAGCTATTTTTTTTCCTTTCTTGTCTTTTCACATTCAGTAACAATATTTGATGGAAGTTTTTAGATTGACATGTATTTTTGGCTTTATAAATGCTACAATTTTACTTAAATTTAAAAATCTACTTAAATTGAATGATAATAACTAACGTTTGCTTAGTGCCAATATACAGCAGCTATTATGTGAAGCATTTTAGAGTGTAAGAGGGGTGTTAAGCTGTGCGGGGAAGGGCCAGCAAGTAAACATTTTAGGCTTCACAGGCGATGCTGCCTGTCACAGCCACTCACTGCTAAAGCAGAGAAAATTATCTATAGACCATGAATGAGTATGGAGGACTCTAGTGAAGCTTTGTTTTGGACCCTGAAACTTGACTTTTATGTAATTTTCATGTGCAGTGAAGTATTGTTACTTTGATTTTTCTCAATCATTTATACATGTAAATGATAGGTTTTTAGCCACATAAACCTGCCAATTATCATGGCGGGGGTCCAACATGGCGAGGAGACCCTAAAAAGAGCCTCATCAGTCTCCTTCCTCTGGTGCTCCAGACCGAAATAGACTTCCTGCCCTTCCTTCCTGCTGGGCAGTAAAACCTGGTCCTGGTCTATGAACCGCACCACGTCAGGCTGAACCTGACCCGGGGGCTACGTCTGCTGGTCTCTGGTGTTCACACAATAGCGCTGAATTTTCACACTAAGTCCATGCCTCTTGCTTGGGTGAACAGGCTGATACAAAGCAGGTTAAGCTGCACACCTGGCAGGCAGTTAGATATCTAGTACAGCTACTGTGTTTGAATCTCTGGCCACATTATAATTTTTATATATGTATTTAAGGGTTTGAGTACATTTACTAGCAATTCATGTTTAGGAGTACATTGTAAGAATGACAAAGCACACATAGATGAAAGCAACAACCAAAATAAGGTCTCTCTTATAAATCTGTCATAATTAACTTTGAGCATTAATTTTTTCTTGTCTTTTTTCATAATTCATAGACTTTTGAAAGTTATTTTCTTTTCTTTAATTTTAAAGAAAAAACATTTATCTTCTTTCTTTCTATAACACAAATGAAATATAAGAAAGCAAGCCAATGTTTTAATTCATCTGCTAACTTCCAGTGTCAGGGCATTGTATGTTGTTATTTATCCAGATGTTCTCCATATGTAAATATGCCTTTGTAGTATTCTATTACCAGGTATCTGGCATTTTAAGCCAATGAACATATTGTGAAATAGCCCTCATCTGAAGGTGAAGATACAGTACTCATGTACCACCTGCTCCCTTCCTTTTGGCAGTCAGAGTCAAACTCAGGACAACTTTGTACTTGTGCAGGCAGGCGCTGTGCTGCTGAGCTGTTTCACCGGCCCTTATGCTTCTTTAAGTAGTTTAGAAATAACCCTTCCAACATACTTAGTTGAAAGACAGCAGTAATAACATGTGTGTAGGTCTGTTCCATTCCTGCCTCCCCCGTCCCCAATTCTCTAGATGACTAACAAAGTGAAGCTGGGTAGCAAAAACACATGAAAACTCCAATCACTCAGATTTGATAGATGCACTTATGAAAAGCTATGCTTACAGAATTAGGGGACAAACTGTTGCCTAAAATTTTGGTGCATGTAATTATTTCAGGTTTTAATGAATTATTTTACCTTTGTTTTACTGCCACTGCCAGTGCGGTTATTTTGATGGTGCACACTTTAAATGCAATGTTTACTGTCTGCTAAAAAAAACTCAGTGACTTCAATTTGACTCAATGATAGGTTCAACGAATTCACCCAAAAATGTGGGCAGACTTTAAAAAACAACAACAAAAAAACTCTGAAAACAAGGGCACAATAACGTGTTGAATTAATTTGCCTTGAGAAACAAAGGGCCTCTTCTACCTTCTTAGAAAATTTTCAAGTTCCAACTTTCAAGGGCCCCTTGGAGCCTTACTCAGAAAGCTATAGGAGACCAGACCTCAGTTAGAAACTCAAAGCAAACCAAGTCAAACCAACTAAGAAGGGAGGAGGCAACATGGGGTCCGGAAACTGGGGCTGCAGTCTCAGGAAGAAGTCAAGCACTGGCCAAAAGCCAGGAAACGGTGACCTCCCAGGACACCACGTGTGTGAGTTGTGAGAGAAGGCCCTGCCCTGACCAGAAGAGGACGGCAACAGCGTCCATGGGGAGGTCTCCAGTTAAAAAAAATAAAGAAAAAGAAAAAGACATATTATCGAGTATTGTTTGGTTTTTTATTTTTTAGTTTTTGGTACTAGGGATGGAACTCTTGACCTCGCGCTTGCCAGGCAGGCGCTGATGCTGCTGCGCTGAATCCCCAGCCCTTATCTGGTATTCTGACTGTGCTCTGAAAGCTTTCACAGATCTGGTGGTGAAGTAGAAAAGAAATCAGCTGAAGTCCATTAAGAACAAACCAAAAACAAAACAAAACAATGACGGCAATAACCCAGAGAAACTAACTCTAGGGGGAAAAAGCTGACAAAACAATAAAATTACAACTTACTTTATAGCTCACCAACAAACATTTGTGTCACCACAGACTATAAACCACTGAATTACAGAGAAACTGTGATTTAACTGTGCCAAAAGGATGACGAGAAAAGAACTGCAATAGGAATACTAAGATAGAATGATTTTAACCCACCTTAAAAGGACAACGTGCCCGGCACATCAAGAAAAAATAGTGTAAAGAAAACACTGAGATTCGAAGGACCTGAGAAACCGGGTCTGTACAGAATTCCTTGGTGCTAACCGTTGGTCAGTACAGGGGACCGCTGCAGGGTGAGGAAATGCTGCTTTTTAAAAATTTATGTGTCCTTTAGTTATTTGGTTCTGGAAGCCATTATTTGGTCAAAAAACAAAATTTTTCAACTTGAAAAAGATACACTGGTTCATGTGCAAAAAAATATGGTTCGGAGAAGACAGACCTGAAACTGCTGGCAGCAGTTAGCCGTCTATGAGGAACAGAAGAAGAGTACGGAAGGGCTTTTACTCTCTTCGGGATGTTTAGTAAGGAACATGCACAGTATTGCCTGGGTTATTAAAATCGTAAACTGATTAGTTTGCTCCAAGAAATTAACAATACGTCTATTTTACATGTAAACAGTCAGATAGAAACCAAAAGGCAAGCTCGGCACCGCACCGGTAACTCCAGCCCTCCAACAGCCCGCGGCAGAGACTGCGGCGGGTCTCGCTCTGGCAGGTCAGCAAGACCCATCTCAAAGTCAGAAGGGCTAAAATGCTGCTGAGAGCAAAGGCCCTGGGTTCAAGTCCTAGAATCACTGCCAAAAAGAAAAAAGAAAGAAAGAGACAAGACATCTGGGCAAAAGGCGAACTCACTGCCCGGACAACTCACAGGGCTGAGCCGATAGAGATCGTGATGAAAACCAGAGCCTTTAATCCCCACTCTGCTCCTGGACACTCCGGTCAGAAGAGCTTTCTTACTGACAAAGGCAAAGAGTTTGGCAGGAAGACAACAAGACGCTAAGAGGATGCTGAGGGAGAATCCTTGCTGTCCCAAGGACACCAACTCTCCAGCCATGGTAGGCCATGCAGCCACCTGTTACTGCCATTTTCCTCTCAGTTCGTAAGAGCATCGAGGCTCGCAGGACACGTCCAAGGACCCACAGTTCTAACGGGAAGCGGACACAGACCAGATGCACAGATGCGCTGGGCACACCTGCGGCCTTCTGAGGGCAATGTGAGGAAAAGCGCAGGCTCGCGCAGCCAGCCACGGCCAGGGAGGGACAGAGACAGACTTCTCCCACTCTAGCGCATCGCTCTTCATTTCCCGGCATCTGCTCTAGGTGATGTGCTGAACAAGGCTTTTGAATTTTGAACTTCCCTCACTACAAAGCCCACGATTCTGCTACTGAACCATGTTGGATGATATCAGAATAGTTGCAGATTTTTTTAAAAAAAGCACTATCATTCAAAATACATGCGTAACATGTTGAAGGTGCTTCTGTTCAGATCTACAGGAGGACCACACAGAGCATGGGGCACTCAGAAGAGCCAGCTCCCCCTTGGCCTGGGCCCCGGAAACTTCTCCTGTCTCTCCTGACTCTGCTTTCCTGACTCAGAGCCCATGAAGCTAACATTTTATGATGAAATAAAATCCAGTGAGACAAATACTACCAGAATGAGTGTCTTCAGGTCTTAGTTTTAAGAGGATTACTTCAATATTCATGTTTTCATTTAAAATTATATCTCACTGCATTTCAAGTAGTATCTTTTTCAAAATCCGTCACTCTGAGGCACTGAAAATCTAAAATCCAAGCAGTGAAAGTACAGTGATGGCTGTGGCACTCCTACAGTTACCCTAGAAAGACCACAGGATTCACAACCCTCCCGGGAAATGGAAAAAGCTGCTCCTCCCACAGCACTACTGCCCCTGACGCTCCCAGGTAACTCCTAAGGGTGAGAGTGAAGCTCTATAGATCTGATGTCTGAAATGCATATCGTAGGAGGTGAGAGGCATAAATGGTAGAGAGTGACAGGAGCAGGTTTGTGTCATACAAGAGCCTACCTGAGCAGGCTAAGTGGTCAAACTGGCAGTGCTACGGTACTGGCATCTTTGATTCTCCAGGCAATAGGAAAAGCTATGGAAACCTGTTTTGAAATTTCCATCCCTCCCTAGTTTTCAAGAGAGAATGTCAACAGCTCTTGTAAAAACGATACGGAAATCAGTGGCATAGCATGAACACGACAAATGTTCAGGGTAAGTTACAAAGCAAGCACAAATGGTCAGCCCCTCTACCCTGCCCCTGGCCAAGGACCAAATTCCCCTTATTTTTTTTTTTTTTTTGAGATGGGGTTGCCTATCCTGGGCTTGACGTTGTGATCCTCCTGCCTCAGCCTCCCACAGTGGGATTATAGGTGTGGCCTAGTATGTCCATCTTCTGACAAGTGTCTATTAAGGGGAGGTAGGCTGTTGTGGAACTGAAGCATGTCACGTGGTTCCAGGACCATCTGAGCCGGTCCCAGTTTCTGGATCAAGACTGCTCCTATTAATACCAACTAGATTCCACCGGCATAAGGAAGATGAACAGAGACGAAGTGACCACTTAGCTGGGCCGTGGACAGGGAGAGGGAAGGCTGGAGAGGAGGCATGTTTCTTGCTTGCTCCCCGGTTTCTAACAGATGTGTGTGGCAGGGGCTGTATCCAATACTCCTAGTTGCAAGTGCTGGCTCTGGACCCATCACCACTTTCTGGGTGACCAGTACTTAGGGAAGGCAGGGACCTTCATGCCCTGTGTATTCTGTCCCTGATGTCTTCCGAGGTGCTGACATTCCGTCAAGGCCCCTCTCCTGCCTGGAACCTCCTCCCAAATCCCACTAGAACCAGTTTGCTGGGAAAAGGATCAACTGTACAGAAGCAAAGGGTCCTCCACAAACAGCAGGACCGGGACTTCATCTCCAAGGTCCCTTGTCACAAACTTCCTTAACTAGCACAGAACAGTCATAAAGAAAACAGCCAGGGTAGACCCTTCTCAGTCCTTCTTCCTCACTGCTCCTGCATTCCAGGAACACTCACGGAAAGGGAGGAAGTTTCTGACGAGCATCTGGCCGCTTCATAAACGGTCACCCCTCGGTATCCACAGGCGATGGGGTCCAGGGCCCCTTCCCCACACCAAATTCCCAAAGCCCAAACCCCTCATATAAAATGGTGTAGTATTTGCATCCAATTCGTACATCTGTGTGCCAACTTTTAAGTCATCTCTAGTTTAATTATAAAGTCTAACAAATAGAAATATCATGCAGGTAGTTATAAAGCATTACTTAGGAAATAATCACAAAAATTAAATAACATATGCTTTAAAATTTTTTTCAAATATTTTGTCTGTAGTAGGTTAGATTTGTAGTTGTGGGAATCTTGTATAAGGAGGGCCAACTATTTGCATAAATGATACGGCATATCACAAAGGGGAGACCCAGCACTGCTTCGGCTTTGTAAGTTTTTCCCTTTTGGTGTATTCCTCTAAACATCTTTCCATCCTTTATGGTCTGAACAGATCACTAATACCGGGACATGGACAGGTTTCCAGGCCAATAGCTTTTGGCTTAATGTCACTCGCTATACACAGTTGAAAAAAATAGATTGGCATTTTTCTAAAATGTTTTCTCAAACCATGGTACCAATCATGGCAAGAGGCAGTTACACGGCAAGAAACACACACATAGGCACACGCAGAGGTGAAATTGAAATTTCCCAAAATAACACTGGTCCTAGTAATGCTCCATGTCCTCTACTTGACTGATCCCATTCCATCTCTGTAGGCGATGGAAGGCATCTGCAAACAAGACCCAGTAAATGGACTGTATGATCCACCAACGGATCTCGATATGCTACAGATAAAATACTGCGTACCCTGCACATCTTCACTTTAGACTGTCATTTCTTTATACTACAATGGCAAGTATTTTGCAAGACTGGACTAAAAAGTCTCTGTGGCCAAATGAATAGTTTTAAAATCTGGTGGTAGATGTGCTGATTGGTGATATTTGATTAGTCACGGCTAGTACCTCTAAAAAATTTTCACCAAAAATCTATGACAAACATGTTTTTCTTCTAGAAATGCCAAGTTAGTGTTAAAGAAATCTAAGGATCAGGGTGTAGTTCTGTGATGTTAAGTCCTGGGTTTGATCCCCAGCACCAAATGAAAAAAACAAAAAAGAAGAAGAAATCGTACAATCATTTTCTATCACTATGGAAAATATTCCTAACGCATGGACTAACAACTTCAATTACACTCTCCCTTGTGTTTGTAGAGGCATTATCAGAAACAGATGTTTTTGACATTCAACCTTTCTTAATTATAAAATATAAAAAGCAAGCAAGCAGACCTGCCTCTTACATGCAGTTTCAGTCTTAAGGCAGTTTTACTTAATTAGCAAACATAGATGGGGCTTTAATAAACACAATTTAAATGTAAAGAGGTTTACATGCTAATACAATTCCACTAATAATTTTCAGGCTACCATTATGCAACTTAGAAAAAGAAACGAGTCAGTCTAAGTGACTCGTTTCCAAGACACCTCATGAAGGCTGATGCCACAGCTCCTACTATCCAGGCAAACAGAACAGCTCAGCCTTTCTCGACTATGCTGCCATGTCTGGTTTCACTGCCTTTATTTCCTTTATTTCTTCACACTTTCCCAGACATCAACTTGTATGAATCTCTTCCTGCTCTGAAATTACATACAGTTTAACCAAGACTATTTGATAATAACCCTTGTGATGTTAATCCCTACTATTCCTATAAATATTGTACCGACCCTGATGGAGTATAAGCTTCCAAGAGGAGTTGGATAATATCTTATTTATTATTCTCTCCCTCTCTCAACACCTAAGTGTCACCTTGCGGTATTAGGTGCTCAATACACTTGTGGTAGGTGAATGAACATTATGAACACACACACCTAGACAGCCAGTACAGGCAATGCCACTGCACAGAATTCAGTACATCAGAACTCACTTGTCTAGGAAGGGGAGACCCAGCACTGCTTTGGCTTTGAAAGTTTTTTCCTTTTGGTGTATTTCTCCAAACATCTTTCCTTCCTTTACAGTCTGAACAGAGACCATCACACACAGTCATGGGAAACCATTTAGTAATCAAAGGTGATTAAAGGAGCCCCTCAGCATCTGCTTTCAGTATTATTCCAGGAATAGGGAACCAATAGCCGAGCTTTTCCCCAAATTGTTAGTACTTTGATTTTTGGAAGATTTTGCCCACCTTTCTTTGTGGTCCTGCCTTGCTTAGATATGGAATAATTTCACATTTTTGCAGGATATATTTCCATCACATTATAATACCTAAGGTGGTCCCTCTGCTAACTGACGATGTAGACCTGAAGCAATCCTGTGTCGAAACTAACTCTACCTATGTCTTGCCTGTACCAGTATAATGAATGACCAGATACTATAATCTCCACTTACAAAATTTATACACAGTCTTTTAAGACTGTGTATAGTAGTTGAGTGTGCCTGAGAAAAGGTGTTGATGAAAAACCCAAGTTGTGATTAGCCAAGGCATTTTAGTACAAGTGAGTGGGCAGTGGAAGCTGAGACCTCACTCCAAGCAATATTGCCTCCTTGTGGATATCAAGAATACCTGTTCCTGAGGTAGCAGTTCTTTCTCCTTGGTGATAAACAAGGAAGACTTTTCGCTTCCTGTAATTTCAAACTGATGGCTATTGTCAGGACAACTAGGAAACACAAGTGTCAAAGAGACCTCCAAAGGAAACAAAGAATAAAACATAACAAAATAAAACTCCATCGGGTCACTGATATGATGTAACACTTATTCTAACAAATTCAGGAATCACATCCTCCCTGAAGGAAATTTAAAAAAAAGGGAGGCCCATGATGGTTGCAGGTAGACAGCACTTATGTGACAAAGCCATCTGCCCAAGAGTGTGTGTAAATGCTTTGCTTGGGACTGGATGACAAAATCACTTCTGCTAAGTCTAACATGCACACAGTGGGAAGGAAAACCCCATTTTTATTACTCTGGTGAGCTGTTTGCAGCTGAACTGTCAAGCAGATGGTAAAAAAACAGGCTATAGAGAGGTCTCTAGCTGCAACTGCAATTAATGTCCCTCATTAAATGGCAGGGACATTCAAAAGTAAGATAAAAACTGGAAAGTATGAAAATGTGAGAAGATTCAGATGAATTCTCACATTTCACTTAGAGACTTGCTAGCAAGAGACTCCCTTTTGGGTCTATAACATCCATAAAGTGTCTCATTCCTGTGCTGCAATAACTTGCCCTGGGCAGGTGGAGTAAGTACTCAATAAATGTTTGCTAAATAAATGCAACTGCCAGGCTAAATCTGACGGGACTGACCTGAACAAGTGTCCAGGACTCCCACTGCAGCATGCAACAGTGAAGCTGCGAGGGGAACTTTAAGCTCAGCTAGATCCAAGCTCTATTTACACCTGAACCAGCAGCAATCTGCAGAGGGGAAGGACCTTGCCCCCAAACCCACAGAGTGTGAAGCCAAGACCTGAGCTCAAATTTTTTCAACGTGTACAATCTTTGTTTCAAGGTGGTTTACTTCCTTGTTTTGTTAGAACTAATTCTACTTAGTTAAACCTTCTAATCCTGAATGAAGTGTTTGTGCAAACTCAATGACATCTACAATAGCTATTCTGCCTTTGAATTGTCTTTTAGGTAAAAGGGATTTTAAACTTTGGACAGTTTTGAAATTAGCATTTTTTTTTTTTTTAGACAAAGAATAAGCTACCTTCATTGAAGTTTTTTAAAATAAAGAGGTATGTCTAATTTTACAGTCATATTGCTGAGGCACATATTTGAGGCATGGTACATGTGCATAAGCACACACACATCTTGAAGAGAAACTGCAGAGATTTGCCTTACCACTTACTTCCTTCAAGGTGTAACAGATTTGCTTAGGACCCTTTGGGAAAGCAGGTCACGTCTGCTTTGCCTATAAATGGCTCTCTAGGTCCCACTGCCTTTGGAGTGATGGGGACCATGACTAAGAGTCTTAGTGGGGGAGTTTAATACCCCACTTATAAGCAGATACACCAAACAAAAACTAAATGAAGTATCAAATGGGCCTAACATTTCTGTAGAGTGTTTCACCAAACTATAGCGGAGTATACATTCTTCTCAGCAACCTATGGAACTTTTTCCAAAATAGGAAGTATCTTAGGCCATACTGTATGTGTAAATAAATACTAAAAGTCTGAAATAATCTTTTGTAACCTATCAGGTCATAATGACATGAAACTAGAAATCAACAGCAAAAGTGACCACAGAAATTACAAAGACATATGGAGATTAAATAAAACATTTCTGAATAATTAATGGGTCAAAATTTTCTTCAGGGAAGAAATTTAAAAGTTCCTAGAATCAAAGACAATGGCAGTACAACATGCCAAACCCTGTTGGGGGCATAATGACAGTAGGTCTAAGAGGGAAGTTTATAGCTGTAATATATACACTGGAAAAGTAGAGTGCTACCAAATAAAAAACCTAATGATGGATCACAAGGCCCTACAAAAACAGGGAAGATTCACCATTACTGGCTTAGTCAAACTTACCAAAAGACAAGGCCCATATCAATGCAATTAGAAATGAAAAAGGCAAAAACACAACGGACACCTCTGAAATTTGGAGGACTGTATGAAATTATTTTGAAAACATGGTCTAGTAAGTTGGAGAAAATACATAAATTCCTAGGCAAACTTAGCAAAATTGAACAAAGAAGGTATAAAAGCACTGAAAATAGACCAATAAGCAATGAAACTCAGGCAGTAATAAGAACCCTACAAACTAGGGAAATTCAGAATGCAACAAATCTTTAAAAAAGATTATACATCATGACCAAGTTCCTTTTTCTCAGGGATGTTAGGATGATACAAAACACACAAACCAATAATGTAATATACCACGTAAACAGAAATAAGGATAAAAATCACAAGATCATCTCAAAAGAGGCCAAAAAAACCTTTGACAAAATCCAACACACATTCATGATGAAAACAGATGCAAAGTAAAAAATTAAGAGAAACAGGAAAGAAAGAAATCAAACTACTTTTATTTGCAGATGACATGATCCTTTGCATAGAAGACCCTTCCCCCAATAAATAGATGAATAAATAAACACATAAAAACCATCAGAAGACTCCTAGAGCTATTAATGCATTCAGCAAAATGGCAAAATATAAAATCAAGACACAAAAATCAATAGTGTTTCTATATATCAATAATAAATAATAAATAAATCGGGAAAACAATCCCATACGTAGTAGCTCCAAAAAAATCTAAATGCCTATGAATCAGCCTAAGCAAGGCAGTGAAAGACCTCTAGTGAAAACTACAGTACTCTGCAGAGACTGAGGGAGGCAACAGAAAAAGGAACGACACTCCTTGTTCTTGGATTGGCAGAGTCAATATTGCCAAAATGGTGATATTGCCAAAAATGATATACAGATTTAAAGCAATTTCAATAGAAATACCAAATGGGTTCTAAAAAATACAATCCTAAATATTTTATAGACCTGAAGAGATCCAGTATAGCAAAAGCAATCCTGAGCAAAGATAACAAAACAGCAAGCATGACACTCCCAGATTTCAAGTTATATTACAGAGCTACAGTGCTTAAAACAGGATGGTACTGGCACAAAAACATATATATACCAACAGAGCACAAGACACAGAAACAGCCCCATGTACTATGCCTATCAGATCTTTGACAAACAGGCTAAAAACAAATGGTAGTGAATATTGCCTGATGATGCTGGGAAAGGTGACTTGTGTGCAGAAGAATCAATCTAGATCCCTACCTTTCACCCTGTACTAAGTCAAATCAAAATGGACCAAAGACCTCAACATAAAAAACAGAAACAGTGATTCTACTGGAGGTTAAAATAGGTTAAAAAACAAAAAACCCTTAAAGACATAGGCATAAGCAAAGAATTCCCAACAGAATACCAACTGCATAAAAATGATTTCCAAGAACTGATAAATGGGATTATATCAAAACAAAAGGCTTCTATACAGCAAACAAGTGAAGAGACAATCTACAGAATGAGACACTTTTGCTATTTTTGATAGAGTACTAATAGAGTACTAATACCTAGAACATACAAAAAGCTCAAGAAATTAGACCCCCCCCAAAAGATCCAATTAAAAAAAGGGGCAACTGAAATGAACAGACAGTTCTTAAAAGTAGTAGCAGAAATTGGTCAATACGTACATGGAAAAAGTTCAGTACATTTGGTAAATGTAAATCAAAACAACACTAGGATTCCATTTTATTCCAGTGAGAATAGCTATGAAAAACAAGTGCTAGTGACAATATGTAAAAAAAGGAACCCTTCTACATTGTTGGTGGGAATGATGTAAACTCTAGTACAATGACTATGGAAATCAGCATGAAGAGTCCTCAAAAACCTAAACATAGAATTCCATTAGATCAAGCCATCCTTCTGGGTATCTTCCCCATCCAGTCAAATTTATCATACAGTGATATGTGCATGTGAAACATGAAGCTCACATTTATAGTAGCAAAATTCGCAATAGCTAAATTAGGTAAATAGCCTAGATACCCATCAACAGATGAATGGATAAAGAATATGTGGTACATACATTCAACTGCATATTACTAAGTCATAAAGAAGGACATATTTTAGTTATCTGGAGGAAAATGATGGCTCTTGAGACTGTAATGTTAAGTGAAATAAATCAGACACAGAAAGTTAAGTAAAGTATTTCATGATTTTTCTTGTATGAGAAACACAAAATAAGAATAAAGAGCAAAATGAAGAGATGAAAAGAAACGGAGAAAAACTTTTTTGAAGATAGCAAAAGGGATTTGAGGAAGAAAGTAGGAAAGAGGGAGTAGAGAGTAAAGAGATAAAAACCGATCAAGATATATATGCACTATTTCTCCGAAATGAACGCAATCATTGTGTCTCACAAATATATGATAATTTTAAAAAGCAGGTACTTTTTCACACAGTAAAAGATGGCCTGAAATCAAATGGACCTCTATAAAAACAGCCCTGAGAATGCTGAGAAATGTGCGGCTGTGATCAGGGCTGACAAAGACAGAAAGTGTACTGTGATCCTTTGATACTCATGATGTAAACAAATTAACTTTTCCCTGCAGAAGTTTAGGAGTACTAATTTAGTATCTATCTGACAATCATGATTATTATTCGTTAGCACACTTCCTAAAACCATTATTATCCAACATACACAACAGAAAAGGCACTTGGTATTTTTCTTTTAAAAACCAATACATCTGAACTGACTAAAAAGTGCATGGCAGTGGGATACTAAACAACAGTAGTAAGTCAGTCTTTGTGTTTGTACTAAATGTGGGCACAATTTCCTAATCTGAAACAGCAAAATCTCCCAAAATTCCATCATGATTTTATCTTTAAAATCACCTTTCCTTCTTCTGTGCTGGGAATGATTTTATGTGTGATAGTTATTTTAAAAAATGTATCTTTGGAAAGCACAATCTCCATCCTTTCCCCATCAGCCTGATGAGTTGAATACTGAAGGACTAGAGAAGCGTGGATAGACTGAACTAAAAAGGGTCATTCCGAGCTCCCAAGCTCCCGTGACACGTGTGCCTTGGCGTAGAGGTTCACCAGAGGCTCCAGGCTGGCAAACCCTACCTGATGCTGCGCACTGCCTTGGGCTCGCCCTTCCTGGAGCTGGGCCCCTCTGAGGTGAAGGTGGAGACTTTTGTTTCTGTTTCCCCAGGACCCAGACTTAGCGCCAGGGAAATGCTCTATTTACAGGGCACCACGAACCCTCACAGACTTCAGCGTCTCTAGTGGGCTGGGACAGGGCAGGAACTTGTTTACTGGAGCTCAGAATGCTCTAGCCAGGCTTTTTTTTTTGTACCAGGGATTGAACTCTGGACCCCACACTTGCCATGCAGAAACTCCGCTGAGCTGTATCCCCAGCCCTGGAATGTTCTGTGAACAGCTCCTTCAACAGTTCTTCCACTATTCTTGATAAAGTGTATTGGTGTTGCTAATGCATTATCTCATTTAACACTCACAAGCTCTTTCCAAATCATTAAGTCCTATTTTCTTTTAATGACTTTAGCAGAAAGAGTATGAACACATTAGTGAGCTTCTCCTTTTTCTGCTGCCACCACACTCCAAACTGTGTGTGTACAGTACCACGAACTCAGTGGCAGACATATCGTGGCCCTGGGTGATGGGCAGGCTGTAAGCAGGTGAGCGAGACTTTTTCCTATATGAATGAGGTGCGCAAGATTTGGGGACCACTTGGAATACCTGTGGGGAAAGACAGGCTTACAACATGTCAAGTGAGACAAATTAAAAACCATGGGGTTAAAACACAACCACTGCATTTCTGGTGTCCATCTGCTGCACAAGTCCCCTAACACCACAGCATGCTCCGGGTTACTCACTGCACACCCATCTCCTGCTGCCACGTCCAGAGCTCAGTTCTCAAAGGTGCCAGTATCAATCATTCCAACTAAAAACGCACAGAAATCAAGCCAAGTCAGTGTGAAGAGAAGTTTTTCTGGCCATCTCCAGGACAAAGGACAGGTTCTCTGAGCATCAGGGCACATTTAATCCTGTGTGCTGTGTCACACAGGGATCTCTGTCCCACGTTTGTTTTCAGTTTTATTTCTTACTTATTTCAAATTAGCCTTTCCTAGGTTGCACATGTTTTTGACATGATCTTCCTTAAGGTTATTTGACACAGACAACAGTAAGGGTTAAAACACAACTGAATTGAAAAAGCCCTGGGACAACCTCACAAATGATCTAAAACACAATGGCAAAGAATGAGAAGTAATAGTAATGAGAAAAAAATAGATGCACATTTAGATGGCACAAATGGTATGCATGACTTAACTGTTTTAGTGGCTGCTAATCTGCAAACTAAACTGCTGGTTTTAAAAAGAAAAAATGTCAATATGGCAGAAAATTCCAACATTAAAAAACACAGAGATGCAGAAAACTCCTATCTCAGATACATGTTACCCTCCCATTTCTCTTGTATCATTTCAGAAATTTTTTATACATACAAAGTGCATATTTATGGAGAAATTATTCTCAGATAAACCTGTACATTCCTTTTTCACTGTGTAATATACTTTGAGACTGTTCTGTGTTAGCATATGTAAGTTCGGGTGACTTTTAAAAGCAATCATCTTGATGTTTGTTTTGTTCTTTCCAGTTTTTTCCCCAAAAGATTTACAATCTTCCAAAAAATTTTATTTTGCTAAGTTTAATCTTATCAAGACTAAACTGTCTTCATAAGGAAGCTTTTCAGAAGATGAAAATGGGCTAATCCTTTGCCAATCAGAGTTCTGAGAACAACACATGGTTCTGCTTGTAGCCAAGCATTTAGAAACCCATATGCAGTTCATTCCCTGCATTATCTGCAGGGTGTGGCTGTCATGATGGGTCCCTTCCTGCAAGCTATGGGGAAGGTCTCTGGGACTGGGCTGGCACATGTCCTCTCTCTCTTCATGTGACTTAGGAAACCTTGCGTATAGCCCCAGCACAACTTGTGCGAAGGTCACACAAGAACATATAGGTATTTTGCTGATACCTAGCAGAATGAAACGAGGGAAAGATGAAGGCCAGAGGCACTGGAACTGGCTGAAGAACTTTAAAAGCATGCAATTTCTAAAGAAAACCTCTGGCTGCAATGTGCGGAGTGAATGAGCTAACACAGCAGCACCACTCTGTCTTCCATACTACCATGTGATGTCATGATCATATTCTATGTGCAGAACCAGTTACACTCTCTCCCCACACTGCCCCTCACCCCATCGATTTTCTGTCAGACAGTGACCTTGCCGTTGATTGCTAAAGGTAACACTGAATTTAGTGAGAGATTATTGTACAGTCATGGATCAAATGTAAAGAGGTATCATTTACATTTATTTCGAGGGTAAAAAAACTGTTACTATGAACATTGCTGAGTTATATAAACACAAGGTGGAAAATGTCCCGTCTGGTGACACAGCCATGCAAACAGATGGATGCAGAGTGGGATGGAAAGCACACTGGCCGTTTACTCAGGGAGAGACAGGTGAGAAATGGTGTGTGAAAGCCAGAGGGTGAGGAGCCAGACAAGCCACTCTAGGAAGTCGACACAAACATTCCACAGTAGTGCTATTTTTATACTTTCTGCAATATGTTACTATCAAATAGTTGCATTTTGTTAGTTTTTCACTGAAGGAGTATGCATTTTTGGGATTGTTTAGTACCGACACTAGCTAAATTTTAAACAGTTTTCTCTGGTGTGTAGATTTTTGTTCATGCTCTGAGAAAAGGTAAACAGGAATTTTCATCCATTTTAGTGTCAAAAAAGAAATACAAAGCTATCCCCCCTAGCAAAACAGACACACAAAAAAAACAAAAACAAAAACAGTAAAACTGAGTCAGGGAAGCTTCAGGGTATTTCAAGCTTAGAGCTGAAAGACTAAACTTTTACATGATACTATGAAATTTGAGGATCATGCGTGTATTTAATATGATCTCTGAATTTAAAGGTAAGAGTGCTAAATCACGGAAAGTAAATGTTTTTCCCAAAGTCAAAAGGTAAATCAGTAGAGTTTTGATTTCCTCATCTATCCTCCAAGGACCGTTCACATGAGCAGTGCAGAACCTTGCTTACTCCTGCAGCCCCTTTCACAGAAGTAGCTGCCTTGGCTGGGCTGTAGCACAGCCCAGGATTCTTTAGGCTGACTCAACAGCCAGCCGTGGCACCCGAGGACTCAGACCGACACGCCGACGTGGGGACAGCAGCCCTCTGCCGACACGTGGATTTGGAGGAAAGCAGGGCCTGAGCACGGGCAACTCACTGAACCTCACTGGATGTTACTTTACAAGGAGGAAATTTAACCTTCAGCACTAATGATCTTTTTTTGTTTTGGCTTTTTGAGACAGGGTCTGGCTGTATAGTCCACTACGTAGCCCAGGCAGGCCGCAGACTTGTGGGCCTCAGTCTACTGTTCTGGCATCCCCCAAATGCTGGGACTCTGTGCGCACACCGCCACCCCTGACCCCAGAACTCTATACATGTGACTAGTTTGTCTAAATTAATGTATCTTATTTTTGTGATTCAAAACTCTTTGTTGGGTCAACTTGGGAATTTACCTTTACTTATTTATTTATTTTTATTATTTAATTTTTTTTTTGGTACCAGGGATTGAATTTGCAACCTTGCGCTTGCCAGGCAGGTGTTTATGCCACTTAGGATAAATCCCTAGCCCTGGAAATTTACCTTTAGTTTAATACAAATCCCACAGGCCATAGCTAGAGTACCACCTAGTGGCCATTTGGCTGACTTGACCAGTCAAGGAATAAATATTCTGTTTACCGGAAGTGATATAAAAGCCATTTATTTAAGAGAAGAAATCAGAGGGCTGGAATGACACTCAAAGGACCCCGCTCATTCCCCGACTCCACATGAGAATCTGTCTTTTTTTCCAGCTGTTAAGTCACTGCCATTATCTGGCACACTTCCAAACAATGACTTAAAGACCGGTATCTATGAAGTAGAAAAAACATTTGCAAAGTGCATATGAGATCATGGTTAAGTATCCAGAATTTATGAAGAACTCCTACAACTAAAAAAACTACTTGATTCAAAAATGGGTAATAGGCTTGAATAGACATTTCTCCAAGAAATGACCAATAAATACCAACAAAAACGTGCTCCAAATAACTAATCATTATGGAAGGCAAACCCAAACCATAATGCCATATCACATTCATTAAGAATGGTCATTATTTTTTAAAAAAAAAAACACAGAAAACAATGTTGACAAGGATGCAGAGAAATTGGAATCTTTGTACACTGCAGGTGGAAATAAAAAATGAAGTGGCTACTATGAAAACAAGAGCATAGTAGTTCCCCCCAAAATAAGAAACAGGATTACTGTATGATCCAGCAATAGTACCTCTGGGTATATATCCAAAAGAACTGAAAGTAGAAATTCAGAGATACAGTACTTGTACACCCATGTTCAGAGTAGCCAGATGGTAGAAGTCACCTAAGTGTCCACTGAGGGGTGAACAAATAAAATGTCGTATACAATGACGATAAAATATTAATCAATCTTTAAAAAAATGAAACTGTCACAGCTGTACTCTTACGGAAATTCTGCTAAGGAAAATAAGCCAGTCACAAAAGAACAAATACTGCAGGAGTCCACTTACATGGGCAGCTAGAGTGGTCCAAATCACTGACACAGAAAGACTGTGGGGGCTGTGTGCAGAGTATGGAGCTTAAGTTTGGGAAAATGAAAACGCTTTAGAGATGGATGCTGGCGATGTCTGTACAACAATGTAAATGTTCTTACTACTCCTAACTGTGCACTGCATTCATAGTTAAACTATTAAATTGTTATGTGTACTTTACTACAACAAAGATTCATTTCATTGTGAAGTGTAACATCATGTCAGTTTTTAGACAGAAAAAGCTTTTGTTTCCTTAACTTTTTTTTTTTTACCATTTTCTTATTTATTTGTTTTTAGTGGTTTACAGTTCATATATAATGCATCATTAGCTTATAAAATGCACACTGGAAACAACAAATGCCTCTTGATAACTATGGAGTCACCCTCGAGGTGGGAGGGGGTGCTTTTAACTATCCAAGAAAAAGAAGATCAGTATCTTCTGTCTTTTGTGTCTCTGACTGATAAATAATGCAGATGTGATGGGAGGTCTGGATGTCTCTGATCCTGAGTTTGGAATAAAAGACAGGAATGAGCTCACTTAACACATGATTACCTTCCCGCTAAGACCAGGCTGCTTGCCAGGGGCGGTGCAGGGGGACCGGAGACTAGGAACTCACTGCTGCAAGCCACAGCCAGAGTGCCAGTCTGCACCAGTGACAGCGTGTCCTGCTTTGGCCGGGGAGACAGAGCACTCCGCAGAGAGCGGCCAGCTCCGAGGAAATGCCCTCTGCCCTTGTTTTCAACACACTGGCTACTCGGGGCCTCTGGGAGATCACAAAAAAGTATGGCTGTCTTTGGCAAAAAATAATGAACTTTCCCGGTGTCTTTCCTTTCTGAAATACTCTCTGCAGTTTAAGACACTCCCAGTGCAATTCAGTAAAATGAATAAGAATATTCATACCGAAAAAGAAACCTTTTTAAAATTAAAAAAAAATTTAAGATGACAAACTGCCTAAGGGAGTAGGAATAATTTAGATCTCAAAATGGTTCTGTTTCCTTAGGATTTTATATGCAAAACTCTTTCCTTATTTTCTCTCAGCTCATCCTGACACTTAAACAAGATTCTTAAATCCTGAGGTCAGGATGCCCATCTGCCACCTTTCTGCATATGAATCTCTGAGATAAAACCTGGGTATGGGTAATTTACTTAGTTTTAATGTTTTGAGATTGTAGCTTTTCTGCTCTGGGCCCCAGATAAGTGGCAAATTTCCAAAGGGGATTATTTTTAGCCTTTTGGATTAGGAATCATCATGGTATTATGATTATCATTTATGCAGCATTAACTTGTGTCAAGGACTGTCCTAAGCAATTCTCTTTTAGTGAACTACTGAATCCTGACAATAACCCAAACACAAGTGAAGAAACTGAGGCACTGCAAGTGCTGAGGTCAAGCAGCCAGACAGCAGCAGACCCAGGGCTTGACTCCATGCAGCCTGGCTCTTAAAACACTGCAATCCGGGCTGGGGATTTAGCTCAGCAGCATTAAGTGCCTGCCTTGCAAGCACGCAGTCATGAGTTCGATCCCTGGTACCCATAAAAAAGCAAAAACAAAAAACACTGCAGTCCCACCTCTTACAAAACCACACAAACTGTCCCTTTAGAATTCCAGCCACTTTCTTCTGACATTACCTCCAGACAGCCCTCATCTCTTGAGGCCTCAATACCCTCCCCACTGCAACAGCTGATCTGTGAAGATCCTTCCCGAGCCGTTCATGACAGCTGTTCCCTCGGTACTCATCCCTAGATTCTTCTCCTTGTGTTCAGCAAGATGCTGAGGAACACACAGTGAGCCTGGGACCAGAGATCTGTATTCAAGGGCTTTCCCTTCCCTGCCACAAATGCATCTCATTTTCACTTTCACTATAAGACAAAGACTGGCTAACTTTGGTGGTAAGTGAAACAGCAGCATACACTTTTTCTTTCTTTTCTGTGCTCCTTTATTTTGAGAAGTGTTCTCCTAGTTTAGGGAGGGAACTAGTTCTTCCTGCAGGCTCTACTTTAGCATTGTTGAATGACTGCACAGACTTAATCCACCTGGCAGACCTCATGGGGACGTTAGTGAGCAAGCAGTAGTCCTGTTCTGAGAGATGCAAGACGTTCCAGGTCCTTCCCAAGCCCTTGGGACTCGTCTGAGGCCCTCTCCTGGAGCTAACGATGCTCTGAGAGGAGTTTCTGACTGGACAGCAAATTTTGAACGAGCTCACTCTTATAATATCTAAAGAGAATAGCCCAGAGAATCCCTCAACCCTGCAAATGATGTGCATAAAATAATACCAAGCAGACAAAGAACAAAGCTTTTGCTCACCAGACAGCTCCTGGTGTTAAGCAGCTGGGCAACTGTTACTAAGAACATATGTCTTTCCTGTCCCAAGGCAGACGAGATAAGAACACATGTGTTCATGGCTACTGATGTGGTATTACACAGAAAAAAATAGATACAGCCTGTAACAATTCCAACAAGAACGTCCCTTTCATCAGAAAGAAAGAAACAGAATCTTACTAGTAATTGTATTTAGGGTAACAGTAACAAAAAGTAGTTTCTCCCCATACTGGTGAACAATCGGTGGAATAATTGGTACAATTTGGGAAATTTCAGGTTAAGTTTCAGAATTGAGCATATGTTCTGGATGAAGAAATTCAAAATTAACTTCAGCATTTGAAGTTGTGTATGTGTATACACCATTCAACAAAGTTAGTTTAGGATTCATCTTTGGCTTTTTTATAGGCAATCTCTGTGGATGAAAAAAGAAAGCAGTCACATGTACTGGCGAACATTCACTTACTGGCTAAGAGCAAACAATTATTTTTATCCCGTTAGATATGTTGGTGGATTCACAATGTGCCCAAGCCCGGAGGGTTTGTGGAAAGCTAGGCAAAGGCTTCACTTCCCACCCCAGGCCCGAAAAACATCATCTCAACAGAAACCAGAAACCAATGGCTGCCAGACTTAAAAACAAACAAAACAAGAGAGCTGTTTACGAGCACCAACACCAGGCCTCTTGTCAGAAAAGTTCTTCCTCCCACCCCGACATATCTGCATCATTGTCTCTGCTTCGGAAGCAGCGTGCTTCTCCCATGTGAGCTGGCCTCTGAAGCTCCAGCCCGTGGACCGCACAGCCAGATGGAACCCACACCTCAGGAGTGCTTCCTCTTGGTTCCACAAGGCCAGAGCGAGACCTTGGGCAAGACCTCTGCCTGCTCGGTTAAGAGAACTGAACAGCAGGCAGCTCAGGCCATGTTAGTGACAGGTGAATCAAAGCAGAGGAAAAAGCTTGTGTATGGCTGTGTTCATGACAAAGGGATTCCCTTTGCACACTGGGCAATTTGGAAATTTAGTAAGAAGGAAAAGACAAAACTCTTTAGGATTTTTATTTTCGAGATCATTTTTGAGTTTTAATTTGTGGGGTTCTTCCGGCAGGGTGGGGTGGGTGAGTCTACCCGTCAGCCCAGGTCAGTAGGCTAAGTGAAGGAGGCACGGGTATCGCAAACATCACAGAGAACTCAATTTAATGACTGTATAGCCAGAGGAAGGGCCCTTCTAGATTCTATGCTGCCTGTGCTTTTGTGGTATATTGACAGGGTATTTACAGGTGTGGGGGCAGTAAAGTGCTGGGGAAAAGGGACATAAATTAAGCTGTTAAGTTTCAGCTGCCACGGCTTCAATGACTAGTTTTGAACATCCTCAGTGGACATATAGTGATGCCTGGCAGTGAACTGAGGCAGGAAATCAGCTGATAATTACAGTCTATATCAACATGCAGCAAATTAATCAGGAAGATCATGCTTAATGCAATATATATATATTTTGTATCAAGGTTCGAACTCACGATCTTGTGTTAGCAGGCAGGCACTTATGCCACTGAGCTAAATCCCTGGCCCTGCAATTTTTAAAAAGAGAATTAAAACTAAGAGGTACCAGGTGAAATTAAGCATCATATGTCCTGTGAGCACAGGAAAGGGGTAGAGACAGCACAATTCTCTGGGTAAGAGAAAAACGATTCTGACTTGGAATCTCCCAGTTTAGTGTTCAGTGGACAGAAATGGCTTATGGCATCTGTAGGGCCTGGCACAGAGAGAAAGTGCAAGGTCTCCGTTCAGACATTACTGAGCTGGGCTGTGTGACTGAAATGGCTGCAGCTCCTTCTGAAAATTACTCTTCTCTTAAGCTGGGTTGCAGGGAGAAGGGAGAAAACCCAACTCTCTCTGGAGTTCCCAACCAAATCCAGAACAAAACCCAGCCTTGCTGAGTGGGAGGCTGAGGATCCACTGTTTTCTCACCTGCTGCTATGCACTGGTCTACACTCACTCTTCCTCCCACTGCCCAGCTTGGAACTGCAAACAGGATCCTAGTAACAAGGAGATGTCCTGCTCCCTGACAACAGTATCACTCTGGGACAAAGGAAGGCGCAGGGCAGACTTGTAACAATGACAGCTCCATGAATGAGTCCATCTAAACACACAGTAGAAGGCAAGCTGAGGCTGCATCCAACAGTAATTCTAATTAATATATGCTATTCAATTTCCTTTAAATGTTACTTTTTAAACTTTCAAATTAATTTTATTGGTATAATTTTGATACAATGATGACATTCGCCACAGGGAATTTGTACCTGTATATAATACATGTTGGTTCTTTTTCCCCAGCCCTCTCCTCTTCCTTCAACCCTTCTTCCCCTTCTTACTTACAAAAGCTTTGTTTCCATTTTTGTTTTCTCATCTCCTTTATTTCCTTCCTTCCTTCCACCCCTCCCTTGTTCCCTGTCCCATCTGAGCATCCTTCTACTTCCTGGTGTCTGTCTTTCATGTTGGTCCTATGCACTTTTGCTCTCTTACACAAGAGAAGCAAGTGATGCCGAACAGTCCCTACTCACTGTGTGATGAAACCTACAGTTTGAGAATCACCGTAACCACCATTGCTTCTTTTTGCTGGGCATGCTTTCTCCACTGCCCCATCTTCTAGAATACATTGTGCCTCTGGCCACAGGGATGATACTATTCAGCACAGAAAGGTCCCAGCACTACTCCCTATTCCCGGAGATTTTTTAGTTTGGAGTTGGAGTGTGTATTCGTCTGTTTCCTAATGCCATAACACAGTAGAAGCTGGGTACTTCCAAGCCAAAAGGGGCATCTTTACTGTTTAGTCCATAGTTTGGGGGGCTGCAAGACCAATACTGGGCAGCCCCAGCAGTTAGCATCACACCAGGAGTCTGTTCACAAGTGTGAGATTATACAGAAACCAGAGGGCAGTGAAGGGTCGGGTCCGTCCTACTCTCTAAAAACGGTCTACTCTTGAGGAATGTAACTCTATGACACCAGAGTTCATTCTTCTGAAGGCAGCTCCCAAACAACCTGATCGCCCTACACGAGATCCCACCACTCCAAAGTTCTATGGTCACTTAGCATCACCACACTGGGAGCCACCTCCCGACACATAAGCCCATGGGGGTCTCATTTGCACGTGTCCAGACCATGGCGGGGCCACACAGCTCTCAGGACTCTTGAAGGGAAAGAGAAGTGACAGAAGAAAAAGGTTTCCAGCCAAACTCCTAGTTCCAGGTGCTATGACAGCCTACTTATCTCTGGCTATGTAACTGAGTGGCTTTAAGTCTGCGATGAGTTTTGTGTCTCTTCAACCCCAGCACAGAACTAATACAGATACCACAGTATCTGCGAAGTGTGGAAAGAGGCATCCAATGCGTTTTAACAAGAACAGCTGTGTCCCTGAGCCACGCTGCTTGTGGCATTCTCCCAACAGTGCTGTGCCTTTTAAAAACTTTCTCTCCTGTTACTCTGAAGAGAATTTTATAAACACAAACTTCATAAATTGTTTTCCAGTATTTACACAAGTTACCATTTTTTTCAAATATTTTCATCTTAGTTAACAAATAATGATTAGGGCTACTCTCCTGGCTGAAAGGCATAAATGTCCAGCTGCAGAGTTCTCCTAAGGCTAAATTAGCCCTAAATGATGATGTTTAGAAGTCAACATTACAACAGAACTTTTACCATTAAAAGCAGAGGAGGTATCTTCTGAGCTATCATTCTGTCCATGTATTTCACGAATTATTTTTCTGCATTTTAAAGTAAGTTTACTAAATAATGTTTCAAGAGGGCTACACTCTTTTATTTGTCATTAAAAAAAGTTATGTTTCTCAGTGCTTTACAATAAAGGTAATGTAAAAGAATGGGGTTATAAGCATTTTCTGCAAGAATTCTCTGATAGCACAGTATAGTCATTTCTGCAATGCTAGAATAAATTTCAAGAAGTCTCTGCTATGCTTCTCTTCAAAAAGTGATGAATAATTGCAGATGGTAAAAAAAAAAAATCCACTTTTAAAAATTCATTCTGCAGTGTTGGAGCCAGTATTACCATCGCATGCTACAATTTTCACTTTATCCACTTTACTAAATTCCGTCACCTCTCTGAATTCCAGGAAGTTCACACAGTAACACAGAGCCTGCAGGTGTTTATAGAGTCCCTGAAATTGACTCGATTCCTGACGCCTGAGCCGGTGCTGAATTTACAGCCTCATCAAACTGCAGCAGAACTTGGAGGGTCCACTGGGGGTGACCCACTGAGACACTACGAGCTCATCGAGGCGTTCCTGAAGACTGTTTCCCAATGGGTGTTTCCGCATAACCGATATGCCACAGCTCAGGAGGCAGGAATTACCTTTTTTCAGGCTTGCACTGGTATTCAGTCCCTGCGGGAGGCGCTTCCCATTGTGGACCTCAGCAGCTGCGTGGCCATGGCCAGGGGCCCGGGAGGCGCCGCTTGACCCACCATTTCAGCAGCCGCCCAAGAAATCACCTCCATGAATTTTCTATCATCTATTTTAATAACCCTCATGACCCTAACACAAATAATATTCATTTTTTACACCAGACAGCTGCACAGAGATGTCAAACTAGTTCAAAATAGGACAGGTCGGAATACTCTGGTATACTTAGGAAATGATTCTTCTGGAATTTCTTCCCTCCCAAGCACAAAGGGACAGGTTCAAGCACTTAATACAGAAGAGGCTAAAGATGCTGCATATGGGCAGCTGGAGCATAACGGTATTTGTGTTTCTAAGTAGATCTAAACATAGAAAAGATACAGTAAAAATACTAGGCATCAGGAATTTTCTAGTAACATTATAATCTTACTGAACCACCAGAAGTGTCTACATGACTGAACGCTACCTGGAGTTTGACTGCACTTACGATCCACATACTCTAGCCATCCTGAGGGGGAGGAAGGAAGAACGGGAAGCCATTACAAAGCTTCACGAGCCGGGTGTGGTGGCCGCATGCCTGTCACCCCAGCATGCAGGAGGCTGAGGCAGGAGGATCGTTGTGAGTTTGAGACCAGTCTGGGCTACCAAGTGAGCTCAAGGCCAGCCTGAACTGCATAGCGAGACCCTGTCTCAAAAAGACAAATAACATAACATAAAATGTTTTACAGACCAGAAGAACAGGCTACTAGAAGGACAGCCACTATAGGAAGCTCCCCTCCCCTTGGTGCCACCTCAATAAAGGCCTACAGGCAGCAGTTCTGTTCACTAGGTGTAACAAGAAAAGAATTGCGAGGCATACTAAAAGGCAAATAAACACAGTCTGAAGAAAATAGAAGAAACATCAGAACCAGATGAGGTTGTAGCAGAGATGTTAGAATTCATTTAGCAAAAATTTAAAACGATTGTGATTAATGTATTAAGGGCTCTAATAGATACAGTAGAGTGTGTGCAAGACCAGAAGAGCAATGGAAATAGAGATGGAAATTATAGAAAAAAAATGAGAAGTAAATGACAGAGAACTTAAAAAAAAAAAACACTAAGAGAAGGAAAAATGCCTTTGGTCAATACAGAGGACATAGCTGAGGAAACAATTCCAGCAGACACCTCCCAAACTAAAACAACAAAGAGAAAAAAAGCCCGACACCCCCACCTCCCAAATATCCAAGAACTGTGGAGTAACTACAAAAGCTGTAGCACAGGTGCAATGAGAACACCAGGAGAAGAAACGGGAGAAAGAGGGACCAAAGAAATATCTGAAGGAATAACGACTGGGATTTGCATGAAGTCAGAACCATACATGCACAGAAGCAGGAAGCTCAGAGATACCAGACAGGATATGTGACCACGACGGTCTCCCCCACTCCCATAGCTACACCAAGACGTACCACTTTCCAACTACAGAAGAGCAAAGCGGAAGGTAAAAAAAATACATATTTTTCTTATTCTTATTTATCTAGAGAGAACTGTTCAAAATAATAGTACCGATAATGCAATCAATTATATGCATTTGTATATAATTTTTATATATTTATATACATACACATGTACACATACTTATGCATTTTAGGTGTAAGTGAAATGAATGACAGGGATGGAAGGAATAAAAATTATTTTGTTACTGTAAGATATGTGTATCATACTTTTAAGCTACTTGTACCATATTATAAGATAGGTGAAGCAGTGTAGCATTATTTGCATGTGGATTTGATTAGTTGGAAAATCTCCAGATATGAAAAGATTAAGTAATATGCTTCTATGTAATATATGGGTCAAAAAAGAATTTCCATAGCAATGAAGAAGTGTTTTGAACTAAAAAAAATTTAAAACACAAATTGTAAAATTCGTGGACTGCAATGAAAATTCTTAGAAGACCTAAATTAATCATCTGAGTTTCTACCTTAGGAAAGTAGAAAAAGATCAAAAGTAAATTCAAAGTAAAAAGAAAAAAAAATTAGAGCAGAAATCAATGGAATTGAAAATAGGAAGTTAATAGAGAGAGATCAATACAACAAAAAAGCTGTTCTTTTTAAAAAAATCAATAAAATCAGTAAGCTTTTAATAAAGCTAGGAAGAGAGAAGATACAGATGACTAATAACAGAATAGAAAAAGAGAATATCACTATGGACACCATCAATACAAAGAGGAATAAAGGAATCCTAACCAACGATGTGTCCACAGGTCTTATAACTTAGATGAAGTGGAGCGACTCTTTGAAAGATACAACCTACCAATCTAAGTAGGTGTATGGCTATTAAATGTCAATCAACAATTAATAACCCTCTAAAGCAGAAAATGGCAGGTCAGGAGGGGTTCACTGTTAAACTTTACCAAATATTTAAGGAAGAAATTATATCAATTCTCTAAAATTTCTTTCAGAAGGCAGGAGCAGAGGGAATATTTTCTAGCTCCTTCCATGAGGCCAGTATTACCAAAGCACCAAACCACAGAGGCATTACATAAGCAGAGCTACAGGCCAGCATCTCACAGACACAGATGTGACCCGTGTCTGTGTGGCGGCCTGTCTGTAACAGAGGCTCCTCTCCGCTGAGGAAGTGCACAGTGGGGAATGCTGTCGTGGGCTCAAGGGATACAAGAGGAAAACATCTTTGTAGCTGCTCCTCAGTGTTGCTGTGAACCTGATATTCCTCCAAAAATAAAGTGAGTAATTATTTTTAAAATTTTAATAATTATAAAGATTGTACAATTCTACACATACAGAAACAGTCCACAGGTATATTTTAAAAGGGCGCATTTATGACATATGACTCTACATCACCAAGCCGTTTATTTTTAAAAACCCGACTTCACCCTTGCCACTTCCTATATAGCTAGCTTTTCTGTTCCTTCAGACTTGGGTCTAACACCTCTGCTTCTAGGACTGCTCTGGACCTGCTCAATCTGCCTCCTGGAGCTGCCACCTGCTCACTGCTGCCTGACACTTCACTGCCACCAGCTGCCTTCTCCTGTCTGTTCCCACCCCTCCTATAGGGCCATGTGGAGGGGCCTTTTTTGTCTGCCAACCTGGAGTCAAAGACAGGGCACTGGCACTTCTGGTTTGCTTCTTTCATAACAGTTATTTTAACATAAAGCATCGGTGACTTTTAAAAGGAAATCTTAAATTAATGATGAAATGAGTATTACTTTAATTCATTAATCAGGAATAGACAAAAACTTCAAACACACTGCACAGAATAATGAAGTCTCAAAATAGAAAACAGCATGCAGAATTAAAAGAAGAAATAGACAAGTTTACAACAAAAGTGGGAGTTTTAAGAAGTACTCAGTCATTAAAGAAATAAAAGGCCCATATTTGGGAGCTTTCGGTCCCCCTGCCCCCAACAAGACATTTTTCTTTCTCTTCCAGAGATTCATTTCAGCACACTTTTCTGAGCAAATCAAGTCATATAAAATATTTTTATGATACAACATTGGTAGATAATACATACAATAAAATACATGTGATTTTTATTTTATATATATATTTCTATTTTTATTTTAATGAGAAAACAGAAAAATCAAGAAGCAATTAAAAAAAATCAACAAAAGCAAAATGACAACAGGAACGATGGTGATACAGGATTTCAAAACACGATGGCAGGTGTTAAATGATGGCTGTTGTTACATATATCTGTATTATATTTAAGAGGAATACACCTTGTGCTGGTTAACTGAACCACCTAGCAAACTGGCTTAGCACAGTTCTGGGTATAGACGCTGGATTTACTGAGGAGGGACAATCCATGCTGGGTCTGGGCGACACCAACCAAGGCTCCTACCCGGATGGAGTAAGAAGGGGAAAGAGGAAGGAAGACCTCTCCAGTTTCTTTGCCTCTGATTTGGACACCTGTCTCAGGCATCCAGTGCAGGCACCTCGGTTTCCCCTCTCTGGAAGTGTGACTTCCAGGCCTACACAACATGAGATCCCAGGAACGGGGAGCAGACATCTTGCTAGTGGGTAACTGCGGGTAATGGTGAGTGGTGCCATTCCCACTCCTGGCTCCTGGACCCAGGAATCCCGGCTATAGGAGACACAGTACCATGCAGTGGACAGATTCAAAGCATACACAGCCTTGTGAAGAACTCTGCCCCAGGCCTGCAAGGTACTGTCACCTGGCCGGTTCTTTAATTATTTTTCATATAAAATTTCAAAATAACACAATGTCTAAATTAAAAACCATCTTATCTAATTCTCTTATATAAAATTAGGCACAGTTAAAAATAAACTATGGTGTTTAGGGATGCATGTTTAAATACTAAAACTATAACAGAAAGGGCAAAGTGATGAACTTGGTAATCAAAATAGTATCTGAGTTGGGGAGAGGCACTAGCAGGTATCATCTGTTTCCGGTAAGACCCCATTTCTGAAAAGGGTGTTGGACACAGATGTTTGCTTTGTGGTAAGTCTCTGTGCTGTGTATTTTTATTTGAGTACTTTTATGTGTGTGTGTGCATGCATATACATATATATGGCTAAAAATCTTTGGGAAAATAGATGACTTACTATTCAATAACCTTTGCAGCACTAAATCCAGGTCTAGTTCAAGCTCCGTTACATTGTGATCAGAAAATTCTTTAAAGGGCTGGATGCAGCTCAGTGGTAGTAGAGTGGTTGCCTAGCATGTACGAGGCCCTAGTTTCAACCCCTAGTGTGGCAAAAAACAAACAAAGCAACAAAAAAACCAGATTTTTTGTAGCTCAAGAGAAGTAAGAAATACACAAATGTAGAAGGAATGTGTAATGAAGAACTAGAAAAACACAGAATGAAAGAGGAAAGAGTATTAAAAAAAAAAAAGGACCTGGCTGAGAATGAACAAAGGAATGAGGAAATGGGAAAGAGGTTCAATATAAAAACGCAAAGTGTCTTTAAGGACCGTTCTTGTTAATCAGGATGTGAAGCCAACTGTACCGGAAGCATACTTTAATTTGATTATGAGTCAATGAGAGGGTGAAATTCAATCTAGTTAGTGACCAGAGACAAGCTATCTTAACCTAAACTCTTCTTTTAACTACTTATAAATTTCCTTTAGATTCTTCCTTGTGGAATTTGAATTTTTCTTCTCAGTTTTTACTGTTTCCTCACCCCAAAAGCTGAAAGTTACCTGAAGGAAAATCCCAAACACTCACTCAGAGTTTTTGGGCAGAACAAAGTACATTTCACATTTTTAAAGAAAATGTTCAGCCCTCAGTTCCAGTTGAATAACTTCAAAAGGACTTCATTTATTACGGACAGCTACGTAAGGTAGAAATACTTCAGGTGCTCAGGGCTATGTTTTCACGAGAGTCACAGCAAAAGGTGAAAACACACCACAACTGTGGCTGGAGACCCTCAGTTGGGGGCTGACGATCACAACAAAAGGACCAGCCCACAAGCTCCCAAAGGCTGTGCTAGGTGTTAGCTCCTGGTGCCACACAGTCTAGGCAGACACTGGTTCCCCACCTACCACCGACCGTTCTGTATTCTTTCTATGCAAGCTCGATCCTGAACATGCTTGCCCATTGGACCAGCACCGCCTGAACAGCTACACTTGTAATCTTACTGGTCAATCAGAGCCGTAACCCATACTGTACCCATGTGGTTGGGCTCTGTAAAATTTTCCCTGAGAAATGGGAGTCCTTGGACAACCCACTTTTTGAGTGTCTCCTCCGGTGGTCCCTCTCAAGAGCTTTCTATCCTTCCATAAATATTTCCTACTTCTAACCTTTGCTGTTCCTAAACTTCATTCTTCAATTTCAAACACCGCGTATCAAACATCTACACAGTTAGGAGTTACAATATGTCCTTATATCATATCCAGAGGTCCTGATATGCTTTAAAATCTAGTGTAACAGAAGTATCCCAGGCAAGTGTCTATTTTAGATTGTGTTTTAAGGGAGTTCAAAATCAAATGAACAATACGATACTCTGAATTACTGGTAAAGGATCTTTGGCTCATCTGAGTAGGGAGGTGGTGCTTCAATTTCTCTTCAAAGGGGACAGTGTCTTACTCCACTTCCACGCTCTTAGCAGCTTAATAATCCTCTACCTTGTCCTCTGAGTAGCTGTCAAACTTCCAGAAAATGCTGTGAGGAAGAGGGTCTAGCAGCTGGTCTAGAGGGGAGGGGAATCTTACCCTGGCCTTAATCCTAGCCCTTGGAATACATACTGTTCCAGCAAAATGGACCTCCCTCTCCCCAAGGAGCTTAAATGGCCTTAGAACATTTTCAACAGGTATGAAGTGTTTAGGGTACTCAAAATGTCTGCTCCCTCCTTTATCAATCGAGCAATTCCAAGAATCAGGGTTGAAAGATAAACATTTACATTAACCAATGCTGAGAAATCCATCTTGGTCAAAGGAAGGCCTATTTTGGTGGAACTATTTTGATTCTTTTTTTTTTTTTTTTTTTTTTGGTACTGGGGACCAAATTTACAACTGTGCACTTGCAAGGCAGGCACTTAGGCCACTGAGTTAAATCCCCAGCCCCTATTTTGATATTTTAATAAAACCACAATATATTTTGTTACAACCAGTTCAAGAGGATTAATAAATTAGGAGTTCGTGTTTTTAAAAAAGCAGATGAGAAAAAGGCCTCAATCTTTGCCATTCTATAAAGAGGTCTGGAACACACACTCTGAGGCAATGACTGAGAAGCTATCTTTGTATATTAGTGCTGAAATACTCATGAAACAGAAAACTAGAAAGATGAAGAGTAAAAGGCAGAAACACAGATCAACTGAAAGATGTAAAGCGGATCCTTATTGTATGCTCTGGGCTTTCAGGGTCATGAAAATAATGTACCTATAAAAGGCTTACGGCAGGTCAGCTGGGTCCACCATAGTGAGTTAACATGGAAAAATAAGGCAAAAAGGAAACACACAAATCAAGGCTGCTCCGTAACCCTGGTTACTCTAACCCACTAATGGACAATACATTTCCCTTCTCTGGAAATAAAAGAGAAAGACATTTATTCCCCAAAGAAAAGGAAGGCTGAGAATTGGGACAAAGGCAGACCTATGTAAAATGGTGATGATTAATACAGTCACGCAAGATATTAAAAGCAACAGGAATGATCTGAAATACTTCCTTAGATGCTTTTGCTTGTGGCCTGCATGCAATACATTTTCCACATCTCCCCAGGATAGCACCGTTGCCAGAATTCAGTCCCAGGTTTTCCTTACAAATATATACCAATGTCTGCCTTAAGTTAAAGGCACCAGATTTTAAAACCAAGGACAAAAATGCTTCAGGAGTTTATTTCAGATTTGCTTCCTCCAAATTAGAAAATTTGGGGAAACCAGAATTCTGTAGCTCTACATTTCCTTAATGACTTAAGAAAGTCAGAAAGCAAACTTCATGTATTAGTACAAGTGAAAACATAGACAAGGTAAATGTAACTTTATTCCCATATCAACAAATATTTTTTGACAGTGTCACCTAATTAGCAGTAGTGCCAGGGCTGACTGTGGCCAACATGGACAAGTAACTGGCTGGCAGCACTTTTCTTACAGTTCTTAAGATCATCTCCAGCAGTACCATCGGATCTGATGTGACAGCTCAGAAAAGAGCACTACACTGAATGAGGCTTTGATCTCACAGAATTACAATCCAGACTTTCAAATATTCACAAATGCTTAGTTTTCTAGTGAAAAAAATGATAGCTTAATTACTGTGGTCTGTCATAAATGCATCATCTTAAAAACCAAAGCACCAGTGTTAACACACAGTACTTACACACTGAAAGAAAAGTTATGGTGCAAACTTACTTATAATATCTGGAAAATCAAAACAATGTCACTGCATTTGAAATAATATGCTTCTGTGTAAAAAGTGTAATCTCTATCTACAACTTCAGGTGAAAAACAGAATAAAGTCCAGATAAAAGAACGACCTGATTTTGTATAAACCTACTCTCTTTCTATTTTGTTAATTTTAGGGTGATAAATTTATGTGCACTGTATATATGCACGGTAGTTGATTCGTATACATTTTATTTTACTAAGTAGAAATTTAAAAGTTGAGAAATCAAGCTGCGAGCATAGTGGCAAACACCTATACCCCAGCTACCTGGGAAGCTGAGGTAGAAGGATCATGGGTTTTGAGGCCAGAACACAGAAGATACAAAAAATACATGTAACTGTATTTCCTATGTTTACAGTACAGCTAGAGGAAGATAAGTGCTTATCAATGCATGTTTTATATGAAGTAAACATGCTATACTTACAAAGAAATACATGCTGTGATTTAACATCAATCAATTTATCACCTTAAAATTAGCAAAATAGATAAGGCCCTGGTTTAAGTCCCAGTCACACACACACACACACACACACACACACACACACACACACACACAGGAAAAAGAAAAGATGACCTACATGACAGAGGTGTTCTTTCTTTCATATGACTTACTCTCACAAAGGCCCTTGTAAGGCTGTTTAGGGTAAAGTTAATCTTGCCATTTTTAACTCTTTTTAGAGTTGATTTCCATATAACACAGTAGGCAAGCTATCAAAGTATTTTCAGAAATGTTACAATAAACCCGATTCCAAAATATGCAATGTATTAAAAATGCAACATCCAAGGATTATATAACAAGATATGTGCACAGAGATAAAGACAAAAAAAATGCAGAGATATCACAGCTGAAATTCTGATAGCAACTGCCTAACTTGTATTTTGGTAACTGACTGTCACATATTTTGTCATGGTTTCAGGCACTTTGCTTTATAGTTACAGGAGAAAATAGCTGGTGAACAAGCCTCCCTCTTTAAACGAAGCTGTTGGCCTGACTCAGATACTGGCAAGCCAGGAAAGAATCAGAGACATACAAACAGGTCATCATCAACTCTACAAGTGACACCGGTTCACTTTCTTATTCCTATGGATAAAAGAAATGCCTTGGAGGATCAGATATGAATTATAATGGAGCGAGTAAAATAAGAGTATTCTTGAAGACTAAAAAGTCAGGAATTGACATGAATTCAAAAAATGCAGTGTTTAAGCATATTTTAATGGGTCAGAGCTTGTTTTAATCAACTCCTGAAGACATGAACTTCCTCCTTTGTATCTTCCACCCCATGAAAAGGCTATTTAATACTTACTGGTATTCAGTCTGTAAGCATTGCCTCCAACAGGATTATCAATGCTACTTTCTCCATTCTGACACATGCATGCTCAACTCCGGCTCACAGGCAAGTTTCCTACACCTCTTAATTATCTTCCACAATCAACTCTGATTCATCATCAAGCCTTTACCATCCATGACCTCCACATTTACACCTGCAGTCTCCTTGCAGAGGGGAGCAGTACGGAATGTGTTCTCTAGACAGGCAGGCGTAGTGCGAACACTTCTTCACCTGTTCTCTACTCAATAGAGAGAAAACTACAAAGCAAACTATAGAATCCTCTAAGAGCAGAAAGGCCGTGTCGCCCACACTTTTGCAGCTCCCCAAGGAACTGATTTAGAGCCCAGCTGCACAGTTACTCACATCTGCTGAAAGAGGTTCTCAGTAGTCCTGGGGACACACCCATCACACAAGCAATGATTTAAACCAAATGAAAACAAAACACGGTAACTCATCCCTCATTTCGTCTTTCAGGAAGAAAGCTAAGAAATGATCTGGTCACCAGCCATGGGACTTCTATGGCATTTTCATTTTCAGAACTTCTGCATAACGTTAAAAGAATCAGCAGGATCTAACTGCATCTAAGCACACAGGGCTGCCTGTATAGCTGACAGGAAAGCTGACCACTCTACGTGTACTACGTGGTTCCACAGGGCTATCTTTGACTACTGAAAAGTCCTAAAATCAACTGTCAAGAAGCAATGGAGCTCTGCTCAGTTGAGACAAAATACACACCCCACTCCTCACGCCCTCCTTCCTGTCATTTGTTTTTGGCAAAAATAAAATGATAATTCACTGCTTGTCTGCAGAGCACTTACCTCATTGTCTGACTCCACGAGAACTTGATCATATTCACTAAGTGCTACTAGAAACATGATGGAGGTGACGTTTTCAAAGCAGTGTATCCACTTTCTCCTCTCTGATCTCTGGCCCCCTACGTCGACCATTCTGCAAGGTTAACAACACTAGTATTAATGACATGTAAAGAAAAGCTCTGAAACATCAGTATAAATATAGCACTACTCACATACTTAGACCATAGTTTCCCTCGTTAACTAATATGGTACTTGACTATCTACTAATTTTCTGTTACCAAGAGAAAATCAAGACATTCTGGGTAATAAAATCATTGTAGTTGTTAAAAAGTTACTATATATATATATATATATATATATATATTTACAATTTTGTAAACAAAATCCTTTTCTGTGCAAAGAAAGATAGTACTTCATTAAGCACTGAAGAGTCAAGAACAAAAACGAGTCTTACTTGTGTTAAACCATAATAACAAATTTTAAACTTCTATAAATCAGAATAAACAGCCTCATGTATTTCTCGAGGATAAAAGGAAAGGCCATATTGAAAAGATGTCAGATGTTCTACATCTCAGCAGCACATGATGCTTCAACTAAATGCAGCACTGACTCTGTTTACCCTTCATTAGTGAGTAAATATTCTGAGCTTTTCCCCTCTCCCAGTACTGGTAATAATTTAGGACAGGCCCAGCCATGTCAGGTAAGCTGGTATAATGAGCTCTGTGCACAGATGAACTTATTAATCTGCCGGAAATGAAGTGTGGTATAAGATACCAAGATGCTACAAGAAAGCCAGGCGTGGAGGCACACACTTGTAATCCCAGCACTCAGGAGGCTGAGGCAGGATGATTGCCAAGAGTTCAAGGCCATCCTGAACTACATAGCAAGACTGTCTCAAAAACACAAAATAAAACAAACAAAAAAAAAGAAAGAAAAAAGAAAAAAGGTATAAGATGCCATATAGAGGCTGTCATTTCTTTTTTAACATATGAACTGTCAGTTACTGCTCAGACATTAACACTGACATCAGTAAATGTGAGTTATTTCATATATATAAAATTATCTAACAGTGCTTAGAATCAATGTTTGTTTGTTGAATCTGTTGCTTCCCTGAAATGTACATGTTCACAGGAAAGGACACTCAGAATGAGAGATATAGTTATAAAAGTTCAGAGTAGGCTTTTTTTTTTGGGTACTGAGGATCAAACTCAGGACCTCGCACTTGCCAGGCAGGCGCTCGTGCCGCCGTGCTGAAGCCGGCCCCAGAGTAGGCCTCTTCGGGCCGTCCTGGAAAACGGAGCTGCTTCTGGTGTTCTCCTGTCTAGCAGAATTAAGGCTAAACTAAGAATTCAAGCAACTTTGATTAACTGCTTGTAAAAGGCTTCCCAAGCACCAAAGAGAAATCCAAGGGGGACAAAAAGACGGTTCAGAGGGAACTTGTGTACGCCCTCCTGTGCACCCCATGCTGTCCATTTACAGGAGCCCTCCTCCACGAAGTCCTGTCACACCAGACCCCATAGGACGCTCCTCAGCATGGAGCAGATCCCGCCTACAGTCACCAGTACTGTGACAGTAGTGACGAAAAGCGTCCTTCAGGAGCTGGGAAAGTAAGATGTGATGCTAATCTGGTTTCAGAACTCACTGTGAAGCAATATGAAGGTGGAAGTCTCCACGAAGTGCTGTGTGAATTCTCAAAATATTCTGCAATATGGTTAAAAAGGCAGAAGTTGGAATGTCTCAAATTGCAGATCTCTGAATGTCATCCAGTCAAAACCTAAGTGACACAGCATGCTGGAGCCTCGGCCATTTTACAGATGAACAGGCTCCAAATCCCACCCATTTGAGGGTCCTGTCTTTTAGAGCAGTGTGTAACAGCCAGATTGCCCACAAGCGCAGGCTGACTGAAGAACGGTACTTTGGCACTGATGCGGGAGCACTGACGGGTCAGGCCCAGGGAGCGAGAGGAGCTGCTGAGGGACTCTCACTGCGGGCTGGCTGCGCACACCGACACGGCCTCCCGAGAGGCTCCCGCGTCTGCACTCCACCCAAGGGCGGCGCACTGGCCTCGCGCCTGCAAGCGCATGTGGCCTGCACTCTGACAGCACCACAGAGCGATTATGTAACAGCAGATTAAATAAAAGTACATTAGCATTTTTACTTTTTTTTTTTTTTTTCATTTTAAGAAAAACAACAGAACACTTCTGCTGAAGATTTATCCAGACAGAACAGCAGCAGTGAAAGAGGAGGTAATGTGTTTTCATCCTATTTTGCTCCATCTATTTAGACTAGGATAATTAGTGCATTTTCAAAGTCATGGATTTTTTTAAAAAGTCAAACTTAGTTTTATTGCTACTGAAAATTTTGTGTTGGTGCCAGGTAATAGAGTGGAAACATTAACATAAACGCTTCTGAAACATACCACTTCTATTACGATAAGGCTATAAGATCGTTTCTTACATAATTATAAAAATATACCCATTGTCCTTATAGTTAAATGATTAAAGAAACAGGAACCAATAACTGATTTTTGGTGCGGAGGGTCTTTTTTGAGACAGGGTTTCTTTCACTATGCAAGTCAGGGTGGCCTTGAACTCGCAGTGATCTTCCTGCCTCTGCCTCCTGAGTGCAGGGGTCACAGGCGTGTGTGCACAGTCACTGATTTTGCTTCACTACCAACAAACTAAGGTATTACTAACTGCTTGGTAAGTTCAGTTGATGAGAACCCACCTCCTAGGACATCTTCCTCCTGCTTCCTCTTTTCAGGGCATATTATTTCATTTGTGTTTCCAATGATAACAATTCATGTAATGCTATGTGCTTTAAACTCTACACATGGTCTCAGTATTTACAGAGTTTATCAAATGTACCACAGGCATACAGACAGAAACGACAGGTCTTACAGATTCAACTACTACCTGAAAATGACACTTTGTAAGTCAAAGGGGTATTCGATGATCCCTGTGGTGGGGACTCGAACTCTAAGCACATCCTGTTGCGTAGGCAGGTAGGAAGGGTCGGCTACGCGGTCCAAGTCATTCAGATAGCTAGGGAGGGAAGACACAAGGAGAATGTCAGTGATGTTGCCACTCGAAACCCAGGGACAAGGAAGGGCACGAGGCATCGTACGAGAAAGCACGAGAAACTGTGAGGCAGGGGTAGAGAAGTTTAGGAAACAAAGACAGAGCCAACCTTCCATGACTCAGAAGCAGGTTCTCTCTCTGTAGTCATCTGTTTGCTGCATTTCTTGTTTTTTGTCTATCAGTTAGAACCCATTAAAAAAAAAGGGTAGGGGAAAAAAACCTAACACATTCAAATTAAGTAATCTCCTGTACTCTATTCACTCTGCAGGTCTGGTTAGTAAAGCAGTAGTTTAAAACAAATAGTTCTAAGTTATTTATACTAATTTAATTTGTATAAATAAACAGATAACAAAGTTACATATAAGGTCAAAATGTTTCCTTTTTGCAAAACATCAAAGTCTTTTCCTGGAATGCATTTCCTTATTCCCCTAAGAGAAGACAGCAGAATACTCTGTCCTAAATTCTGCCCAAAGCCTTAGTCATTCACGATGAATGTGAAGACACAAAATTTCTAGTTACTATAGTAGTAATAAGGTCAGATATTCTCAATATTGGGGTTCACAACTTAATTTTAAATATCTTTGGTCATGATACTTTTTTATCCTCAAACTTTTCATTTGGAAATAATCTAGACTCACAAGAAGTAACAAAAATATTACAGAAAATTTCCCTGTACCCTTTTCCCAACTTGTCCTAATGTTAACATCTTACAAAACCAGAAAACTGACAGTAATGTAACATAGTGTTAGCTACATTATAGACCTTATTCTGAGTTCACCCATACACATGCACGTGTATACATATCTGGAGTAGTATTTGGCCCTGAAATTGTATCACATGTAGAGATTCATGCAATCACCGCCACAATCAAGAAACTGCCTTGTTGTATCTGCCAACCTAAACCCTGACAGCCACTGTGTGCTCCATACCAGTATAATTTTGTATTCCCAAAACCTATTTACTTTTTAAGTTTTCAAGGTATAAAGCATAATTTGCAGTGCTGAGAATGACGTAACTGGATAGAACTGGCGACAGCCAGGTGACAGTGACTGCTGCCACTGTTAACTTCCTGATTCCCAGGGTGGTCTCTTATGCCCTGGAGAAGACAGGGCAGAGACGTCCAAAACACATACTCTGTGTACACAATGGGACTCACTTGTGACTACAGAACAGGTGACCCAGCACTGGAAGTGGAAGGGGTCGGACACAGTACTCGGCTCCTTTGTGACCACAAACAAGCCAGCAAATCCTGAGATTCATACCAGGGAACACCAGTGCACAGCAAATACGGTCAGATACTGCACTCAGCTGATGCCATCTGCCTAGCGCAAGGGCTCTGCCTCGGCCATTCTTATCTCTCCTTAGTGCCAAGCAACTAGTACTTAATGAACATTTGCTGCATGGATGGATTTGCTACACTGTGCTTTAGTTGCAGCACTAAATTCCGTTCTTACCAGTGGTGTTTTTATACCTTAAATTCCAGACTTTTCAGTGTTAAAGGGAAATCTGAAGCTAAGTCTGTATGATTCTGAAATCATAAAATAATAGTGCTAAGTCTGACCTTAACAAAGAAAAAAAATTGCCTCTTTGGTAATGTATCAATCTTTTAAAACACAAAGGAATCAGTCTACAAATTCCCAGTGCAAGTAGAGGCCTTGTCTAGGACACATGAGCGATTCTCCAGCTAACAGTATGCTACTGACTATAACTGGAATCGGCTGAAAGAATATACAAAAATGAACGATAGCCAAGATTTTAGTAAATTATTTGGCACAGTCACAGAGTTGTCTGCTATGTTAGTAAGCCCATACTCCGCGAGTTGATCTATATCCCATTCCACAGGTAAACCAAGTCATGGTCATATTTACAAAATCAACAGGCTACACTGCACCAATTGAGTTCTCTAGTACCTTCGTTTGAAAACCCTGAACACACATTCTAAAATTCACGTGTAAGGGCTTATAATACACAAGAATTTACTTCAGGTGAAGCAAAGAACTTGAAAATTACACTGGTAAGCAGGCTCAGAAAACACACTGCCCACTTCTATTCACTTACTGCTACACACAAGAGAACAGAGGATTGCTAAGGTACTGTGAGGTAAAGGGAAATCTTGGCTTTCTGCCTCCTGGAGAGGAATCGGGCAGATTACGCACTGTCATTCATTTAAAAACAGTTCCGTGTTTACAAGAAAGTAAAGCTGGAGCAGGGCCGGTGGGCGTGGAGGCACACGGTGTCATTCTAGCAGGGGTGGGGAGGCTAGTGCAGGAGGAGCACCAACCTGTGCCACTAGGCAAGATCCTGTCTCAAAAGTGGGGCTGGGTTCAATTTCCAGCATTGTAAAGGCGGGTCTGTGGCTGGAATTTACTTCAAGTGAGGTCATGGGTACAATCTTGGGGCGGGAGCACGTCATGTGGGAGAGTAACTGTTGGACTGCACAGCAGGCACACTGGTGACCAGAAGGACGCACTGGGCCCTCCAAAACACACTTGGGTAAGATGCAGTCCAGGCGCACACCTGCAACCAGAAAGCCATGTGTAAGGGTCTCCATGAATCCAGTGTTGCACTCAGACAGCACCTAAATCCCTAAAACAGTCACACTTGTCACGATATTTTTTCTCTTTATTCTTCTTGCGCTCCTCCTGAATGGCAGTACTGTTCACACAGAGTAACGCGCGAGCACACACAGCTTCAGGAGAGGTCTGCTGCCTGTCATGGTACCGATGTGTTTCACAGCAACGATCCTATTTCAGTGCTCTTTAAAGATGTTCCACATACTTCTGATTCGCTTCATGGTGACAGTTCTTGGTCGACTTTCCTTTTTCTCCTTTGCCTCAGTTGAATGGTGAAGAGAAAAACTCACTTCGCATGGTGTGAAAAGTTAAACTAATTTAGCTTAACAAAAAGGCTTTCTGAAAGGGACTGTATCCAATTCCGCTATTTCCAGTATTTATCATCTAGGACACAACCCAAAACAAGACAAGAAAAACAAACCAACAACAGACTCCTCGAACAAAAGACAAACAACTTTTCTCCTCGTGGAAGAGCTGGGCAGCTTCCCAGGACTGAAGATGCAATCTGCGAAGCAGGTGACGCACGGAGATGATCAGGAACTATCATTTTTCACTGCCGAGGAGGAGCCGGTGTGCAGAGAAGCTGCCCAGTGATTTCACTTGCTCTCCGGCTGGGCTCGCGAGACTCAGAGGATGACCTCGCAGAGCTTCCTGGATGTCACCTTTGCTGAGGGGAAAAATGCCTCAGAAGTGGAGTCCTGGCATGGTCAGTCTAGCACATCCTCACTCACTAATGTCTATCACACTGTGAGTAAAGGGAACAGAAAACCTCTGCATGCACCTTCCATTATAGTGTTTCACACTGAAGGAAAATGGGAAGAAGCCTGAGGTGGGGGTTCTGCTGGATTATTCATTTAACCTTTTAAAAAAAAGCACCAAGGTCTGAATGAATTTATATTGCAGGGTAAATCCAGAGTTAAGTGCAATCATAATTTGCTTTGTAGGAATGGCTCAGAGAGGCCGCTCAGGTCATTCTTAGGGTATTGCTACGGCAACGGGCACAGGTCCCTTTCCAAGGCTCTGTCTGTGTAACAGGTGGCTGACGTGAGGGACAAAATTTGTCATGGTATGCATGGAATTTAACTATCTAGGAGACAACCCACTTTTAAGGACATACTCAAAAAAGGAAGTTTTGCTGTTTTAAATTCACCTTATTCCATGTAAAGAGAACTTAAGTTTTAAAAATCTTTTTAAAGGGGCCAGGGATATAGCTCAGCAGCACAAGTGCCAGACTGGCAAGTGTGAGGTCATGATTTAGATCGCCAGAACCCCTTTCCAAATCTTTTAAACACTCATTACCTTTGACTGGAAGGATAACTGAAATCTAAACCAATAGCAGCATAGAAATTAAAAATTCAAGTGTTTTTTTTTTAAAATGAAAGAAATACATAACAAAATTTAGAGACATGATTTGACAAGCAAAATATATCATGTGACAGGTAGGGCTAAAGAAAAATGTTTTAAAATAAGAGAGTTATACAAATCTCGGTAATTATACCAAAAGGAAAAAAGTGGGTAGTAAGTAGAAAAAGCAATTCCTAACATTTGGTGCAATCCGACAAAACCTATTTAATAAGACAAATGAGAACAGCAACCTGGGGTGTGCAGCGTAACACGCCACGCGCTGCAGGCTGGGCCCTCTCCGACCCTCGTGTGAGGGCCACCCACCGCTGGGCTGTAGCTGGAAGTTCTGCAGTTCAGGTTAATATTAAGATGAAGTTATGGCACAGAAAATTATTCTGGGTAGGTTTTCACATTTTTAATTATTAAAAAGAAGGTTAGTAAAACTAGGTCAACTTCATGTAAAAAAAATTAAGAAGACCTCATTGTGAGGGAACAGTCTGCGGGGAGCTGAAAGCTAGATCATGCCATGAGATTATACGTGACACTGAAAGGCAGGGGGTGTGGAGGAGAAACCAGAAACACAGGCTATTTGTACAGCTGTGTATGACCACCAAGATCCAACAGAAAAAAGCTTAAAAAAAAACTTAAAAAAAAAAGGAAGTGGAGGAGGAACAGTAACCGTTCTGCAACACTGCCGCTTGAGACCAGAGACCAGCTGGGGTTTGGCACTGTGACCAGCCAAGTCCAGCCCTCGCCCGGCAGCTCTGGGGTCCGAGCTCTTCACAGTCTGCTTGCTGCACGGAATGACATGTGTGTTACACAGACACCTCCCCCTCCAGAACTCATTCAGGAGAGGCCACGGCAACCTCCCTTTTTCGGGTTTTATCACTGGGCACACCCATGATTAGAGTTCAACTAGTTATTACGGGCACTTGGTTCATAAAAAGTAAGCTTTTCACACAAAATTCCAGTTGTAAAAGAAAAGCCACCCAACGCTAGCAGTTGTTATAATCGCAGAATTATGAAAACTGTTCAATGTAAACTATTCTGTGGGATCAAAGTCCCAGGGATCATGCATTTCAATTTTCCTGTACCAAGGATTGAAGTCAATCCATAAAATCAGATTTTAAAAACAATTTTTTTTAAAAAGCAAAAAAAAAAAAAAAAAGGATAGAAATGATAAAGAATTTCAACAAAAAAGTAGGGAACACTAGTTAATATATTACATATTGTTGTCTAGAAAATGTTGTTCAAGTTATAAAATCGAGACACAAAAGTGATCAAAGAGTGACAGCACTGTGTTTTTGGTATGAACTAACAGAGACTAGTAGTATACTTATCTATCTAGCATACATATACATACTTCATATGTGTTCACCAACATACATGTAATCTTTCCGTTTCTTCCTTCCCCTCCCCTATACTAGTTGTTCTGTCCTTTGAGCTCTTTCTTTCCCTTCCATTATTACAATATCTATTGTATATTTAGAATCTTATTACTCTCAGAAAATCAGGTCTTTAAAATTAAATTGCATGTCTTTTAAAAGGACCCTATCACTGCTTTTGTGAGACAGCTCCAGTGTCTTGAGTCCTGTGAGTGAGCGGTTGCTCCTCATGGCTGTCACAGAGTCTGTGTGTGCCCATCTGTGAACGGTCTAGGCACACCAGGTGCAGGCCCAGGCCTGGCTCACAGTGACAAGCTCTCAGATGTGCTACTTAAACAAACCACTTAATCTTGTAATTGAACAAAAGCAGGCAATCCGATGGTGTATATTTGCATCTCCAGCTGTTCAGGGAGCAGCGGCAGGAGGGCCACTTGAGGACTCTGGACCAGCTTAGGCACAAAGTGAGACCCAAGTCTCTTCACACAAAGAAACAAACAAACAAAAACACAAAATGAGAGAGACAGACAGACAGACAGACAGACACAGAGAGACTGAAATTGGAAGGCGGCCTTTTCAATTTGCCTATTTGACTTTGTTATTTTACCTTTCATATAACTCTCCCAGTTACTGACTAACTTTGACACAGTTCTAAAATATATCAAGAAATACAGAAGACTGCTTTTTGGTCTACTCTGCCTTCAAATGGAATAGCAATGCAGAACTCAGTTAATCTGCATTTCCTTACTGCAAATCTGTTACATGCTCGATTCTAGAGCAGCACGTGTGTTGGATGGAAGGAAGGGTTGGCATGGGGAGCTGGTACAAAATATTTAAAAATATAGTCTCTGCCCTTAGGGACATCAGACTCTCTGGGAAGCAAAGACAGCACAGATGAATCAATTAAGAAACAATTAAGTGCCAAATTGTGAGCTGCTAACTATGAATGCAGCGAGAAGGGAGAAATGATGATGAACTGTGGTCACTAGAGAATAGTGTGTGGCAGGAGGCAGTGCAGACAGAACGGGATTTCAACAGGCAGAAAAGAGGTGAGAGATGAGGAAGAAATTACAGAAGGCATAGACTTTCCTTATCCTTTTATTATTTATTCATTCAACAGTTTTTATTGAAATTCCACTGCTTAGCACTGAGAATTAAGAGAGAAAAAAAAGACAAGAAAAGAATACTGTCCTCAAAGAGACTGTACTCTGGCAGTGAGATGACTGTACCCTAAATAACCACGCACAGTGCCAGCTCATCGTGAACCACACAGAGGTTCTGGTGGCAAGCTGGGTCAGTTGTGACACAGGCTGAAATTTCAGCCAATCTCCCTTGGTCATGTCACCTTAACTTGGATACAGCTTCTGTAGGATCAGAGTCTTTCCTTTGCACAAGGATGTTCAGGTCCCAGGGAGCTGTTCATCCTAATACTCCATGAGCTGACTACAAAACTGGAAAGCCAAGGTGATCATGAGCAAGCACTTCAGAGTTGGCGGATCAGTGCCCATGGGGTGCTTGGTAAGCAGGGTGTCAAAAATGAAGCTGCATGAACTTCTGGATAATAAGACAACAGAGAGGTTCCTGGGCTCTCCTATGACTGCAGGTGGTTGTCGTCTAGTCAAGGGCATATTCTGCTAGGCTCTGACGAAAGTCTGTCAATCCTATCTCTGCTTCAGCTGACTGCTAAACCTTATTACATTCTCCTACACCAGCTGCGGCAGAGCATCAAACACTACATGGAACAAAAGGCATGATACACGAGGCCAAATCAACTCAAGGAGCAGTTCTAGCCATTTGCATGATCTTTAGTCCTTTTGTGGCATTCAGAGGTACTGCAGGGAATACAACCTACAGCAGTCTATGTCCCTTGTTTCTATACTGTAAAACTTATCTCTGCGTTAGTTCAGAGCTTCAGTCTTAAACTAGGTTCCCATGTAAGTGGTGAAGGCAGAGTGCTAGTTGCCTTTCAACCTTTGTTCTAGAGGAGGAAATTTGAAATTATTTGTGTCTTCATGTGAATATTTTAGGCTTTGTCAGCCACATGGCTTGTTTTATCTGACTCTGCAGTTGGATGCAAAAGCAGCTAAAGACAACTCATGAAAGAAAGCCCTCAGCTGCGTAACACTAAGACTTTTTTATAAAAACAAGCAGAGGGTCACTCTGCTCCGTAGTAATGACACCACCGGCTTTGGCCGGGTACATCATCATTCTCAGTGAAGGCTGGAGAGACGTCAAGAGATCGAATGACTGGAAGGAGCAAAAGTCCTGCTAACATGTAAACAGACAACCTGAAGCCATTCTCCCACACCAGCAGGCCTTTGGACAAACTGTGCGGGTGGCAAACAGAAGCCAGTTCCAACCCCTTCCCACTATGTTGTTTTCTACTGCAGATTAGAAAATAAATACAGCTAAGCCTTTGTCATCTCTGTGAGATCCAGGCAGCCCGAAAAGGAAATAATAAAGACTTCTTCAAATCATCAGAATTCACTCTCAAAGACAAGAGCAGGGGTTTTAACTTATTTATTTTACTGTTGCAAAATGCAGTAGAAGATGTGGCCCATTCGATGATAAAATTAGAATAAAAATAAACCGTTCAAGTGAAAAAATGGTATTCCATGTTATTCAAGATCAATGCCCTTTTCCACTAACGAGAGCAGCTCTTGTAATCTGAACACGCGATCTCTCTGTTCATTACATTTCCACATACATTAGAGCACGTCAGGCTTTCATTTGGCTGCTCAGGATAACAACTTCTCAGATAAAGGCTGTGTGCTGCAATGGAATCCAGGAACTTGAATTTAGACGAGAAATCAAAGATTACAAATCACATTCCACATTTGGGGAAAGTGAGGCTTAAGCTTCAGGAGGTCGTGAGTAGTGGGAGAAATTCCATCTATAGCTGGACCTTGATCCAATACAATAGTTTCGATCCATATAATAAACAGTCTTTCCTGACTTCAAAAGCCTGGGGCATGCTTAAAAGTTGATTTACCATCCGGTAAAGAGAAAAGTCAGGATGTCCAGGAGAGCTAACAACTTACCCTAGGATTCAAACACTTGGCTCATCAGGTAGCAACTTTTCAGCATGGTGTCTCTTCAAAGATCTGGCCACAAGTCGGGTGGATGTGTTATCCTGTTCCAAAACTCTTTTTGCATTTTAAATGCAACATGGCATAATCAGATTAAAAAATGTAAGCCTGAGGGATAGGTAAATAAATAACAATGTTCACCTGTGCCAAAAGGCCAATTTCATCTGTGTTTTGAACTTATGGTCTCTAGACCATGTGGAAACTTCAAAGTATCTGACTTTTTGAAGGGAACTTCAGTAAAGTAAGCTAGGAATTATTTAGTCTCTCAGGCAGACTTAGACAAAACCTTGTGTGGAGACTTTTTTTTAAAAAAAATGTATGATAATGTAACTGTTCTCTGGCTGAAATCAGGGAGCTTTTAGCACTGCAGGCTATGGACTCTTTTGACCTGCTGTCTCAGTGTACTACAACAGGTGGTGAACCCTGAAAAAAAGAAAAACCTACATCCACCTGCTTATTGTGCTCTTTATCTAAAGATATAAGGAGCCCTTGGGCTTTTTATCAATAAAAAAATTAATAAACCTACCAACTCTCTAGGTCTTCTTCATTATATAGATTTGGAAGAATGTACCAAATTAAAGCTAATTCCAAATTCATCCAAACGATTTATCCATTTTCTGCAGTTTCTCGTCTCGTTGTTTCTGACACTGCTGCTTGTCCTTTGAATCATCTGATTGCATATTTTGCTAGCAAGTTGCCTAATTAAAGCAAAAGTAGGGAAATTCAAATCACTTTACTGTGTCCTTCATACCGGCTGCAGCAAAAGACGAAGTGGGGGCAAAGGCGATGTGCTCTAAGGACTTCAGGCTGCGACTCAGAAACAACACTTCTGAGTTACCTGGGGCATGGAGCTCTGTCTGTGCTAATATATATTAACTGGCACTTAGCTAAACGTGGCTAAGTTCTGCAGATGATATGGGTTTGTTTTCCAGGAAATGTGATATAAGGGTTCCCCCCTCAACTTTGAAGACAAGGAAGTAAATAGAGACAACACTGATTAATAACCTTTATCTTTCATGCTAAGTGACTTTTTTAAAAAAACCAGGAAACAACAACAAAACTCAACCCTGAACACAGCTCTGAAAATTCCTCGTTCATCTGTCATGGTCAAAGTTCACAGAAATAGTGGGAATTAGCCATCCGTTATTTCATGGATTATTTGTGAAGTCAAAATTTGGTATGTATACATCCTCTAAAGCTAAACTAAAGGACAGCTTTTATGGTCAGTACTCAGAAGTTTATCTGGAGTTCAGGAAGATTTCTGTAGTCAGTAACTCTGAGTAAGAGGTTAGATCCAAAGCAAGGTGAGAGAAAAAAAGAATCAGATCCAAAATATCAGTGAAGTATATTTTTATTTAAAAGACAGGAAACAGTGATATGAAAGCATCATATGAAGGAAAAGAGAACAATAAATACTCAAGATCCACAGGGAAATGAATACAAAACTGTCAGGAAGGAAAAGGAGTGAAAGCTGTCTTGAATAGAGAAAGGAATTATTTTGAGTTATGCTATGATAACAAGGTGCAGTGCTGGGAATCAGTGAGGTTCAGCATTTTGGACCTGTATCTTCACCAGCCATCTCCACGGTTCACAGGGCATCTACTGTGACCACCCTAGAGACCTTTGGCACTCAGCAGGCATGGTGAACCAAGGCACTGCAGGGCCTGTCACTGTGTTGGGAAAGGAAAATGGACAAGAGAGAAGCTGAAGTCTCTAGAATTCGCATCAGGAAGAGTAAGATCACTCCTTCCCAGGCTGCCTGGCATGAGCAGGATAGGGCAGCTCGGCCAAATCACACGGGCCTGGTATGAAGAATGCTGCTTGGAAGAGCTCAGAAATGGGGCAGCTAACTGATGGTTTCTACATCTGCCTCTTACGATTCCACCCTTCTTGAAATAAACTGTTCCAGAGAAAAAGAAGGAAACCAACCAACTGACTAGTCTTTGCAGACTTCATTTAGCTAAGGTGACTGGAATGCCCTGGCCTGCTCCCAGGATACCCACTTCATTATAATAGCACTGCTTCTGTCTCAAAATGTGCTGGCTTGGATAAGAATTACTACCACTACCATCTTTTTATTTTGTCCACACAACAAATTACTGATCTTAAACAAAAGCCTGAACATACATCTCTCCATTAGGAAGTATGTAGCACCTTCTGTTTCACAGAAGAATGATGATACAAATCAAGTGATGCAGGTAGAAAATCATTCTTATCCAAACCCTAGTCAATCAGGCAAGGATCATCAACTAAAATTAAAAGCATCAGGTGAAAAGCTGATTGGGAACCTAAGATTGCCAAGTGACAGAGTAATGCCTCAAGAGAAAAGAAAATACAGCTTCGCAATTCGTGAAGGGGCCTCTATCCTCATACCGTGGTAAATGGACCAGTGATGGGTGAGCCGAGGACAACACCATATATAATGCTTCCCAGTCTCTATGTTTAACCTGAATGGAATCAAGTATTTAATGAAATTTCCAGTTTACAGTAAATCTGTGGGCTAGAGGCGTACTATGAAGTAATCAGGCAAATCTAGGCTAATCTCTTCAGCCACTAAAATATAAAATAAGTCTCAAGTAGAAGAGCCGTAAGAAACAATAACCAGAGTTAATGTACAGCCCTAAAGATCAACCACCTTTAAAGGACATTTAGGAAGAATTTGAGAAATCTGAATATGAATTGGGTATAGAACAAGAACTGATTATGAATTTTATTTTATATTTTTTGGGTACCAGAATTGAACTCAGGACCTCACACTTGCCAGGCAGGCACTGTGCCACTGAGCTATAGCCCTGACCTCTGATTAATTAATTTTAGGTACTTTTTTTTTTTTTTTTGGTCTTCTTAAAACAGGGTCTCACTATGTGGTCCAGGCTGGCCTTGGACTCACTTTGTAGCCCAGGCTGGTCTCAAACTTGCAAGGATCCTTCTGCCTCAGCCCCACAATCCTGCTGGGATTACAGGAGTGTGCCACCATGTTGGCCCATTTTAATAAAAATATATATACTGAAATATCTAAGCCTATATAAGGACAAGTTACAACATTACTTTAGCAATAAAAATATGGCTAAAGAACTAGTTGTATGCACATACAGTAGGAGTATATGCCTACATATAAGAAAGTTAGGAAATTGACTTCTCTGTATTCCACTAGGGAAGAGATGAGAACTATTTAAAAAATAATTACTTGAGAGTTTAGATCAGCCTGGGTCACGGGTCACATGCCCCACCTCATGTCTGAATCTTTCATGAGGAACGCGTTCAACAAGCAGGCCTATTTCTAGGGTGGACTCGCCCTGTGGCGGCAGAATCCTAAAATGATGACTCAGAGTAACAGCCTGACAGCGACCTAGAGAGACGTCCAGGGTAACCCTCTGTCCTAAAGCAACATCCAATTCACGCATGTCTATAAATCTGCAAATCTACCCACTAGGAACGTCACTGGAGGCGATGAAGGATTATCTCAAGAACATCTTTACAGTAGCCAGGCAGGTACTTCTGTGCAAAGGAATTTCTCGGAGGATCCATCCTTGGAGAGAAGGTAAACCAGGTTCCTCGGTAAGGACCCTAGCCCTGGTAAGCATATTATTATTAGATGTCAGAGCTCCGGTTCCTCGCTAGCAAACCCCTCCACAAAGGTAATAAGTATAGGTAGCACCCAAGAATGGGAGAGTTTGGGGCGGGAGAGAAAGGATTTAAAATAACTGTAAAAAGACAGGCTAGGAGAAAAACAGTAAGAGGTCAAAGAATTTAAAAATGTAACTTTATAACGGAATATCAGTAAAGGTATCACAGTGTCAAAGTCAGACGTAAGAGTTGAAGAGAAGTACATTAAAGACTGAGGTGGAGGAGTAAACAAGTGAGGACGCACTGAGCAGGAGTGGGGGGGTGGGTGGATAAAACAACGGTGACACCCAAGGGGAGAGTTCTGAAATGGCAAAGGAAACAGACAGACAGAGTGGGAAGGAAGCAAGCTCTGGCTCCTCTGAATCACAACTCAACTTACACAAACGCCTGGTAAGGTCAAATCGTAACTTCTGGAAAAGCAACAAACAGCGCTTGGGTCTTTGATGCATTACTGAGTGATACCAGTCGGCCCACTTGGGGTTCATTTTCCCTCAAGTTTCTGCTCTCATCTACTGGGTCACCTTATCATATGAACTAGCTTCCAGCTGCAGAGTATTTTCCATCCATTCTTCTGTCTACCCAGAACCAAAACGAGGTAAATGCTGATTTAACATAATTAATGGAGACAGAGATCTGGCTAAGTTCTAGCCCCGCATTTGTTTTACACCCCACCATTTTTAAGGCACCTGATTATCTGGATTGCTGACTACACTGGTTACATTAATCTAATGATTGCCAAAATGTACTTTCTGTTAAGCAACTTTGATCTAAAGAATCAACAGATCCCTTTAGGAAATACATCTTCTCAGGATATGTGAATCTGACTGACAGCTTACAAAATAATTCTGGAATGAATGCAAAATTAGACTTGCAATTTTCATGCAGAAGAAAACCCATCCATCAACTTAATAGTACTTCTCAAAAAAGCAGTCGAGGTTCTGGGTCTGAAAACTGGCAACTGGAAGTCTTATGTTTCAGGAAGCCATAATCAAATATATTTTTGTTTGCAATTTCTAATGTGTGTAGGTGTTTTCTCACACATGAATAAGGTCTTACCACAATCTGTATAAAAATTATTATTACAAGGTTTCAAGTCACAATGGCGTATGTGTTTGGGAATCAGTGGTCTGCGATTTGCAGGAGGAGAAAGGGTGGGAAAAGACTCCTAGACTCTTCTGCTTATTTTTAAAACAGAAAAACAAAACAAAAACAAACAAACAAACAATAAAAAACAATAGAAGAAATATTTTCCCTGGCTTATGATTTCCGTCTGTTACAATACAGTTCACATTCACGAGTGTGCGGGAATTGCCCAGGCATTATAACTTCAAGTGTGGTTCTCACAACACTGACTGCAGAAGTTATAATTGGGCAGCTTTTTTTTTTTTTTGGTCTTTTTGAGACAAGGTTTCACTACACAGTTCAGGCTGGCCTTTAACTCACAGCGATCCTCCTGCCTCAGCCTCCTGAATGCTAGGATTATAGGTGTGGGCCACCACACCAGGCCTGTGCAGCACATTTAACATCAAAGTAAAGAGAAAGGTGGAGAAGGCCTCCTGGCGGGATACTCACTATTTGGTAGAGTCAGATAATTGATATTCTCGTCGTCTATCATAGCATTCTTGGATTCCAGGGTCATTCCACAAACTCTTTATTGCATCTACATACGGATTTTCAAAAGCAGACACCTTCTCCACATCCACTTCTCGAACTAACTGTGCATGAGCCTGTTTAAAACAACAGAAACAGAAGCAGCTTTACAACTCTCCATTACGTTTCAAATTGCCTTTGGTTTGTATCTTACAGTGTGGTAATTCAAGTAAATCTTTCTGCACAGACTGTTTCTCAAACTGGTCCGGGGTTTTTCTTTCTCCCAGAGAAAACCCTGCCCTGACTTGACTGGCTGCGAGGCAACTTCCAGGCTACCGAAAGTGGACTGAGGCAACCAGGGGAAAGGGGCTCATTCTGTTCTCCTGCCAGAGTGAGTGCTGCGCTGCGAACACCACCGTGTCCAGGTGATTATCACAACCCTAAACTATTAGTACTTACATAATTAACCCTTCTATGTTTACAATTTACTACAATCAAACACACTCAGTAGCTCACTTTTAGGACAGGGTGTAAAACCTCCAGAAGAACAGTTAATACTAACGATGTGACCTGATAATTACAATATCCAGTCTAGTCCTACGCACCCCAGTTCTCAAAATACTCCTCTACTATCTATCTACATTATCAGACTGAAGGATGAAAAAGGACCTATATTTTATTATATCATATTTAGAAAGAAGTTTGAGACAATTTCAACAACATTAAAACTTTTATTTTTAAAAATATTTATCTCTGCCAGATGTGGTGGCATGGGGCGACTACGGCAGGAGGATTGTGAGTGTGAGACTGGCCTGAATTCCATTAGTGAGTTCAAGGCAAGCCTTGGACACAGGGTGAGACCGTTTCAAAACACAAATATTCAGATGAGCCACACTATACCACTGTTTAATGATCCCAAGGACATTAGTTCTCACTGAATGTATTACATAGTAATACTCATTTCACAGAGTATTAACCAGACAGAATTAGTAAGAATAATCCATGTTAGGCCCTATCTGGATTTCAATCTTTACCTTTCTTCACATTCTGAAGGTGGGAAGAGCTCCTTTTCAATAGGCTAATTTTGACTTCAGATTTTAAGAAGCTCCTCACATTTGAGACCTAAGAAATTCCCTTTCATATTAGTTCTGTTCGACCATGATAATGAGATCAACTAACAAGCTCCAGCTCCATTTTGCATCCCCATCTTGGAAAGTGTATTCCTATAGTTGCTTTCTCTAATTAGCTGGAGCCCAGCCAGGGTCTTAGTGAGCCACCAGCAATCTCAGCAGCACAGGGTCCTGCTTCTGAACCCCACCCCAGGGGTCACACTGCAATTGTGGTTCCCTCTAAAACCTGCCTGTGGGCAGCAGAGTCAGAGGCAGGTGCTGCGCCCCACTCGTCATCCTTCCAGGTTGGGTCTCCTGTTCCCACCTGCTCTGCCTACAGGCTGGCCCATCTCCAGGCAGATGGGGCCCCTCCACCTGCCCTCCTCAGCGGGTATGTCTCAGAAGCAGGTTCGCCCTTGCTCCAACTCTGCCTTCTAAGACAGGACAAAGCCCGCAGCTGGCAGAATCCTGTTAGAGTCCTCACACATATTCAGGGCATCTCTCACTGGACTGTGTCTACAGTCAAGTCAGCAGTGCCAGAGACACCTGGAAATTGGCTATAAATAAATAAATACCCACCTACTGTCCCGCCTGAGGCCCACTGAACCTTGACTTTTAGCAATGAGGCCCAGCAGTCCCCGCTTGAAGGGGACGGACAAATGATTCTCATGAACAGGACGATTTGGGAGCTACCATCAGTGATCAAGTGCAGCACAAAGACAAGCTGCTGTGACTAACGTGAACTACCTCGCTGGCCACAAAGGGCTAGTAGAGGCCAAAGAGGCCCATGAGGGCAGCACCTCCCTTGAGTAAGAGCCGTTAGCTGGCCTTCGGGGTCCAGGAAGCCACAGAAACGGGCAGATACTGCTATCAGTGAGAGACATCCGCATCCACATTGAGGCTGTCACACACCGGGAAGCAGACTCCCTGCTGACGAGGGCAGCTCCTCTAAGACCTGCTCCTAAATTAGGGAGGCTGCTGGCCCACTTGTGACCAGATCATCTACCACTTCTTCTGGGGGCCAAGATTCAAAATTTTTTTCTTTGAAATATCCTTGAGGGCTGAGGATTTAGCTCAGTGGCATAAGTGCCTGCCTGGCAAGTGCAAGGTCGTGAGTTCAATCCCCGGTTGAACTCACGACCAAAACAAAAACAAAACCAAAAAAAATCCTTAACTTTAAATCTAGCCACCTGTAAAAAGATAAATATACATTTAATGTATAAAAGCTATGTTTAGATTACATATTAAATTAAAAGTAATACAAATATAAAGTACCAGATTGAAGACCATTCCTCTGCTCATTTGTTCTAGAAGACACTTCTCTGCTGGTTCCCCTAGGAAGCCTGGCTGGTGACGCCAAGCTCCTGCACAGAACCTGGAACCCAGCAGGTGGCACCGCCTGTGCGGGACTGGTTAACGTTCGCTGGTCAGTAAACACTCTTCTCACACTTTACCACAAGACTTAGACAAACTTCTATGTACAAGGATTCTGAATTGGCATCAAGCTCCGTGGTGACACAGGTTACTGTATGTAGCGTTCTTCACAGGCATTTGATATTCACTAGCATACCACACCCACATCTGCTGCCAGGAGTTGTTTTTTATTCTAGAGCAGTGTTTTGTTTGAAACAGTTTCAACACATCAAACACTTTTTACTTTGGTGATTAAAATACGTATTGGCCCTCAATGAGATGCCAAGTGATTAAGAAATTATCAGTTACTATTAGAGTTGTCGTATGCAATAGTTCCTGTAACCAGAAACCAAACAAAACATAGTTATGTGCTCCAAAAGCACGAACATGAGGATATTTGCATTTCCAGTAGGCTTTCAAGGCATTTAAATAAAGACAATGTTCTCGATGATGTATAAGTAACCTGACATAAAAAACCCTGTCTCTGTAAAAGGAAGTTATTTTCTATTACTGCTAAACTCTTATAATTTTCAATTTTGGTCTATTTTTTTTTTTTCCCCTCCTTGGATCTAAAATACTTTCTCCACTTCTCTGAGCCTTGTTTAAAGAGCTCTTGTTCAGGGGCTGGATCATATATCATCTTGTAATAAATTCTTCCTGATTTCCTTCTTCTCCAAATAAACAAACCCTGCAATCTTTGAACATTTTGATCAATAGGTCTTCTCCTGATGTTAGTGGTTATATTTTAACTTTATCCCTTTTGCAGACCACACACACTGATGGAAAGAGCTGTGGCTGACAAATTCTATTCAGTTTCTTTGGGAGATTTGTGCAGGTTGAGCATACAAGAAATATTTGTCTAATTTAATGACATTTAAATTATATGCATATATAAACATAATGCCAAATCCTACAAGCAAAAGACAATTTCTGAGGGAAATTGTCCATTTGTTACTCTCATAAAAACTACATGTCCCTTAAGCATGCTTAGTTCAGTTGTTAGTATACGCATATTTATGTGATGTTTGTTAGCATCTTCCTCCCTCACCACAGATTTAAGACAGGCTCAATCAACATCACATGACGAGGACTAGGCAGAGGGCCTGACACACAGTAAATGCTCATACAATGCAAGGAAGGAAGGAAGCAAGAGTGGAAATTCAACAAGGCAAGAAATGAGGACATCCGACCTCTTGTTCTGGCTATACCTGTACCCACTGGTCATAGTTTTTAGGAGAAACTATTTACCTTCATTTTAATTGAGTTTTCCCTAACATGAATGAACCAAATCACCTAAGATCTCAGGTAACCATAAACTATACAAATGAGTAGATACGTATCTATACCTCTGTCTATCTCGTCTACCACACATAAACATTTAGGAGTTATTACACTGTTCCTCCATGTGCACAATATGCAGTGAAACAAGGCCTTACTTTTTCAAACTGTAGCTGACAAAACAGAACAGATGTAGTTAAATTTGTACACGAGCAAGTACAATGCAGAAAAGATGATGGTATCAAATAAGGAGTCCAAGAGAAGATAGGCTAGACAACAGGTGAAGATGAAGACATACAGGTTTCAAGGAGGAGAAAGAGGGTGAACAAAGGGAAAACATAAACAGTGTTTCTTTTTCATTGTGAATGAAACCAGCCTGGTGAGGCAGTTTTGTGTTGATTCAATTCACATAACCCTCAGAAGATGTGGTTGGTATTTGTCTCAATGATGAACCCATAACTCAGAAGTCACTTTCCATCATCTAAGAAGGAATATTGCCTTCACAAACCAATCACCATGGTGCCTTCACCAAGGTCAGGAATTCAGAGTCACTTTTACTACCCTTGAACTAGGAATTCCATCTTTGTTATAGAAAATGACATTCAAATATAATCAAATACAATTTGCATTTATGTAAGAGCTTTCATTTGAGGTTCTGTAAGTTATTTCAAAGTATTACGGCATTTTATAAAACATACATGGAATTAAAAACTGTGGATTTAAATGTCCCTAACTGGAGTAATCCCCTCAATTTTTTAAAATAAAAATATTTTTGTGTATCAGGGCAGAAAGGTAAATTAAACCCCTTTTAAAATTTGCTCAAATATGAAACTGTAGTAAAAGTATAATTATGTTAAATTAAACAATTATTAATAAAAATGCTAACTTGATGAAAAGGAAAGAGGTCACCATCAATGAAGTTATAAAAGCAAGTCACTTATAAGCAACTACTTTTTTTGTTTTGAACACTAAGCATAAAAAAGCAAAACAGGCACAGGTTAATCATATAAACTAAGTGTCAAATGTAATTCTATTTCATTTTACATTACAGCCGAGCATGCTGGGTGGGAGTGATGAATGCTGAAGGCTGGTTTTCAGAATGTCTGGCAAGCCCCAGAAGGCGCACAGAGCTAAGCCGAGTCTTAGGAACGCTGGCAGAATCCCAGGGGAAGACCATGCGGAAACCACACGACGTGCCAGTGTGCCAGTGTGGTCGTGTCTTGTTTGTACAATTCAGTGGTGGTAAAATCTAGGTAAATCCTACACTGGCTGCTATTTCCATGGTTGCTTCTGCAGAGGGAAGGAAGAACTGAGGTACCACAGGGGTTCCCATCCTGACCATTGGATGCTGAGCTTTCAGAGAAGAGAAAAGGGATCTCAGGGTCACTTTTGGAAGGATTTTCAAAAGCTGGTTAGGAGCCCCCGGTGGCTTTACACAGGAATGTCACACCTATGGTAACTCTCAGCTCATTCGGTCTGCTCTGTGTGAAGAGGGCCCAACAGAGCACCTCTGAACCAGAAATGACAGAAGCCACTGTCAGTGTCCATTTTAATTCTCAAAGCTCGACTCTTCCCTTTTATTTTCATTGTTGCTCATTTCCATTTGGCATTTGATTCTACAGAAAAAGACCTTATGAACTCCTAAATAAATTGTGGGGGGAAAAATCCTGACCTTTTCTTGTTTTGTTTTTTTCTGCTCAAAGAAAGCCTAAATGCAGAATTGGGGGGGGGGGGTCCTGGGACCATAAGGCTTGTGTTATAATCACACCTCCACCCAGTTCCAGCTAAGGATGACTAAACTCACACTGCTAAATCTCTGCTTCCTGATTACCTCACTCTAATCTGTGAAATGGAGGTAACAGCATTTGCTTTATAGGGTTAGATTACAGAATGCATATCAAACACTTAAAGGCAGAACCTGACAGTCTAAAGCTTCTACTAATTTAAAAGGCAGAAGGAAAGAAAGAAGGGAGGGAAGGGGAGGGAAATGGAGAGGAAGGGCAGACCTACGACCTTTTGTTCATATGTGAAATAACCTTCTGGAGACCCTTAATGGATATTGGATCTTGAGGCCTCCAATTTGCAAATACTCCTCAGCATAAAATTTTCACAAACAAACAAACAAAACTCTCCTCCCACAAAAAAAACCCTTGGATACAAACTGTCATTTACCAGATGGCTTCACCTTAATTGACATGGTCACAGCCCCAAACAGCCAGCCTTCTCTGGAGCACGGTTCACACAGCAGCGGTGTTCCTGCTGCACCTTTTTTATGTGCATTACTGCATAAATGACAAGGAGCGGCAAAAATCACACTGAGCTGCTGCTGGCTGGACTCATGCCATGAGTGACTCATTCCCACAGAACAGCCTCTCCAAACTTAGGATTCAACTGGTGGCTCTGCAAAATTACTAATTACTGTGACACAGACCTCTGAAGTCCCTCGGGAAGATGCTAGCGCCTGTGTGGAGTCCCTCAGAAGAGGCGTCGGTCGCTGCTTCTGTGCTGAACTCCCACGCCCTCTTAAACCTGGAATTAGCTGGAAACTACTGAGGGACCACAGAACAACTCAGGGACCACGGAAATAAAAAGGAAGACCTCAACAGCTGGAGACCAAACTGATCACAGATGCGCCAAGTGCCCCCATGTTCTTGGGCAGAGAAGGCAGCGCGATCTTCCTGAACACCAGCACTCTCATCCATCTGTGTGACGGGAATAGCAAATCATTGTAGGCCATTAGAAAAATCAAGAGATGTTAGTAAAATGCTTGGAACAAGTATGTAAGTACTATGGAATCTTGTTATATCTCCAAATTGCCATTAATAATTACTTATTTCAACAAATATTCCTCACTCCTGTGTTTACTGAATAGCCATATATTATTCTACTTGCCTTGATGCTTTACAAATTGATAGCCTGTTGTTAAACTTGTTCCTGTGTCATGATATTTTTATTTTTAGTCTCCATTATGGTATTTGCCAAGGCAATGAATGACTACAAGGCATACTGTGCTTCCTGAAGACCCCTTGCTGGAAATGTCTTTCCTCTTTTGGTTTCCCTCAGGCTACACTTGCTTCTCTGTAGGCTGTACTTACTCATTTCAACAGAATGGGCTCCTTCTTAGTTTGAGGAAATATCCCTCCCTTGACCTTCAAAAACATTTTTCTCTTCTCAAAGAAGCCAGTGTTTTTTGCCCAACTTCCATAATTTTTCCATGTAAATATTTTCCTGTTTAACTCTTTCTTGTCACTTCCATTTTTCATGTTTGTCTGTTGTATTGTGATTACCAGTCTCAACGACACTGTAGGTCAGATGCTTGGTGAGGCATGGTATCATATACACTAAGCAGCTCCAAAGTGTGTTGACTGATATAATTACATGGCTCCATTACTAAGAATCTTGCCCTTAGGTCTGTAAAATCTTGGGACACAGGATATGATCTTGTATTCTTTGAACCTCTACTTATTACTGTCATGATTATGATGGCAATAGGATAGGATAGGTATATATGTATATATGCATTATAAACACTACACCCAAGTTTCTTTTCAGGGTTTATAAACAAAGTCACTGCGAGAAAGAAGAAAGTAGGGAGATTCTTTTGAAGATAGGCGTATTCATTAATATGTAAAGTAACTAGGCCTGGTTGCCTTCAAAGTAACATTAGTTACTTGGGATTTTAACATCTATTTCTTTGACAAATGGGTTATGAAGAAAAACTAAATGTGGAAAATGATGGTTTTAAAAAATTAAACAGGTATCTGTACTGCAGAACTCAGCTGTTTTTTTTTTTTTTAAAGTAATGGTGTTGGGAATACATGAGCTTGAGGTTGGAGAGATTATTGGATTTTTCAGACTTATTTGACCATGAAAGTTCTTTTCAGTTTATTGACAAAACTGGTGTTGTAGTGGGTTGCACTTTGAAAACCAAGACTAGGGATTTATATCTTCAACAACGAACTTGGCATTGATTTTACATAAATGAAACAATTCCTTCACTGAGTCTTCCCCAGAGACATGAAGGTAAATGCCTGCTTATGGATTCATACCATTATTTCACAGATTGCATACTATATGCAGTTCATTTCCTGACATTACCTCTCAGAAAAAAATCTAATCATTTTAGTTTTTTATCATGGCTACACTCCTATAATATTCTTGACCAGGGTTGCTGGCTTAGGGTCTTACTTTGTTTGCTAACAACTGAAACAGATAAAGAAGATTCCACTGCTCTGTTTGGTAGATTTTTGGACAAAATCTGAACCAACCAACCAACCAACCAACCCAGCTTCTTATGGAGAGAGTCCCAGATGCTCCCACAGGTTCCAGGGTCCCTGCAATGGGGCGATAATCTTTCTGCAACACTTGTGTGACATCAGAGTGCTGCAGCTTCAGACAGTCAAGAAACAAGGTTCAGGAGAACCGAGGAAGACTGACTTTTCCAGAATCATAGGTAAGAAAGGTGTTTTGAAAACACCTCGCTTAAGTGTCTCCTGAACTTAAGTGAGATCAAAAAAGGTTTCATTAGTAAAAATATAAAAATAAACAAGAGCAGTGACACATTTGTCCTATGAAAGAGTAATGAATGTTAAGAATCTGAGGGGACTAAGGAGGGCAAAAGAGCTCATCTTACCCTGCAGTTTTAAAAATAAGCACGTGTAATTTTGTCCCTCTGATAAGGATTCAAATTTCAGAAAGGTTACAGATAAGAATCAACCACAGAACACTACTGGGACTAGTGTTAAAAAAAACTGTTAACTTTCGATTTGAGGATGATAATACAGTTTATCATCTACATCATGACACTTGAGTATGAAAAGACTACTAAATACAGTAGTTAATACTAACTATCCTTAAAATATTTACTTATTAACAATCAAATCAATTATACTGCTTTGGTATTATTCAACAAAATGTACGTTTTAAAACGTTATTTTCAAATGCAAAATTATTTCTAAAAATGATCTTCATATATCCATGTAGATTTTTAAAAAGTAGAATATTTAGGGTTAGGGGTTTAGCTCAGTGGTGTAAGTGCCTGCTTGGTAAATGTGAGGTCATGAGTTTGATCCCTGGCACCATAAAAAAAAAAAAAAAGAATATTTTAGGTAGTACCTTCCTATACAGTCATATTTTTAGCAGTATTTGTTTCTAAAATTTTTCAGATGAATTTTTAATATAGATATGTATTATATATTTAAGTACGTTATAAAATCACCTGCAATGTTCTTTAAAATTGCATTGGCTGTTTTATGTTAATAAATTTGTAACTGCTAACATTTTCAATTGAGCCCTTCTCTGCAGACCTTAGTATACTTAATTCACAAGTATTTTCTTTTCAGATGCTGAGATACATGGTGAGTGCAAAACAAATTCTGTTAAAAGGCAAGTATTCTTACACTATTATTTTTTTGAATGGAAATATGTAAATATTTCACTTCAAGTATTTTCACAGAAACTATCAGTTCAGAATACCTTTGCACATAGTTCCCAGAGATGAAATTCATGCCTGGGAGGTTACTGCTACTCGTCTGAACACAACTATGACTTATGTGTGAGTTACAACTAATTCTAAGCATGTCTGTGATCCAAGGTTTCTTCATTTAGTACATACTGCACGCCAACCACAGCATTATGTTCCAACATGAGTTACATGTATATCATTACCACAAAACAACAATGACTTTTAAAATGCTTTTAAAAAGGAGTATGTACCATAACATTTAAAACCATGTTAGGCATTTTAACAATATAATATGTAAGCTTCAATTCTGTGAATTAATGGGAGAAAATAAACCATTGTTTGCAAAGGCTTTCTGTTTAAGGGAGTGAACAGTTCATAGCTGTTTATTATTATTATTATTATTTTTTGTATATATGTAAGAACACTTGGAATAGAAAATGAGCTAAGTTAACTTGGAAGAAAAATTATTTGGTCTAAATGAAAAGTCATGCTTCACAGAGGGACATAAAAATGCATGCTAAGTGACCATCTTGGGGTCTAGTCTGCTGAAAACAGCTAATTTTCAAAACAGATAAAGATTTTTTTTTTGCAGAAAAATCTGTCTTTTATGTTTTGTGTGGTTGGTGCTATCACAACAGTTACAATGGTTGATGCTAAATATCAAAAAACAATTTTCATACCAATTATACATTATCACTGATTTTTTGAGAAACAAAAACTTTACACTTAATTTTTGTTAAACATGGATTTTAAGGTATTTTAAAATTATCATCAAAAGAATTTGTTGCAAAATGACAGCACTGTAAAAGACTGAAAACATAGCAATAGATTTATACCAAATAGTAAATGATAAAAACATGGAAGGGAAAGTTTTCCTCTAGACCACACCCCTCTGACCTTGCAATGCAGAGGGCAGCACAGCTACCTGATACAGGCAGACAGTTCACAGCGTGGCACCACTACCTCGGTCACTGGAGAGGGGCTGGCTGTCCCTAGTCACCCTTGCCTGAGCTTACTCTATTGTATCTTGCTACCTTTCAAAGGGAGATCCAGCTAAGATAGTTCCTAGGAAGGCCATGGAAAAGAGATGGAATATGTTTCAGATTTAACCAAGTGTTAAAGTGAGAAATCTGGTGAACAGTACAAGCTGAATCTGGAAATACAAAATGAGGGCCTATAAAATTCATCCTTGCTTATTTTAATGTAGCTATTAAGAATACTTCATTAAAAAATGAAAAACTGGGACAAGGCTAGACTGGTAGGACACCAGGATGACAGGCATAAACTGCAAACATCTGCGTCTCAGAGACCCTGGGTCTTCTCACTAACCTCTGCATGGGAGCTGGAGGTGGCAGTGGTCTCCATTCCCATTGGCCCAGCAGTTTTTAAAAAAGGGGTCAATGCCTAAAATTCAAGCAAACAAACAACCTTATAAAACAGTGTGATGATGTATGACACCCAGAAACACTGCACTAACATCCCAAGAGGACAAAGGGCTAAAGCTAAGCAGACGTCCCACTGCCTGTCATGTCAAGAAAAATGAGAGGACAGGTGATTTCTATGGAAGGGAAGCATACACCACACCCTGTAACGCTGTATCAAGGAACAGAACCTGGCCAGCTTATTATTACCTGCTGAGCCTGAAATCATTTTATACCTGCTCAAACCCTCAAATCCCTGCTGGGCTGCTGTGCAATTCTTGCACTCCTTCTGTTAGCAGAATTTCCTGTTTTAATTCCCACCAACTGGGTATTTTCATGACTTCTTGTTGGAGAGGATTCAATTTTTAAAAAATGTGTTCTGGGACCTTCTAATGTTTTCCTCCTCAAAAGCTCTTTAATTTCTGTCCTCCACGCTTGTATTGTGAGTTCAGTATACACCAATCCTATCAAGGGAACTAAGGCATGCACTGGTTTGTTCACTGGGCTCTAAGACTGCTGACCTAGTGGACTCCAATAAAGGAGTCCAGCACATTTATCACTGAGCAGGACCATTTGGAGTTTGATGGCCTCTGGGAAAGAAGAAACACATTTTACCAAGATATTAAGAATGACGACCCAAATATGTGAACTGGAATAAAGACACCATGGTGATGAAGGGAAGGAACCAGGTCCAGAAACCGTTTCTGAGGGGCTGGAGTAGTTAGTGACTGTAACCTGCTGATCCCTAGTCCGACCTGCTCATGGAGATTTTCTATGAGTCTGATATTTTCTTTCATAGTATTCCGGGGGTTTTTTTCCCTCTGATGTGAATTATTCATCCAAAGACATTAAGTTGCTTTTTTTTTTTTAAAAAGCGTGCAAACTTCTCAGGTTTTGGCCATAAGGAAACTGAGGACTCTGGGGTTCTGAAGGGCTATTTTAGCTAAGGCATTTAAAGACTCTAGCACCTCTACAGCTGCTGCTGTGGCTTTCCAGCCTTGCTGAACTGTAACAGTGACATTACAGCTCTCGTGGAGAAGCCAGTGTAGTGCGTGATGTCCTCTTCTTATACCTAGCCTAGGCTTTATTTAATATTACTATTATTTCTTTTACATGTATTCTTGGTTATATTTTTCTGCTGGGTGTTTAATACGGTCCTGCCAGCTTGAACCACTAGTGGTGCATGCATGAATGTTCCATCAGGAAGCCTGTACCACCCGATGGGCCCGTCCATACTGCCTGATGGGACATTCATACGTGTATGACCAATGGTTCAGAGCTGCCTGACAGCAAGACATACCAATTACGGTCCCATCAGGTGTCCCATCAGGACACCAAGTCAAAGTAAGACCTGCGTTATTCAAATATGTATCTGTATGTTTATACTTCTATTTATATTTGTCAAGATCAGAAGCTCCTCAGTAGGCTTCTGTTTTACCAGTGCCATCTGCCTGGAGGGCCAGGGTCTTGCTTGGCCACAGGCTTCCCTTAGAAGCATGGGACTGTGGCTCTGGAGTCCAACCAAGCTCCCATATACCACACTGACTCTGGCTTTTAAAAGCCTAAATTTCCTTAGCTCTAAAATCATCACTACACAGCATGGTTATAAAGATGACACACATAAAACAGCACAACAACGAACATACACTCATGAGTCAGTAAACAGAAACAACCCCTAGTTTGTCCTTCAGGAGGGATCCAAGGGGAATGATGGTAGCTTCACTCACCCTGTTGTATTTGGTGAACCTTGGGGAATCTGTTCCAAAAATTATAAAATAATTTCTATGGTTCCTACCAACGTGTTTAAGTACTGTCAGTTTTACAACTTAAAGAACTGTTGCTTTAAATTCTCAAATTATTCATTATATACAATATAATAACCACTAGTAATTATTTTACAGTTAACAGTTGTTTTTCAACTAGACACATGTTGCCATTAAGTGAAATAAAAAAGGTTTTCTTCTCTATAGAAAAGCCCAAATCTCATTAGGCTGCATTTATCTTAATGTTGAGTTTTCAAAACATTCAAGGCTAACAATTATTCAAAACCTTGTCTAAGACACCCAAATAGGTGTAGATGAAGACTGAACAGATATTATATATTCATGTGTTCTCTTCCCATTGAATTCTGGTTAGATTCCCACAAAAAACTGATACATTATTGGTCATGAAATTTAACAAACCAATTTTATCCTTATATAACTGAAAAAGACCTACCAACTTGCACTGCCTTCTCAGGAAGATAAAAATGCATATTGCCTCTTTGTGTCCTTGTCGACATTTCTATTTTTGAAAAGTTTTCGTGTAATTTCTAAATTTAGCTCCTACTTCCTATTGACTGTGTCATCTGAGCTACTGTCTGTTGCTGATAACATTTCAATCTTCACTCCCAGGAAACTCCACAGAAACTGCCTCTCTAAAGAAAGATAAACTTTCACTAACCTCCTCTTTGCTTATGGATGAGGAATGTCCTGGATCATACAGGACAGCCACTTCTTTCTCCTCTATGGGCACCACTTATGCACACTTTAAAATTCCACACACACTCCCCTTTTTGGTGGCAAACAACATCAGTCTTTCCAAAATGTCAACTGGTCATCAAACTAATCTCTCTTAGGAAAATAGTTCTAGAAAGACATCAGACACATTCAACCCAAGGCTGAAGAATGGGTTGAGAGAGGAAGAAAAAAGGGGGAAGGACTGCCAGGTGTGCTGGTATGAGGTCAAAAACAACTGCTTACTTGAAGCGATTCCTGAATCATTTACTGGACTAATTACCGTCCTAAAGAAATATCCTGCTGTGTTCTTTTCCATTTGTGGATATCAGCTTTAAGATGGATGACTTTTAGCTAGAAATTCTTTTTAAAAACTACCTTGTTAACTAACCTAGGGAAGAAAGGATGGGTGGCGGGCCTCAGTCTCCCTAGGACCCGCCCGTCCTCCCATGTAAGCATGTGTGACCACTCTCATCCCACACCACTGCCCGCCTTCGCCACACTTGCCAGGCACCAAGCTGTATATTGCCTGGCACTGCTATTTACCTGCTCCCTGTGACACAGACTGTTATTTCTCCTATTCTGGCACAATGCTAGAGCTAGACCAAGAAATCTTTGTGCAATAAAATTGGGTTATCTTTTCTCCTGATATACATGATTTGTCTAAAAATGTGATCTAGCAAAATTAAAGAGATGACAATGTAAGAGCCAGTGCTGGGCAGAGGAGGTCCTGGCCAGGGGCAGTTGGTGGGGCCCTAAAACTAACTTTTACATGTTATAGGCTGACTTTTCCTACTGGGTTACTGGATTCCGTAATGGCTGTGGTGCTCATACACAACACTGGGCTAAACTGAAATATTTAACAGAGGTACAGAACAGATACCTAAGAAACAGAATAGAACAGGGCCTTGGGCTTCCCTTGTTATTCCTGTGGTACTGGGGACTGAACCCAGGGCCCTCACACTGAGCTACAGCCCCATCCCATTTTTCATTTTGAGACAGGGTATTCCCAAGTCACTAGGTTGCCCAGGTTGACTTCAAATGTGAAACTTTCCTGCCTCACTCACGTCAAGTGCTGGGATTTCAAATATGGGCCACTTTACCCAACTCACCAATTTTTGAGGTGCTGGAGCATAAAAAACACATGATGTCCTTGGGTGGGATCAGGAATTTTGGGCCAGCAGCTATAGTGGTGTAATTTTTGTACTTCACGAATGGAGGGCTGAAGGTATGGCTTAGTGGTAGAGTGCTTACCTACACCATGAGGTGCTAGGTTTGATCCCAAGAATTCACAAAAATCAATCAATAAAACATTAGCATAATAATGGGCAAGGGGAATACCAATCTACTCTATAAGTAATAACTTATAAAGGTATTGACTTTATCCAAAAGTTATTCCTATATGAAGGTCACAACTGCTTATATAACTGAAAATAAAAACAGAAATTCTCAACCATGTTAACATGTATGTTTCTGATTCTTCTCTATCCTTTCTCTGTTATTTTGAGGAAGCTATTCTAAAATTCCTGGTTTCTCCATAATTCTACTAGTTTACCCTGTAACAAGAAGCCCAACAATTCTAATGGTCTTCGCTATACTCAACAGACAAAGAACAAAGGCCAAGAACATCCACGACTGTCTTGGTTTCACAGATGAGGAAAGTATTCTTTTTGTGTCACAATAAAGCTCCCTAAGTCATTGCAGTAGCAATTGGAGCTTGAGTCTCCACCTGTCCACCCAACACCACTGCAGCTGTGACCCAAAGGAGCCTTGGGAACCCTGAAGAACAAGAAACAGAACCGCTCAGGGCAGATGCAGCCCCTTCACTCAGTGGCTGTCACCCACCAGCAGGCTCGGGAGGTGTTACCATTGCTTGTGTTTGGGCCTCACTGTGTATCCAATGGGATTCTTCAGGTAAACCCACCCTCCAATGATCTGTGTGGATTGTGCAGTTCAAGAAGGATTGGTGGGTGCTTTTTAACCTGGTCAAGCGCATCACACGGGGAAGTGTAAAAACCACCATAGGCACCATCCTTGCAAGTTCTGATTTAACTGGTCTGAAAATGGCCAAGATATTCTAACACTTCTCAAGTGATCTGCACTGAGACGGTGATCTCTAGAGTAGGACATTCACAGCCATCCAGGGGTATGGGAAGAAACCATTAAAAGCTATGTTCACTTTACCAATGAAAAGATATTTTGTCCTATTTAATGTGTGGGGTGACAATGGCATCCTCACCTGTATGACCCCAACAGGTGTATCCAGCAGTCCTGTGGGAAAGGCAAGAGGTTCCTAAGGCAGACTTGTGCCTAAGGATCTCCATTTACGTTTCCCTAGATGGGCAGTTTACAGATGCTGTTACCTAACAGAGTGCAATCTTGCCTTCTAAGGGGAAATAATCTTGGCAACACTCTGAATCACCAGAGGTGTCTTAGTTGTATGATACAAACCACTTGTAAGAAAAGAGTAACATAACAATTAGTGTGCATTTTTATTTAAATAAATGGCAATGTTCCAAGTGTGCTGATGTGTGTGTATGTGTAGAAAATGGGCTACTAAACTTGTGTTGTAGAAAGAACATTTTGAAAATGGACACTTGGAAGAGTTCTGGTGGGAGTGGTTGGGGGGTGTGCTATGCAAACATTTTAGAAAATAAACCCTTTAGGAAAATAATTTCAGTGGATTATTGATCTATCCATGACTAAGATAACACCTTTTGCTTATATCTGAGTGACAAAATAAAAATGAAAATTTACTAGCAAAGTTTCAATTTAAAAAACCTTTGCATAATAGGACTAAAAATGAGAATCACAATTTCACTAACAGCTACTGATGTAGTTCCTTCTTACATCATCCTTTACAGCTAAATATCTTGTGTAACGCCCCTCTAATCATGAAATGTTAATAATAAAGCACTAGGTAATTGTCTCAAAGAATAATTTTTTTAAACATTAAAACATTTTCTATGGCTGTACTTCCAAAGTTGTTATACAGATTCAATGCAATCCCAATCAAAATTCCAATAGCGTATCTCACAGCATTAGAGAAAACAATCCTAAAATATATTCAGAGCCAGAAGAGACCTAGAATAGCAAAGGAAGTCTTGGGTAACAAACACAAGATGGGGGCATCACAATCTCTGACTTGAAACTATACCATAAAGCTACTGTGACAAAAACAGTGTGGTATGGACAACAACAAGACAACAGACCTGAAGATCAATGGAACAGATTAGAAGATTAGAAGATGTAGAAATAACTCCAGACACACTAATGCACCTTGACTTTGACAAAGGTGCCAAACACATTCTCTGGAAAGGAGACAGCCTCTTTAATAAATGGTGCTGGAAAAACTGGTTCTGCACATGCCAAAGATTAACACTGGACCCATATCCTTCACCATGTACTAAGCTAAAAGCAGAATGGATCAAAGATCTTAATTATTAAAATAGAAACATTAAGTCTGCTGGAAGATAGAGTAGGTAAAACTCTTGAAGACATTGGTGTAGGTGAAGAATTTATGAACAAAAACCCAATTCCACAGGAACTATCATAAAGAATCAACAACTGGGATCTCATCCTATTAAAAAGCTTTTGCACAGCAAGAATAATCACCAACAGAGTGAAGAGACTACCCACAATGTGACAGAAAATGTTTGCTAGTTGTTCCTTAAACAAAGGATTGCAATTGAGAACATAAGAAGAACTCAAAAAACAAACAAACAAAAAAACCTAGCCCTCCCAGATTTAAAGACTCAATCCAAAAATGGGCACCTGTGATGAATATGCACTTCTCAGATGAAAAGATAGGGACAGTAAATAAATATGTGAAAAAATGTTCAACATCACTGGTCATTCAAGAGATGCAAATTAAAACCACAGTGAGAAAAAATAGCTATTACCAACAAATCAAGCAGTAACAAAAGTTGGAGAGGATATGGGGAATAAAGAATCCTCCTCCACTGTTGGTGGGAATGCAGACTGGTGCAACCACCATGGAAATCAGTGTGACGATTCTCCAAAAACCTAAGACAGAGGTCCCATTCAAACCAGCTATTCCCCTTCTGGGTATCTTCCCAAAAGAATTAAAAACATCATACTGCAGTGATACATGTGCACCCATTATTTTTTAGTTGCACATTTGTAATTGGAAATAATTTAAATGCCTATCAACTGAAGAATGGATTAAAAAAGCAGTCTTTTTATACAATGGAGTACTACTCAGACATAAAGAAGATAAACTGGAGACTTTTTATAGGTAAATGGATGTAACTTGAGACCATACTCATTAGTGAAATAAATAATACATGTATAAACACTGTATTGCCTTATTAGTGTGATAAGATGAAAGAACATATGTATACACATGTATATGTATATAAAAATAATTAAGATAGTTATACTACTTATTTTCTGAGTTCACTGAAGAGGAAGATTTATGCTGGTATTGATCAGACAACTGAATGCAGATGTCTTATGCTCTGGGTAAGTGATCTGGGGGTGACAATGCACAATTTATGTACCACTGTGGCCCACAACTAACATGTTTTTAAAATTTTTAGTTTTTTTTCTTTTTTTCTCCTTGTAATAAAATGGATTTGGAAAAAAAAGTTTCTATCCCAACTCAAAAATTTTATTAAAGCACAATTTAATAAAAGCCTAAATAACTTTAATGCATAATTTTAAAATGTCTGGACACACCTAGCTAACAGTCTCCCAGAGATTAAGGAGTGTACCACCCAGTATCAGAACTGGACAGAGATGAAAATATGTGTGCTTCTTCTGGTTTCAGGCTGAGTCAGTGCTGAGCAAGGAGGAAGGGGGAAAGTTAGTAATTAGTAATTCTATCTGAGAGAGCTATAAAGAACCTCCTGGAAGCTTATGGAGAGATCCGGCCTGTTTTTATTCTCTTTAATGTTTCTCTCATGCTACAGTTCTTCGCTGGGGGGCATTCCACAGACAACCCAACAGGTTTCAGTGTAAACCTGTGTCACAGCAGTATGTTAGCAGGATGCATTTCCAGTAATGCGACACAAAAGCACCATGTGCATCCCTGGTGGTGTTTTCTTGTACAGTATCTAGGATGGCCAGCTACCAAGAAGTGGAAAAATTATTAATTGGCATTACTGTATTAGAAAAAGCGCAGGTTAAATATAGCTCAGTAGGAAATTACCAGACAACGTTCCAAGCACCAGAAGATACCCAGTCACCTTGTTAGAATTATGTATTTCATATTTCAGGTACTAATATTTGGCTTTGTTGCCAAAATCACAGTGAACATCTTGATCTTGATAAAGATGCTCATGTGAGATAATGGGGTCTGGTGGACAGCCTACCTGATCACACAGACACCGTTCCTGCTTTTGTGAAATCTTACTCTTGAAAGCAAATCTGTAAGGAAACAGATGAACTGCAGGCAATCAGGTATTTCTAATTATTTTTCTGTATTCATATACCTTCCCTTCAGTTTCCTGACAGTGTGAGGGTCTCGTGGGACCTAAACTAGTTGCATGTAATTGCCCTGGCCAGCTCATCTCTCTGAATGAACTGATGAGCAGAATACTCCACTGGCTGGGCTCACATGCTCCCCTCACCTGAGGTACCTCTGCTCTGGGTAATTCTAAGGATACAGCACATGTAGGTCAAAGACATTCATGGTAGGGATTTAAACTCATTTCACAACTCAGGCAGCATTTATAGAACATTTTAAAAATTTCTCTCCTTTTCATTCTCTACCCTCTCTTATTTGGTATGAGGCACAAAAATCTGAATCACAATTCAAAGAAACAGACTAAATCTCATGCTTCTCAATGCTCTCCATGCCACACACCTCTCACGCAAGTGGTGCTACTCATTTTAGTGAAAGTCTCTTTTGTACCCTGCTCACTGACTCATAATGGAGAGGGGCTGAGGAAGTAAATCCAGACTGAGCTTCACACACCGGCACATTTTTCCTTAAATCCAGAAGCCCAAGCTCTTGCTCCAATTATTCACAAAGTAAATGTGGTTTGGGAGTTATGGTACAAACCAGATACCCATCTCTGCAGATCTGTAGGTCCTATGGGTGGGAAGAAGTTGACATGGCATTCCTAGAAATGGATTTGGCAGGAGACACTTGGAACTGAAGTATATGAAAGGATAATTTTTATTTTATCTACTAGGTGAGAAAACCCAGTTTCCAGAAAGTTAACATTAAAACATGTAGGCAGTAAAGCGCTAAGGAAACTCCTAAAATAATCTTGGCAGTATCAAGGCCTAGCATAACAAGTTAGTATCATCTGTCTCCCCTTGTGTTAAAGTTGACTTCCTATTCCTCAGCTTACAGATTATTTTTCTAATACTATTTCTTCTGTCATCTCTGGTGTTTTATGTGTAAAATACTTTACTTAATACCCAAGAACGTACTTTATGCACAAGACTGTGATAGGTACATATGGTGGTATCAGGATGCAAACAACTAAAGACACAGTATGAAAACAACAGCAAAAGGCAGCCAATGGCATGACAAAGCATGGTTCAATTAAAAGGTCTCCCCAATACGCATATACTAGGGATATACGCACATCTTCCAGGGAGATAGTCATATGTCCACTTCAACACTCAAGTGCTGAGCTGCTTCAGAAAAAGAAAGAAAAAAAAAAAAACTAGGCAGGTAAAGTCATCTTGTGTAGCTGCAGGGTTACTCACCACAAAGACACCGCTGGGAATGCAGGAAACTGAAACCCTGGCTGCAGGATGCTCACACAAGCAGGGCAGTATGCACTTGTAGAACAGCCTTTATAGTTCCACATAAAGACGCTGCCAGTGATGGCAATCCTTTTACAGCTCTCCTGCGGCAGCAGGCATGCCATACTCTTGCCACCACTGGTCTAGACTAATCACAGGCCTGCAGGAAAGGACCAACTGTCCCGACTCACAAAGATCTCTCTGACTCAAAGAAGCATCACTAGCTTCTATGTTCTTGCTTTAGGATAATGGAAATTAATACTAAAGCTCAAATTTGCATAAGTGGTTGATCTCCATGAGTTCAAGGCCAGCCTAGGCTACAAAGTAAGTTCAAGGCCAGCCTAAACAGCATGGGGAAACCCTGTCTCAAAAAGACAAAAACAAAAACAAAATCTTTAAATGAAAAGGAAGAGAAAATGGTGGGGTCTTTAGCTTGAGGAACTGACAGATCAAGCCAGCCCTGAAAGCAAAACAGGGAAAAGCCTGCAGTTAGAGTGCCTGGAGGGGGCATATTCTGATGAACAGTATCAGACCCGCTTATTCATAGAAGAATGGGAACCAATTTTATGGGGTGCAGTAGTGGGCTGGGATCTAGTCAATTATCTCAGCCCTGCTCTTGTGGTTCCCGAGGAACCCTCACGACCTGAGCAGTTGCCACCAAGCGAGGAGTGGCTAGAGTCCAAGATGCCCATGAAGTGAGGTGTATCCAGGCATAGGTGTAAGAGCTACACAGAAGGCTACGTAAATTGCGGGTGTAGAAACCCTAGAATGATGACCAACATGCCGACATGCAGAGCTGAGAAGGTTCCAGCCTAGCACAATACAAAATGAAGGTCAAAATTTGTTCTGTTTTTAGTTATCTACTGGACATTTGTGGTTTGAGGGCCCAAGTGAAGAGTCTCTCCTTTTTAAAGCAAAATCTGCTGGCTTTTAACATGCAACAAGTTAAGGGCCCAGGAGTAAATTTGTTCTCCATCTCTATAGTGGTCTCTATGTCAGTACCATTTGCGGCCAGGTACTACAAAACAGAATGGTGAATTAACACTATCTGGTACTCTTCTTGCTTTTGTTGTTGTTGATGCTGTTGTTTTTGTGTTTTTTTGGTACCAGGAATTGAACTCACGACCTCATGTTTGTTAGGTAGAGGTGCTGTGCCACTGAACTATCTCTTCAGCTCTTGCTTTATCTTTTGAAGTATCATCTCCAAGCCAGACTTTCACAGAGGGGCAGCAATCTTTCTCCCCTGACAGAACTCTTGGTTGGTCCCTATGTTTCAGGTACTTCTGTGGCTCGCAAGTACAAAGTAAATACCTGCTGGATTAGTACCAGCCACTTCAGGGCAATAACAAGACCCAGGGTAAGGGTGAGGGAGCTCCTGGCTTCCTAAAATGACCTGGTTTACATCTCTGCCTGTGGCCAAGTATAGATGTGAACCCATTCTTGGAAAGATAAATATATGCTATCCTAGGCTGACAGTTTGGTGCCCACTTTCTCAGATGCTGTGCTGAAAACAAGGGGGATTGAGAAGTTTTCTGAGACATCTTGCATGTGACATAACAGTGGCTCTGGAGACCTAGGAAGCAAACAAGTTCCATTTCCTCTTTCAACAGTGCGACTGTTTCACCTAATTGTAATCTTACATTCTACTGCTAAGCAAGCGATGTGCTCAATCAGGCAAACTTCAAGTGCTTCATGTAAACCCTAGAGCTGCCACCACTTCTTCTGCAGAAACAGACTCTACATAAGGAAAAGATGATCTAATAGTGAAAGTATGAAAGACTTGGCTGTTCTAGAAAAAATATTTTCTTCCAACATCACTCTAGGCAAAGACGGTTTCCAAAATTCCTACAGTTTGACAAAATTAAAACCACATGGAAAATGGTGTTGGTCTTTAAAAAAAAAAAAACCTAGAAAAAATATTTTAAAATATGTATTAATTCTTTAACACTTGTGTGCTGAGTACCAATGAATACTATCAGTTTTTTAAATGAAGGTCAAAATTTTTCACCCTGTTAAAATAGAAAATAAATAAGTAATAACAGTTACACAATAATGACTTAGTATCGCACTACAAATATACACTTGTACCTTCTAAAATAAGAGTAATTTTGTTTTAGTCCTGAAATGCACGGCAGGTGAACGCTGATGAAGGTAGCTAAATTCTATTTTTGCCATTTCCTCAGCTTTACCCTCCCTACAGTGTACAATCATTTTCAAGAAACACTGGTTACTGAGAGATTATGATATACAATATGAACTGTTTTAAAAAGTGTCTTTGCGGGGGGGGTATTTGTGTGAGTTTGTGATTATTAGCAGATAAGATTTTGTATTTTTAGGACAATTTCAATTGACATTCTATGACTTGGATGATTTTTGGTAAAGAATTTTAACAACCAGAGCTTGTACTTTCAAATTCAGCATGATGCTGGGCATGGTGGTGCATGCATGTAATCTCAGTGCTCAGGAGGCTGAGGCAGGAGAACTGCCATGAGTTTGAGGCCAGCCTGGGCTATATACTGAGGCCAGTGCGGACTCCACAGGAAGACCCTGTCTCCAAAAGACACAGACACAGAGAGAGAGAGAGAGAGAGAGAGAGAGAGAGAGAGAGAGAGAGAGAGAAAGAAGAAGAAGAAGAAGAAGAAGAAGAAGAAGAAGAAGAAGAAGAAGAAGAAGAAGAAAAGAAAGAAAGAAAGAAAGAAAGAAAGAAAGAAAGAAAGAAAGAAACTAGCATGTATTGTTTTTCCACAGAACACCGCAGAGATCAATCCACATAACTAGCTGAATTACCTCACCAAATTCTGTAGCCCTGATTGATTTTAGAAAGAACTAAAAATTTTATGAAGGCTGATTTATAATTATTTAGAATGTCCTGGACGGTAAGATTCCTGACATAGATACTGGCAGGAGTAGACAGATGTGCAGGTGCTGGGAAGGTAGTGACTGCTGACATTCAGACCAGATTAACAAGATCTTTCTTCCCATGTACATGGTAGTATCAACACTACCAAACCCCACATTCAATATACAATTCTTCAGAAACCTCACGGGTTGGAAACACTGAAGTTTGTCCTCCAAGACCTTGAATTAGCTGAGTTTTATGGGAACTACTTTGGCATATTTTGTCATCATATTGGTTATCTAAGTTTTCAAACAGTCATGCTATTAAGTAATGATTAAGCCTCATACCAAAACATAAAACCAAACAAACATGTACTTAAACAGTCACAACCAGAGCAAACAAGCTCAATCTGGGAACCAGGACCATGCGCAGGCTGCCACCAGGCTGGGAAGAGCCACAGCCCAGCCTCTCTCTCTGTGAGTCACAGATTGGGAGGAGAGAGAACAATGCTACACCAGCAAGCAAACCCCATCTGGGAACCAGCACCATGTGTGGGCGCCCACTGGACTGGGAAAAGCCAGACCAAAGCCCCTTCGGGTGCATGGGCTGGCAAACAAAAAGTACCAATCTCCTCCCTGCTCCAAAAGCAAATGGCTTATCCAGAGAAACACAGGCTGTGATGATAGCTTTGGAGGTGAAATGCAATTGGATGCCTGTGGTACTTTGGTGTTTCACTAACATTGCAGGTCTAGGGCCAGTGGTCTGATCACAGGTTCAGAGGATAGTGACACACAGTGTGGCATCTAGGGGCATCTCCTTCCGAGGGTTGTGGCCATTGTTGATTCCCTAATGATCTTGTTTTGAGGTCCTATATCATTTCCATTTGTTGTGTTGGGTTTTATTCTCTTTTGTTTTGTTTAGGTAAAATCCAATGGGAGGAGAAACTATTTCAAGGATGGCAAGACATATTATGGTAGCAAGTTTGGATTTACTATTGGCTTGTTTTCAAATCCTTTATTGCATTCACTGTTTTGTTTTTATCGTTTCTATTCTATTCTTTTCTGTTTGATTTTTACTATGTCCAAAGATATCTGCAACTATTTTGAAGACATCAAAAGGCATTATGGTAATTATTATTGATTTCAGGATGTTTTTGAAGTCCTGTATCTCTTACACTGGTTTTTTTTCATTCATTATACATTGGTTATATTAATATTTTATCATCAAGATGAGTAATATTAACAGTGTATTCTGTAAACATCAATTCCACAGTTTAATTTTAGTTGTTTAGGTGCCAGACTTAGGAAAAGTTTAAACATTTCTGGTTACTTTATCCATCCTCAGTACCACAGACCTCACACATACAATTTGAAATAATAACATTGCATAAAAAATGGCTCTAAAAAAATCTACATAGAATCTCCATGAATTCATTGTTAATAAATCCTGCTGCTTTCTTATTCTGACAAAGAATTTGACCAACTATTATAGGCTAGGAATACCCAAAAGGATACTTGATTTTCTTAGAATTAAAGGAGAGTCTGGGGGGCATCTATGATGGGGATCAGGAAATAGGATATTTAGAGGGAAAATGTAAAAAAATATTTGTGGATCTCATTTACTATACCTAGCTTCCATCTGGCCTGTGTCTTCAAGTTCCCCAAGTGTATACCTGCCTGGATTGGTTATTTTGGCCACAGGTTTACAATAGTAGATGTTTGGACATCAGACATTCTTCTTTTTCTTTAAATACCTTAAATTTTTTTTTACTAGGAAGCCTAGTTAACTTTTGGAAACATTCTCAATACAGGAGTAAGCTGGAATTACTATCTATAATTTCTTTGTCCAGCATACATACACAGGTTTATGGATGTAGCTCAGTTATAGAATTTAATTCATATCATCAAAAAAAGTTTATACACAAATAACTTTTGCCCATGTCTCCATGAAAAGTAAGTGAAGAAAAGAACATAAAATGATCTATATTTCATGCTAGTAAAGTAAGTATACATGAGCCATAGATTGAAAAGTACAAGCTTAAAGAAATATGATTTCAAAATTATGTTTTCTACTGTCTTTTAGTTGGAGAAACTTTTAGTAACTAATTTCCTTTGTGAAACACATATTTGAAATTCAGTATCTCTTGAATTTCTTTTTTCTACTACTTCTTAGTGCAAATAAAATTGTTAAGTTATAAATACAATGTTTATATAAAAAGAAATGATTATTGGTTTTTCTCTCCATCCATCTGTAATGATGTTCACCAAATGCTGTTAACAGCTATTTTTCACAGCTGGGATTCTGCGTGGCTTTTTAGAGTTGTTTCTTTATAATAATCAATTTAAAATGCATTTTTGTCAAAAAGAAATAAAATCATTATTCTAAAAATAAGCATTAAAATCTTCCAAATATATTACTGACATTACTACAAATATAATACTACAATCCAAAAGTAAAATAATTTAAACCTTTTTAATTTTTCAGTTTAGATGCATAAACTAAATTCTAAAATGAAATGCATTGAAATACTGAGAGTAATTTGCTCAAATAGCCAAAGTTATTCATCAAAAAGAAAAAGAACAAATCACAAGATATTATACTTACCTGCTTCAAAATATACTACATAAAGGTGTAGAAATCACAACATCACAGTGTTGACATAAATACAGACACACAGACCAAAGAAACAGAATAGAGAGCCCAAGAGTAAACTCACACAGCTATAGCCGACCGACTCTCAACAATAAACAAGCGCTGGAGAAAAGACAATCTTTTCAGTAAATGATGCTGAAAAACTGGATATCCATGCAGAAGAGTAAGACTAGCTCTCTCACCAGTTGCAAAGATCAACTCAAAATGAATTAAAGACTTAAATGCAAGACCTGAACTATGAACTTACTAAAAGAAAATAGAGAAAATTACTCAGATCATTGGCATGGACAAAATTTTTCTGGAGAAGAACATTCATGGGGAAAAAGCAAAACATGGGCAAATGGAATTATATTAAATTAAAAGGTATCCACACAGCAAAGGAAACATTCAACAGCAAAAAGAGAAAATATTTCTAAACTATGCATCTGATAAGAGGTAGATACCCAAAATACACAGAGAGCTCAATAATCTCAAAGAAAAAAACAAACACCAAATAACATTTAAAAATGGGCAATAATTTAAATAGAAAATTCTCAAAAGAAGATAAACAGCCAATGGATAGATGAAAAAAATGTTCAGCATCAGTAATCTTCAGGAAAATAAAAATCACAATGAGGTATCACTCTATCCCAGAAAAAACGAAACGAACAAAAGGAAAGGAAAGGAAAGGAAAGGAAAGGAAAGGAAAGGAAAGGAAAGGAAAGAGCTATTCTCGAAAAGACTAAAGAAAACTAATACTGGGGAAAACTGAGCGGAAGGGCACCCCTGTGCATCGTTGTTTGCCAAGTAACAGTCATTATGGGAAAAAGTATGGAGTTTCCTCAGTAAAATTAAAAATAAAACTACTATATTATCCAAAGGAAATGAAATTAGTACGCTGAAAAGACACCTGCACTCCTGAAAATGGAGTCAAGGCATCTACCACCTAATGAAGGGATAAAGAAAGTGTGCCACATTTAAGCAATGAAGTACTCTTCAGCCATAAAAGAGAATGCAATCCCGTCACCTGCAAGAACACAGATAGAACTGAAAATCCTTATATTAAGTGCAATGAGCGAGGCACAGAAAGACAGGCTATGCATGCTCTCACTGTAAAAAAGGTAACCTCATGGAAGGTGAAAGTGTAATGGCGGTTACCAGAAGCTGAGAGTAGAGGTGAGGCAGGGTTGGGAAAAGCTTAGCCAACAGTGAACCATGTTACAGCTTAATCCCAGTATAGAGCAGTAAGCTCTGATGTGCTACTGTACAGTAGGGTGACTATGGACAACAATAATATTCTGAGCATTTGTAAAAGCTAGAAGAATTTTACAAATTTATACCATAAACAAATACTAAATGCTAAAAGACACAGGTGTTCAACTTGATTTGAAAATCACACACCATGCAAAGACAGTATCACGTTATTGCACTAATATGCACAACTTCTGTTTTTATGTAATACTTAAAAACTTAAAATGATTACCCTCAAAGCATACTGGGTGACTTAATTTAAATTAATCTTCACTAGCATTTTCTGATTTGCATACAAAGAACTACATTATTTATGCAACTCAAAACAAATAAATACACACAATAAAGTTATGGTTCCAACAACTTTTCCTAGAAGTAGTTGAGAGTTTTAAGAGAAATTATTGACAGAAGATAATTTCTAGATGGCACTTGTGTTCTGATGAGAAATTTATTAGAGCTGACTCTTCCTTAAAAGATGTGTAGTCTACAATTACACAGAACCCTTTTCACAACTGTCTTCTCCAGGATCCACACCGGGTAGGTAGATTATTCCTCCTCCTCTTGTTGCTCTCAAACTTTCATTGCTAGTTCTCAAGCTCCATCTAACTTTCCCCTGGGAAAATACATTACTAATTGGTAATGCATCAAGCAAATAATCAGTTCTCTCTGAACTATGTGTTAACCAAAACTGGAAGTTATACTTGATTGATGATGATCTGTGGAACCTCATAAACAGTATCCATTTCTACACAATAGCCAATCCAGTATTGCTTTATTTTAAACAATCTTTTATTAGCTAGTCTGAAAGGAAGGTAATGAAACAGCTTACGTGTGAGTTAGCTTCACTAGAACAAAACACCTGAGATGGTGGTCAATTTAGGAGAGGTTTACCATGGCCCACAGTTTTGGAGGTTTCAATCTGTAACAGATTGTTCCCAACACCCTGGGCTCAGGGCAAGGGAAGGCATGGCATGGTGGGCAGGCATGGCAAAGCAAAAGCACTCAGTTGGTCACCAGGAAACAAAAACCACAGGAAGACACTGAACTCCTCCAGCTGCTCTGCACACAAACTCAAGGACCTGACGACCTCCAGCCAAGCGCCTCCTCTCAGAGGTCCCAGCACCTCCAGATAGGGGATCAAGCCTTTACAACCTTTACTTCTGGCAGACACTCAAAACTCAATCTGCAGCAATTACTGTAATTTTTGCCCTTCATAATTCATTATTCCTCTCAAATTCATCTAGAGAGTGTAAGTTACCAGCTACCCAAAGTCCTGAGCTCTGTACAACTTGAGAAGGAAGGGAAGGAACCTGATAGATACCTCAAATTACGGCACTCGTACTCAGGCTACACTTGGTTTAGGGTTCTCTGTTTAGTTTGATTTAAAATACAGATTAATTATTCTTTATCTGAAATGCTTGGGAACAAGAGTGTTCTAACATTTGAAGTCTTTCAGATTTTAGAGTATCTGTATATACATAATTAGATATCCTGGGAAGGCAAAGCAAATCTAAATAGAAAATTCAGTATGTTTCACATAAACCATATATATACACATATATTTGTATATATATGTGTGTGTATATCCTGAAAGCAATTTTATACAATATTTAAATAATTTTCATGTACAATAATTTAAACATTTCAAATAGTAAGTATCAATGGAATTATGCACTTCTGACACTGTATTTTTGCTCAAAAAGTTCCAGATATTGGAGCATTGCAGATTTCAGGATTGGGGATGTTCCTTCCATATAGGTGTCCTGAAAAAGGACACATTTCATTCCCCATCATGGCACTGGGGTACTAAAATCCTTCAGGTACTGCCAGTGACACAGCAGCAGACTCATGTGGTACCTGCCCAGAAACCTCACTTGCCTTGTAACTGGAAGGGTGCTCTGGAGAGAACCAGAGGGCAGGGGGCAGAGTTCTGATGGCTGGAACTGGCTGTACTTTAGGTGGAGATGACATCTGATTAGGTTTTGGAGTGGCACAAATTTTCTCTTTAAAAATAACTACTTTATGCCAAAGAAGGCTAAAAACTCAAATGTTATTCTCACCTTTGTGATAAGAGTGCTGAAAATACACAAGAATTATGTATTCATTTAGAACATTAACCCAAAAATGCCTTCTCTAATACCACCGAATGCCTATGCTCAGGTTATAATGACAGAGAGCTTTGCTTTTGTTTGTTTTGACATTTCTAAGGTTTATGAGAAGGCCAAATTCAACCTTTGGCTGTTTGTTTTATCTTCCTTACCAGAAATAGGAGAGTATAATTTTTCCAAATCCCTTAGTGATTCATCTTTAATTCATTTTTCCTGTCTGGAACCTGGACATTTTTCAGTGCAAATGCTCTAGCAGTCTATGTTTCATTTTTAAAGAAAATGTTACAGCTCTTCCTCTGCCATTTTGGATGCACAGTACACTCAGTAATTGGCTGACTGGATAATGACTTTTTTTCAAAAGATGGTCTCATGATATAAAGGAGTATATATATTTCTAAACAGAACATTAGCTCCTGAAAAAACAAAAAATGAATGGATTAGCATGTAGGCAGGTGTGAGTTGTGTATGTTCTCATTCTTGGATTGAGTGTCTGATACAGATAAGTGTACTTGATTGTTTTATAACTTACCTACATTATTTACAGTCTTATGTGCAAATCAAATATTCTAAAACAATAAAGAAAAATTAACAGGTAAATTATCAGTAAATAATTCCACTATTTTATTTTATAGGCTAGGTGCTAGTATTGAGGGCAGAAGTGATTTGGGCATAAGTTTAGAGTCAATAGGGGAAGCTTCTTTAAGCCAGGGTCATAATGCATACACTTCCTTTGCCTCAGAGAAAGCACTGCTGAGGAACAGGGAGGCAGGCCAGGCAAGCCAGCCAGAACAGAAGAGCATTACTGGCACTCTGGGAAGTGGCAAAGGAACAGCGTTCTTTCTGCAGGGGCTGCTAAATCCATGCTGTTACACATGGACTCTAGACATTGTGCTTAGTGCATTCATGTTCTTTAAAAACTCAGCCTAACCAAACTGGATTGAAGCATAGACACATACACAAAAAAAAAAAATTTCAGTAATATTTTCTGCCTCCTATGGGAGTTTATGCTGATCTAAAAAGAAAAAGAAAAGGAAAAAACACGACTCCACACACATAACACACATTAGAGAACCTTTTGTAATTGCTTTGTAGTGAGAGACAGCATTAAAAATAGACATTGAAGCATTTAAATAAAAAATTATCCAGCATTTCACACTGCAGTCAAATTTTGCATTGACATTTCCTGCAAGGGCAAATGGGAGGGAAAAAAAGCCCAAAGCTTTCAGCATATATTTAAAACAGTATGGCCACAGAGAAATGATTGGCAATGGAGCAATCATCATTCTGCAATTTTCACACAATAAATTGCACAAAACCATTGCAATTTCGTATAAATGTTCCTTTCAGGTGTATTTTTCAGAGTAGGCATTATATTTTATTCTAATGTCCTTTCTTCTTTGCCTCCAACCTAGTTGCATCCCAGAATTTTCATATAAAAGGAATATATGATAATGATCATTTATTATTTGTTTTAGATTTATCAAGGTTGACTTATTTATGTTTAATTAGTATTATTAAGCATATAAATAAAATGAGGAAGTGAAACAAACAGTATGTAAATTATACCATCTTTTTAAAAGACACAGTTTGGGTTGGCAAAAGTCCTGTGACACATGACCTTCATTACATGAAACACTGACCAGGCACCATCCTTAACAATGAAGTTTTATTTTTAAAAACAAGGACAAACTGCATCATTAATAAGTTCTTGGCAGGAAGGTCCAGTGGTTTCCTGGTGAGGTAAAAGCTACTCTACTCTGTGTTTTCAAGGTGGTGGCACCTCTACTGCTCAAACCCATGCCTTCCATTTTAATAGGAAGACTTGCTTATTTGGAGGGAAATTATAAACAATAAGAATAGTCTTTATAACTTATCTGTAGGTCTGTATCTTAGCAATCATCTAATGACTATGTGATCTGCAAGTCTAACTTTCAGTAAACCACATCCTCTTATAGTGGGGAATGTATTAAGCCTTCCTCTCTCCTCAATTCTCACCCTAACTATTCTTAAGAAGGGACCACAGTACCCTCTGCTAGTCCTGAACCAGGACAGAACTACAGCTCAGACTGCAGGGTTCTAACCACAGTGTGGAAAGATGAACTGAAATTGTCAAATGAGTTCTCTTTAAATGCCCTGATCAATCCTGATGGTACAGTGTGAAAAGGGTACAGATGCAGCAGAGTAAGATTCCTTGGCAAAGAGAAAGAATTCAGTCCTCATCAAATCAGTTTAGACTTGTTACCTGGAAGAATGCAGGAAGAACCTCATTTAATACTTGAGGCTGGAACTCAACCTTGTTTTAAAGAAAAGAGAGTTTTGTAATTCTCATTTATACAGATGCTTTGTTGAAGATGCCTGGAGTGAGAGAATTTAGGAAATATATATCATCACACTTACAGCATGCTTGCCAAGGCTGCAGATACCGAGCCACTGGGACACTCTCCTAATTCTCCACATACTGCTGACCCTAGGGCCTTGGGATTCTCAGTGTTGGAAGAACAGCCCCTCTGTGGCATTGGAGATCTTCAAGCATATGGCTGGCCTAAGCTGAGATGGCTTTAGGAATCCTGGGACACTCTATAATGAATACATGCATCTTTTTCGAGGCCTTGATGAGTATGTGTACCATCTGGCAGGCTGCTAGAATTCTAGCAGTAAGCTTAATGCACACATCCATTACTAGAGGCACCATGCTGACCCTACAGTAATACCAGCAAGAAAAAAAGGCAGCCAGGCTACATTCCATCCCCTCTGATCCCATTCCTTCCACCTCTAATGAATGAGCTCAAATGACAGTGAAATCTCTGAGCTCACAGCTTTAATTATGGGCATGTGCAGAAAGAAACACACATAAGAGAAACATAAAGTCTGTAGGGCCTGATTATATTTGTCTTTAAGGAGTTCTTGTCATTTGAATAATACACTACGAATGAGTTAAAAACTGGATTCTACTGAGATTAGATATCACAAGCTATGATCAATATAATCCACTCTTAAACATCAACAAGGCACTGAAACAAGACATAAGCTCATCTCCCTGTTCATCTTTTTGGCCTATTTTCCTCCCTCTCAAAGAGGTAATAGAGTAAGCTATGTAGATATCTGGGGAAAACAGTTCCAGGTGGACAGGAGCATTAGGTGAGAGGGAGGCTGCACTGTCTTGGGGGACAGCAGAGAGGCCGAGCTGAGCAAACGGGTAGAGAAGGAAGATGAAAGATACACACCCTTGCAGAGCAGGCTGGGTTTCACTGGGAGGCCAAGGCTCTTTAAAGGGATATTGTATTTCTCTCAGAGAGCCCACTGAACTGATTCCCAAACAACTCTGTGATGATTTTGATGCTGTCAGAAGACACCAGCTCTATCTAAGTCCTGCTAGAAAAAATTTAGCAAAGATGTGTTGAGCAGAAGAAGGACGTTATCTTCCAGGATATCATGGCTTGGTGTATTTGCCCTATGAAGACAGATAAAACTAAACTTAGGTAAATTATTTGTTCTGAAACTGGTTTTCCAGATGCAAGTAAAAGAAGTCAAACATCAAACACATACATACAGATTAAAGGTTTGGAAATGTAATGAACACAAACATATACGTACGAACTTCTGAGCTATTGTAAAATTTCTTGCATATTATGAATAGCCATTTCTAGGTACATTTTCTGCATACAGTCACACCATTGCTCATCTGTCAGATTCAGCCATCTAGAACCCTTAGCTTCTACTCAAAACTCCATCTCAGGGCCTTTAGTTAAGGACCTGGATGAATCTGTGGCTCAGGGAGCACATGGTGTGCAGTTTCTGTATCATACCAGATCTCATTACACTTTAGAAAAGTCTCACGCTGACCATACCCCACAATTCTAGCAGAATACAACATAGTGCCAAATTACTCTTTGCAACCTGTGGCAAGGACACTTCTCCCAGGTCTGACCTCAGTTATTTTTAAGGAGAACTTACAAAGATTCTAGGTTTTGGGATTCCTCAGGTATAAAAGACAGTATCCACCTTGGTTTATCATTATAGCCTGTTTCCAACAAGACATGTGCACTGCTAGTGCCATTAAGCCTTCATCTGGTAGAGAACAATGAAAAGATCCTCCTGAGCAGAGGATGCGACCAGTGCAAACCAAAACCAACCACCTCAACCACTCTGGACCTTTCCAGTTTTAAAATCAAAGGGTACGATGGGGAGTGAATCTTCACATTGTTTATTCTATGCCATACATGTTTTAACCAGAGACAAATGCACAAGAATAAAATGAACCTTCAGAATAAATTCCAACCAGAAGATTGCAGATTTTAACCAGATGCTACATAAAAGATATCCACCTTGATATTCTGAAAACCACAAATCTGGTGAGAAATTCAAAATGGAAGATGTGAATTCGAATTTAAATATACCACTGGCTACCTGTGTACCTTTGAGCAAGTTATTTAACATCTCTGAATCTTTTTCTTTTTTTGTGCCAGAGACTGAACTCATGACCTCAAGTTTGCCAAGCAGGCACTTACACCACTGAGCTAAATCCCTAGCCCAAATCTCTTTATTTTTAATAATAAAATAAAATTAGAAATCCTTAATTTAAAAAAATAGTGCAAAGATAAAAATATGGTATTAAGTGAGCAACACATAGGCAAAGTGTTCCTAAACTGCAAAATGCTACTCTGACATGAATTTTTTAAAATATATTTCGAGAGCTGACTAGTTGGAAATATAACTTAAGGAACTAGAGATTTTAAAACAATCTGTTTTTACAAAAGTTCTTGGTTATACTACTTATTAGAAGATCTCAGTCATCAATTCCTTCAGTATATTATTTCATCATGAATTTGAGTAAGAATAATGGAAACTCTTTACAATCGATCCAGTATCAAGAGGGAATGTAAGCTAAGGTGTTAAATATACACGTAACACGTTAGAAAGTCCACTGAAATACTCTGAATCTATTTTTTTAAGCAGTTTCTTCTAATTCCAGGTGTATCCTCACACGAACTTCTAAAGTTACTTGAAAGGATGTAATTTTAATTCATTATGAATTGCAAGATGTACCCATTGTTCTCCGGCAGTTTACAGCCATCTCTTTATAATCAGAAAGATGATTTCCTTATGTGAAGCAGAGGCACTTCGGTAGATAATCGAGGCATAAGAAATTTGGAATGGATGGATAGAAAGCAGTTCTCTTGGAGCATCTAGCAAAACAATTCCCCAGGGTCCACAGGCTGGTGCAGATTTAAGAGGGTTCTAAAAATGTCACTGTCAACTACAGAGTATGCTGTATACTTAGAGTAGGAGCTCCAGTACACAGGTAAAGGGAGACACGGTTAAATAAACTACAGTACTGGGCAGGACATCACTGTGACCAAGTGTGGCATGGAAATGAGACACATCAAGGCAGCTCAACCACCTGAGGAAGACAGAGCCAGCAGTCTGCCAGCAAAATGCATGCTCTGGCCACACTTTGCTGATGTCCACTGTATTTGCTGAAAATACCAAAATTACTTCTAACATTACAAACAGGACAGTTCCCCCATTAAAAGCCTGGACTTCTGCCCTCTGAAGAATCAGAAGACAGGTGGTAACCTAGGACTTGCGCTTCCATGAGGTGAGCCTGGCTGAAGCCATTCACTGCCTTCTTCCAATTAGGCATTCTCCAGCCAGCCTCAAGCTCTTTAATCCACCTCGCCCTGTCTGCTCCACTCACCAGCAGATCTGCAGGAATCTGGGTTGCTTTTGTCCAGCTGGAAGAAGCTGGTTGAGAAAGGCTGATTTGACTGACTGACTGGTTATACCGGGGATTGAACTCACGACCTCACATCTGCCAAGCAAGTGCTTGTGCTACTGAGCTAAATCCCCAGTCTGATTATATTTACTTTTAAAAGGCCCAAAATGTATATGCAATCCATTCAGAGAAGCATAGGAGAGCTAGGTAAGCCAAGAAGACCCATAAATTTAGATGGGTAAGGTTAAGGTAGGTCATGGAAGGGCCAGGTTGATGTTTGAATGTTTTTCATCTTACTTTCCCCTTTCATGTGGAGAATATGAAGCAGAGAAGCACATTCCCTTCTTACCCTAAATAGAGCAAATAAGGCTTTTGTGGTTAGGGACTCCCATGAAAAACAGCATTCTTAGACCCTGAAAGAAAAACGCCATCTTTGTGACTTTCAAGTTAGTGAAGCACGTTCATATACATACATCTTCTTCCCTCTCCCCTTCAACGACAACTCCAGAATAGGTGAACATTATTGTCTGATGTCACAGGCGAGAAAGATGGGCCTAAGGACCTTTGTCAGAATGGAATTCAGACAGGACTGGACTGGACTTCTGGCAGTGTGACCCTGGCCTCTCCACCCTCAACAATGCCCCATCTTGTCCTGAGAGGAACATGACGCTCCTTCAGCCTTCCCTGCACCGTGGGCAGTAAGCCCCCATCAGCGGCGGGCCAGGGACTGAGAAGGTTTCTCACCAGGAGAATCTTTCCCTCAGTGAACCCACCCTCAATACCTCAGATGGCCAGGACTTCACTCAGTTATGTCTAGAAACATCCCTTATTTGTTCACAAAAGTCCTGCAAATATTTTGGCAAATAAATTCAGAAAGGCGGAAACGCTAATTATTAGGCAGAGACAAGTCTGCAGTAATAAAATAAACAACAAAGTGCCTTTTCAGCGCTGCTGTTCAATGTGCCTTCCTGTTGCCAGTGCCACGAAAAACACTATGGAATGGGCTAGAGCAGATGGGAGAGGAAACGACTCCTTTAAGGACCTGCCCCGTGGGCACAGAGCTGCCTTTCAGTTTGCTGTAACAGATATCAAAAAGGAAGGGTGGGTAGTAGAATTTGCAGGGAGAGAAAAATAACTTTCAAAAAAATAAAGTTGCTAAGAACACTGTTAGGGCAGGGCACTTACAATTAGTTCTTTAATAATGAACTTTTCTTAAGCTTGGGAAAGAACGACTGGAAAGATTTGAAGGAAAAAGCAAAGATTTCCTTAAATGGTCACTAATGCCCTGAACCAGTGCGCTGTCAGACAAAAGCCCCGAGTGGGGCATTTCACCTGTGGTACACGTGGTGGAGGTCACATGGGGCCATGTGCACCACATCGTCAACATTCTGCCCCCTGGAGGGGGCGTGCCTCTGTGCACTCCGCCCGCTGGCGTGGGGAACCAGACCACTTTTTCTATCCTGCCTGCAAGTGCTCTGTGGGCTGGCAGCAGTCCAGAGGTAAAGGTCTGCACGTTTCAGCAGCTGTCCCTTCAAACTTCCCAAGGCTCAGCAGGGCAGTCATGTTCAGTACCCCAATCAGAACCAGCCACACGGGACCTTAGACACATGACGTAAGAGATCGCCGGCTTTATTTTCTCACCTTTAACACTCAGTATGGCCTTGCCTGCTTGCCCATCTCCTTAGGACCACTACAAAGCAACTTCAAAAATCTAATCAAAGTTCTTTCAACTCAGCCTAACAATGGTTTCTACAGAGCTTTCCTGTGTATTAACACCACATTCTTTCTCCTCATTTGGATTAAAAGTGAAGAATAAAGATCATGAATTCAGTGACAAGCTAAGAGGCAAAGGACTTACAGACCCACTTGAACAGGGCGGCTTCCACTTTTCAAACAAATCACACACTTTCATGTGCCTGAATTCAAACCATTCTCACAGATCAAGCCACTGTACTCTGGCCTATGGTGCAACTCTCTTTAACGAGCAGCTCCACTGCTGGCACCATCTCCCATTTTAAACTCCAAATTGGCTTGTTTACCCCAACAGACTGCTGGGGCACATACTCCTGGCAAAAGCAGACAAACTGCCTGGCAAATGCAGACAAGCTGGCAGCTCACTAAGGCTTCCAGAGTTGACCTGGCCAGGCAATGCCGGAACCACTGTTCTCACTGCCTGCGGAGGTGACAACCCGTCTGCGTGGTGGAAACAAGCATTGGTCTGCCCAGGCTCCCCACCTCTCCCCGCTGGCCATGCTGAAGGCTGTGGCCCTGCACCCTCACCAGGGCCACAGCAACATCACAAGTTGTACCGGAGGTGGTTCTGCCTCCCTTAAAGCAGTCTGGACTGGGCTTGTGGTAGCTGACCTTCCAAGCTGTTATTTGTTAAGGAAAAAGAAAAGGCGCCCTCAGCCTTCAAAATCCAACTCAGAACCAGCGGTAAATATCGAGCCACAAAACGCACTGTTATGTTAGCTAGGACGCCACTCCAGACACACGTTCCATTGAGAAGTATCTTAGCGTGTAGCGTGAAGAAGGGTGAGTGGCGACAGGCACCCAGCCCCATTGAGCAGCACGCAAGCTAAGTGACATCATCCTCACATGCTTTATTAGGCACGAGTACCAAGTGCACACTACTCACCACCCTGTGAATGAGAAGGCATGAGTCACAGGGCCACACCCCCGCTTGCTGGCCCGGCTCACAGCAAAGGACATCACTTACTGCACTGTGTGAGAGTGACTGATAACTCCCCAGGGCTTCCCAGAAAGGACATAATGCCCCACAGAGATGGGTGAGTGAAAACATGACACTCCAAATAACACTGTAAAACCACTTAGTAAGTAGAAATAAGGAATAGTCTCCTATCAAAATTCTATATTCTTCAGTGTCTCACTTCTCCTAAGCCACAACCACAACCCTGACACTAAGGTGGGGTTGGGAATTCGTGGGTTTGACTCTCCCCTCTACAGATCCCTTACTTGCCAGAGCTTTCTATGTCATCTCCCAGCCAACCTGAATGAAAAATGGTCATTTTTTTCTGTCTTCTTAACCCACTTCGTGCTGGCCTATTGGAATTTATCTTCCATCTCTACCACAATCCCACAAAGCAAGAGCTGGCTGCAACTGGTCAGATCCATAGGCCTGTGTTCATTCTTCTCCTACTCGCCCGCTTTGCAGGTCTATCACACCAGTAGCACCTTACCCTTTCAGCCAAGTGTTTCACCTAAGCACCAAGCCAGTACCTCCAACCGGTACACCCCGCACTGACAGCTGCTGGCAGCCTCTATCCTCCTCCTCGGCCTCTCAGCTACCTTCCCACTTCTCTAAACTGGTCTCTTGTTCTATCTGTCAAGAGTTGATGTGTCTCATTCACAAGTCAGCTCTGCCAGAGACACTGGACAGCCCGCCCCCACCTCCCTCAAATCGCTAATTATTACGTATTTGACCGCCTTTGTGCCACCTTTCATTGTTTCTCTCCTCTCTAGCTCCTCTCCCACTGCCTTGGATCTTTCTTTCCTATCTGAACCATGGCAACAGCGTCTATAATCATCTTCTTGCAGCATTCTCCACACTGATACAGGGTGATTTCCAGTGGACATGAGTCAGCGGCATCATCACCTGCTGGAAATCATTCCATAGCTCCCTACAGCCTGTAAGACAGAGTATTTCTGATTACAAGCCCACAGGATTTCCTAGCCCCTTTACTGCTCTAGCTCTTTCATCTCAGTCACATGGGCTTCCTTTTAGTTCCCCAAACCTGGCAAGCCCATGAAGACCTTCACACTTTTTCTCCGTGAGGTTCTCTTGGCCTCACATTGTCCTTTGTCCTAAGGAAACACCGGCACGCATCCCTTGTGACCCAACTCAAATATTTCCTTCCCCCCTCCTGCTCTCCCATCTCCACTTCATGACCCCAGACACCATCACTCCTGTCTTTTGCCTCCTACAGTATCCTGGGCATCTCTACCCCAAGTCTATCTTGCCCAGGGTTCCTGAGTTCCCTGCCAACTACGACTTCCCCTTTCCCCAGCTCCTACTGAGGATCTGGCAGCGTGTAAATACATACTTGGTAAATGTTTACTGGAGGAGAAAAAAGAGATGTCACCCTCTCTTAGGCCTTCACACACAGGTGTAACTTCAGTCTCTCTTTCTGTACAAAGCTGTATTTACAAATCTACAGATACATATTATTTTATGAAACAAGGTCATTGCTAAGTTGGGAGAAAAAGAATCCAGCCAAGCTCTACAGTGGCTTGAAACCAGAGAGGAAAAGACTGAGAAAGCAAGGTTTTCAGATAAAGTTCTCTCAAAATAGGTAATGGGGAGCATGATTATGTTCAAAATACATCATACACACTGAACTTCTCCTCCAAAAAATGCGATAAACAGTAAGATGAGAGGGTGATGGGAGGGGAAATAATTAAAATATGTTACATGCACGTACAAAGCTACCAAAATGAAATCCATTAATCTATGTAACAATACGCACTAATAAAAAATGTGGGGAAAAGATAAAAAGATGCCTATCACGTAGAACATCTCTCCTCCTGCCAAGGAATTTAAAATGTTCATTCATAAAGTTTCCTGATATGTCTAATTTTCTCAATATTCCAGGCAGGGGGTGGAGTCTGTGGGTTCCTAGAAAGGACCGCTGGATTATCCTCTGAAGTGACTCTCGTTCTTACGGAAAGCATTAAAGAAGACCCAAATTCAGTGGCACAGATCTGTGACACGGAAACTGTCTCTACATTACCTTTCTAATTACTCTGCTTTCCTTCCTACCTCCCAGCTTCTGTTTCGCATCTCTGCTCCAGTAACTGTGTCCCCGCCTGATCTCTCCAGTTGGCTGCCAACCAGGTCCGTTTGGGGGGTGCTTACATACAGGCCTATTCTGGGGATGATTACAAACGTTGGTAGCCCCACACTGTGCACAGTTTACTTTGCCTACTTTTAATTGTTGCTTTACTTCTGTACTATAGAGACCCTTTTCTTTCAGCTCCATTATCTTTAAACTTTGTGCAATATACACCCAATACCAACTGAGTCAGCACTTCCTTTTTCAATGCACTGTTTCAGAGCAAGGTGCCTTGGGTGGGTGGGGTTTAAACGTTTTATTCTCCCAAATTCTGGGTTTAAAAAAAAAAAAAATTCTGGGGATTTAGTTTAGTGGCTCCAGCGCTTGCCTGGCAAGCATGAGGTTGTGAGTTCAATTCCTGGTTCAAAAAAAAAAAAAAAGTCAGCAAAGGTTCCTGTTCTTATGAACTGAATGCTGAAGTAAACGGAGAAGGTGACAAAGTCAATAGGATATGGAAAAATGAGATTTTGCAGATTATTTTTAATGGGGATCAACTGCTGACACAGAATTAAGAGTTCATACTTGATTAAAAAAAAAATGAAAGGGGAAATCACCAAATTTCCAAGTGTGGGGTGGGGTGAGGGCAGAACTTGCATGCCTGCACCCAAGACAACAGATAGAGAAGAAAACCCCATTCTATTCCACTGGTGCTGCAAAAAAGTCTGCATACTTGCCGTGCGACTGAGCCCTGCACTCACGTCACCAGATTCTGCTTTGCCTGCCTGCATTCAGGCTCCCATGCACAAGCCCTTCAGCGACGCAAGAGGACAGGGACAGGAGTGTGATTGTGCAGAAGAAGAATGACAAGGCAACCCAGAATCAGTGTGCTCTGCCTGCGGAGACCCTGGGTCCTTGGGAGGGTGCACAGGGTGCGCTGTGCCTGGCCTCACCTCTGGCAGGGCCCTGTGTCGGCGGCAGGCTCTAAGGTTGACCCTTCATCCTTGCACACCAGTGTGCATTTACACTCTTTTTCCACTTCGTGTCATGGGTTATTTCATCCCAAAAGACAGGAAATTTGTCAGCCCAAAGGCAGAACTGGGCTGGGGTTATGTTCCTGAGTGGCCCTTGCAGTCTATTACTATGCTAACTTCTTAGCTCCCAGTCAGAAAGTAAGGACACGAGATCTATGATATCAAAGGCACCTTACAAAGTTTGAAACAATGCATGTAAGTAGTACTGACAGGGCCTAGTGCAAGCCAAATAGTTAATATGTACTGTGGTGCCTTATTATTATATTATCATTTATACTACTACATTTTTCAGATTCTGATTTTAGTCAGTGTCAGTGTAAAATTTATTTCAAAAATCATTCAACAAGAAAGCAAAGCAAGGAGGTCCTTCTCTTCACCAAGAACAAGACGAGACAGTCTTCCTGGAAGTTCAAATGGATTACCAGTGTTTATCTATTATGCCACGCCCTAGGAACCTTGATCAAGGGACGGTTTACAAAATAAACCTCTGATATGTACAATCATAGGTCACAGAGGAGGCATGCTTGGTAGAACACAGAATGGCTACTCCTGTGTGTCCTATTACTCCATTAAATTTCAATTTAATATATTTGTGAAATTACTAACCCCCCAAAAAAAACCAAAGGCACTATTTCATCAGAAAAAGCAATTATCTAATACCCACCCTGTCCCATTTCTAAGAATTTTCCACTATTACATAAACCACCTAAATGAATTTTGGAGCACCAGCAGGCAAGAGGACAGATTGTGCTAAAATATGTTAATGTGATAATGATAAGCCACTGCTATAGGAAAAAAATGAGCATGTGTATGTTCCTATAATTATTTTTGAACCTACAAGAATCTCTATTTTTATGCTGTAATCCAAGATAGTCACACAGATCATTTATCTTCCTTACATCCTGTGTACTTCTTATAATTCTGACATGTAGACTGATAAGTACATAGTACAGAAGATTATGGAGTTAACTGTTGGAAAAGTGCTCAGTTTTATCTGTTTCTTTCTTCACTTTTAGCCCAGAGATTAATGTTTGAAAGACTACTAAAGATGTGACGGCTAATGAACAGCGTGTCACAAGAAATAAAAGCTTTTGAGGTCAGACTTAAGAATGCCCACAATTACTTAGGAATTAAAGGTTATATTAATTTTCAAATCATACTTCTGGAAATACGTTACACTGGAATTATCTGGGAATGCTGAGCAGAAATAGAGAAAACACTCGCCGTGGTGCAAAACCAAACACAGCTTAGGCAGGGTAAGTGGCAACCATGTGCACGCTGGGAGTTTTCTGTTTGTTGACTCCTTCAAGTTTGTTTTGTTTGTATTTACTCTTTTTTTTAAGATGCCTCCAAAGCCCCCAAACAAGCAAGATGTGTGAATGTCCTATTTTCACAGCCCTGGGTTGCTTTACTCACCATTAACATATATGCGAAGAATGCTTTTAAGGAGATGAGGCAATGGCAAGCACACCTGGTCATGCATACAACAGCCAAGCTCCCTGGAGTGGTGCGCGAGCCTGCCCGGCCTGGTACAGCAACAGGGAACAAGGTGCCAGCCTCAGACTCTCAGCCTGGCGTCTGCACTCACAGCTCCCTAGAGAGCAATGTTCTAGGCCTGCACTGTGATTCTGCTTGATATCCCTCTTAAACTAGATCAAGGTCTCATGGCTGTTTCTCTCTGCCCTCTATGAAATGAGACCTGTTTTGCAGGAAAACATACAACATGTCTATCAGATGGGAATAAAAGTACTGTAATTAAACATGAAGAAACAAATGACTACTCCTAAAACACACGCCATCGTGGGTGATGTTATTCTGTGAATCTGTTAACACATCTGGAAGCAGGATAATGAGCTTTAACCTCCTAACAGAGTCCCACTACACACGGACAAAAACATGGTTAGGAGCACTCTGAACAAAAGCCCCCCGGCCAGCCGCATGGTAAGAAGCACAGTGCGTGCCAGTCAAGTGGAAGGATCTGTTGCTCTGTTGTATGTTTTCCTGCAAAACAGGCCTCATTTCACAGTTTCCCAATAATAAAGGAAGCCGTAAGGCTGTGTTTGTGTTGTATATATAAACTATTACAACTATAAATTAATGAGTGATTGGGTAGATTTGCTCAACCTTTTAACAAACTAAGGCAAGTATGATTTTTTTCCAGAATAAGGAAAAATATTAATGATACTGATATTTTGCGAGCAGTATTTCACAATTTAGAAGTAGCAGAAGGTAACAACCATGAGACTGCTGTGTAAGGAAAACTCTTAAGGAGGCTAGGGTTACTCCCAACTTTAGAAACAGAGACTAAATCTTTCAATACAATCATAACAGGAGAGACTAGTACAGACAACTGCCTATCAAGATTAAGGAAACTTTTTCATTTAATTACTTTAAAATTACTTGTATGATACATGATAAATTTAATTTACTAGTACTTTCTAAATGGATCTCTTCAGCAGGTAACTAAAAATTACTCCAGGAATAGTCTGTGTATTAATTAAGCTTGGTTATGTTTTCATTACTTAATTTTATAAAAACAGTAATATGAAATAAATAGAAACTACTGAAACAGAATCTCATAGCAGCAATTTTTAAACATATTTCTCTGTGTAGTTAAAGGAGCATTTCGTGACGAGAGTGGAAGCAGAGGCATTAGTACCACCCAGACAGACCCCTCTTCTCAGCTCCCTCTGTCCCTGAGCCCACGCTCCCTCCTCACTGGCTTCCACTTGACCACTACCACCTCCAGCACCACGGGAAGCTGGGCAGGGTAGCTGAGCCAGGCTGGGAGGGACGTTCACACCCATTAGAGCTTGAGTGGGTGAAAAACCCAAACATGGAATTGGCTGGACAGTCTTCATCCCTGCTGGCATCAGCATCCTGCTACCTCAGGCCCTTCTCTTTACCAAACATGGAATGGTGTGTTGTGAAATTCAATTACTTTCAACAGGCGTCTAGCACGTGACCTGTATCTCTCAGCTTTGGGTGATCAGGAATGTGCAACTCCCTGAAACACCAACTAAACACTATTACACTTATTTACATCTGTGTTTCAACTGCAGGGATCCAAACTATATATATTAGAAAACTCTATTCCAACCTAAACGGCCAGGGAGTAGAAGAGAGGCAGAAGAGGGTCGAGGAAAGAAGGAGGAGGGCTACCTAAATTTCTGCCCTGAATACTAATGCCTGTTAATACTGAAAGGAAAGATCTTTATACTCCTTAGAAGGCCATTTTCTTTCTTCTGTTTAACTTAATGAAAAAAACAATTTATAGGTAAAACATGTTGAGATGGCAATAAATGTTTTTCTCTCCAGTTCTGAATTGAGGTTACATGTTTCACATAGCATTAAGCTTCCTTTTATTTCCTTACAAACTTCCCCAAAGCTTTTTTAAACAGAGCTGTCATCTCTGTTTGTTCCAGTCTCTGATTTACAAAGACTCCATGGATGAGAGTAAGTACCAAGTAGGAAAGTTACTGCAGCATTTCCATTACAAACCAGCTTTTGCATCTACTCTTCTGCTTTCCACAGCAGTAGCTTCTGCTCTCTCTGGCCCTGACAATGGCAGCAGAGGAGGAATGTAAGTTCAAGGGGCAGTGGAAGGTTTTCATTTCTGGCCCAATCATAGGACTGAGCTGCTAAACCCAGCCGTAGTTATAGATTCTCAATCTAGAGATAAGACTTTTGGCCATGTAACCTGAGAGAGCTTCCCAACACAAAACACAGGTTGACCCAGCTGGGGACCATTGCTGGACACCTGCATTTAGGGAGAGATTGAAGGCTGGGTTCTCTATCCCCTTTGCCCTCTGGGGTGACCACAGCCACAACCTTCATCTCACTGCCAGAGGAGGGCCTGGTGTCCACTTCTTACAATTCACCTCATCACCTCGGTCAGGCTCCTGCTCTCAGTGCACTACTGACACAGCTCTCTGACGACCCTCCGAAGACCCACCCACAGCTTTCTCTCAGTCCTTATCTGCCTCCACAGTCCCTGGCACATCAGTTGCTTCCTTCTCCTTGGGACTGTGCCTTGTGCTCCATCGGCCTCTCCTCCATGCTCTTGGCTTTGCAGTTTTCTATGACTGACCCCATGTGCAATTCTTCCCCAGAACCTACGCCAAGTCTGGTGTTTTCCTCTTGTACCAACCCCTTGTACCAGACCGGACATTCTCTGGGCTGCAACTACCACCTGCATGTAAGTCACACCCAAGCTTCCTGCTTCTTCAGCCCATGCCTTCAAAAGAGCCTGAACTTACTTTGTAAAAGCCTAGGGAACCTAAGTCAGTTTACTCTTCTTGGCCTCTTCCTGCCTTTCCCGTTTGTGTTAGACTCTTTCCACATCTACCCTTCAGGTCCCGCCATCAGCTATAAGTACCTACTTCCTGGATCAGTTTTGCTCCACACGTCACCCGCAGTAGCACAGCCCCCATATTTCCCATGCTGACATCACCTGCGGGGGCACCAACAGCCTGATCTAAGCACAAACCCCTAAGGTCCTCTCTAGTCCCATTTGAACAATTTTCTCTACTACTCCACATTACAATTGTGACGCTCCACACAGTCTTGATGAAAAACAAAATGAAATCCAGAACCTAAAAGCTAATGCATATACATCCGTATAGTACATTTAGCAAAGTAATCCTATTGTGTAATGGATTTTGTTTGTTTTGCTTTTATCTATAGAAGGTGGAGGTGAAATATAATTCATTTTAAAATGTCATTAAACCAGTACCACATGTTGACCCATTTATCTGTTTGGCTAGCCAGGGTACACTTAAAAAAAAAAAATTAATAAGACATTATTAGGATAAAGCCTGAAAATATGATTTTAAAAAGCTCCTGTCTGTGTAATGTAGAATCTTTAAAGTAAAGGAGTAACAGTGGCCTTTTAATCTAAAGACTTCATTGACTCTAAGCCCTGGTGACCATAGATCCAGTGATAAAAGGCCCAAAGCACAAGAAAATTAGCTCATTTTGATGTCCATTTCTTTGTAGATTTGGATATACGATGTATAACAGCATCTTTTCTATGGAAACCAAGATTTTTGCGTACATTTATAAAAATACATACACTCATGTATTTGCGGGGAGAGAGAAGTAGCTTCAAGCTAGCACCAGCCACCAAGCATACAGAGAAGCCTAGGGTCTGCCATGCAGGGTGAAGAATAACTACATGAACCTATCTTATAGCTATTCTGGATCTTAAAAAAGAAAAGCTCTTGTTGATTCAACAAGCTACTTGTGAGCTAGCAAAATCACAACTTTCTGCACTCCATTTAGTAAAGAATGTAGTGATAAAAAAATTTAATTTCTTGAAGAAAAAAACTCCTTAAATAAATACATGGACATGTGTAACTTATCCTTTGAATCAGAAAGGGTAGAAAACCAATGTGTGGCTTCATGCAAATTTTTGCAAGGGAGGCTAACATTCTATTCTTGCCCATTTAACACAAGCCATAAAATACCTCCATGCTCAGATCCCTAGGAAGGCTCCCCAGAAAGCAGAATCCATCTTTGCCGGTAGCACGGCTCAGAGATCTCCAAGCTGGGAGAACGGAATTACTCAGAGGTGAGGGTTTCCTCTAGCTTTAACTTCTAAGGCTCACACAGCTGGCTCTCTACAGGCCTCTGTGACAGTCAGTGCTCTAGGCAGGCTCCTCGGATACTAATGCCTCCAATGCCACCAGGCGCCTGGACAAGAGGAGGCACAAGATCTATAGATGAAGGAACCCAGTGTTGGAAAAAGTAAGTAATAATGTCCAAGATTGGGGGTGTGGGGTGTGGGTGGTCTGTCTAAAGACTACTCATCTCACTGTTAGAAGCTCTCAATGGAGGCTGACAGTCCTGGGAAGGTGCTGCTCCAGACTGCAGCATGCTACCGACAATGAATGGTTGGGACAAGGAATTTCAAATATCCCGCAACATAGTGGGCAGCACACACTCAAAGAAGACTTGTCTAGTCCCAAATGTAATAACGGCCCTTGCCCTATCAAAGAACAATGTGCTGTGACGCTCTTGGAGTGCGCCAATGAAGGAGGAGAAGCCACAGCGAGAGGCTTCTGGGGGCCTCACCAAACAATGCCATCAATAGGCTGAGGAGGGCTGGGGTCAGACACCTCCCAGTAACACGTGTTACTGCACTCTTAATCAATAGTATGTAGCGATATAACAACAGATGGAATGGTTTAAAGAAGACTTTACTAAATGCTTGAGAGTAAGAATAAGGGAAACAAATGCAGGCTCAAATGTAAAACTAAATAACATGGCTTCTCCTATCTCACTTCTAACCTCCATGCTGGACATCTCACCACTCTGATACTCAGAAAACTACCCCGACATCAGTGGTCTTTGGGAAACAAATCCCAGAACGAAGCCAGGCAGTGATATTCGCTGTGGTTCCTGCACTCGGAAGGGCTGAGGTGCAAGGACAACGTAAGCACAGATGTGCCACAAGGATAGGGGAGCCATGCCAGTGGTGGCACATGCCTGTAATGCCAGCACTTGGGAGGCTAAGGCAGGAAGATGGCTCTGAGTTTCGGGGTCAGCCTGGGCTATGTTAAGTGAGATTCTGTCTTAAATAAAATACAGGAAGAGGAGAAATGCTTGTTTTAGTTGATAAGAGCTCTAGTTGTAAAAGCAGTGAGCAGAGGAGGCACCAGAGAATGAATCATGGCAGAACAGATCAACTCTGGTACCACACGGAAAAATAAGAGCACACAGGAAGACAGAGCACAGAGCGAGTTCGGCACTCTCCTTGGTTTCCAACGTTCATGCCCTTTGGAGAGGGAGGGATTTGTCTGAGGCCCCTTCCATTGCAGGGTTATTTTAGGCTAGATGTGTCCCCCGCTGGAGTTCATCACTCTGCCTAAACAACAAACTCTACTCATCGCAGTCCATAGTGGACAGAATGATGGACCTCAAAGATACCTGTAGGTCTTACTCCCAAACCTTATGAATACACTACTTCACTTAGCAAGGGGGCCTAAGGGTGCAGGTAAAATGAAAGTTGCTCCTCACTTGATTTTAAAATTGAGAGATGACCCTGGATTATCAGGATGGGCCCAACGTGATCTCATTTAAAAGTAAATGAAAAAATAAAGAGGTCAGGGTGATGCACAGAGAAGGTGCTGACCTGTGCTCATGGCTGAGAAAGTGGAGAAAGGGATCTCAAGCCAAGGAGCATCTCTGGAAACTGGGAAAGATAAGAAAACTGATTTCCGCCAGAGCCTGCAGGAAGAAATGCAACTCCACTGACGAATTTCGCGCTGGCCTGTGTGGCCCTGCCCCTGGTTAGTACTTCCAAAGGTTCTGCGCTGCTTAAAACCACCAAGGTTGTCGTAACTTCTCGTAACACCAACAAGAAACTTCTAACTGCTTTTCAAGTCTGGTTCTTGTTTTCCATTCAGCCACAGGGGAAGCAAGAGATGGGAGTGCTTCAAAACGACCAAGAGCTGGGCCAGATAGCTTGTAAGTAGCTTTAGCAATTCTTCCTCATTCAGTCAAGGGTTATGGAAGATTTACTCTGTGCTAGGTACTATTCAGATGCTGAGAATAAAATGAGATTAAGATACAGATCTCTACCCTTGCATAGGGTAAAGAGGCATATGGAGTCATGGTTCAGTATCTGGGAGTAATCAGGACAACTTTCCTCTTTCCAAAATCTGAGGCTGCTCAAGTCCCTCGTATAAAACGGTGCAGTATTTACATATAACCTATGCACATCCTCCTATATACTAAAGTGATTTCTAGATTAATTACAATGCACACATAAGGTAAATGTTGTACTGAACTGTTTAGGGAATAATGACAAGGAAAAAAGTCAGTACAGACAAATTTCTTAATGATTACTTTCAGTCTGCAGTTAAACCTAAAGCTGCGAATCCGTGCATGTAAGGAGCTGACTGTATAAACTTAGTCACTGTATCAGAAGTTGAAATGCAGTTCCATGGGGACACAGACCCAATGTCTGACTCCTGATAGTCATGGAAAGACTATCATACCTGATAAATTCTGCTTCATATTTAGTTATGACTAGCTGGTAAAATAAAGTTGGGTAGTGGTTAAAAAACTAAAACTTCGAACATAACAGATCATCATAGTCAAGATGATTACTGATGATATCTTGTCACTCTCTACTGACTGCTACGGCTGAGCAAACTAACAAATTATCAGTTGTATTTATTAGTCACATTATACCGATGGACAAAATAACTCAATCACAAGTAATTCTCTAGAAATTTCAGACAGTAACTTCATAGTTGTATATAGCAGCTATAAAAATACAAAAACTGAGTTCTTAAAATGTAAACTAAATATCACTATTTTACACTGAAAAATGAATATAAATTTAGAAAATCTACCTTTCAAAATGGAGGCACACATGCATGTATATTGTAATGTTTTCATACGTTGCATTGTAGGCACAGAATTAAAAGACATTCTCTCTATTGAACTTTGAAATAGGTTAGTTAATGAGCTGGAAGAAGGGCCCAGCTGGAAACAGTGCCCAGGTCTGAGAGTGCAGCTCAATGGTAGAGTATTTGCCTAGAATATAGGAGGCACTAGATTCAATCTCCAGCATCACAAGAGGCCCAGAACTTCTTAGTGGAACAGAGTGTTCTGAACATTCTTTCACACCTTTCAGCCATGGTGACATCAGCTTGCACTGCTTTTCCCACTCCCCACTTCCACGCCTAGCACAAGAACTGCCTCCTTGGTAAAACTGCCCGAGGGTCCCATCTCCTAGGAATGCTACTCTGCACCTGCCAGCACTCCCTGTGCCAATCATCGGGCCCAGTGCACGCAGAACTTTTCTGTTGGATTTATCTATTCATTTATACTCCCTCAACTGGGTGGAAAATACCACAGAAGCCAGTACCAGATTCCAAAATTCCTTTCATCACAAATACTGTTTTCTTTTCTAAACTACTTCAAATTTACATTATTTTGCTCCTTACAAACTATTTGAAACCATTTTTGGATCATAACTGATTCAAATAAAATATCCCTAATAAGATCCAGGCTTGTGCCCTAAAAATATGGTAGGTCCTTAATAAAACATTACTAACTGATTTAAAATGTTGAATCAAATTTTCATTCATAATATTCGTGTGTATTCATGTGAAGCAAACCTGAAAGTATACAAATGGAACAAAGCCAGCAAGAGGAAAGCACAGCTAGAACCAAAGCATAGTGCTAACCTATTTCCAGGTGACCTTCTGGGGCACAAAGGCAATCTTCCTTTGTGAGTGAAAGGAAGAGTGACAGCAAACTGGGGTTAGAAGCACACAGGAACACAGACGCAGGACAACAACCAAACTCTCAAGTGCAAGTAACTGTGTATTACAGTTGCTTGTAATTGAGAACCTGCTCATCCCATCTGGATTATCTGTATCTACAACATGATGGAAAAGGACTAGAGCTGGATCTAAATGACATGCAGGAATAAAACCTTCTTCCTCCAAAGTCCCACCTCCAGAACTCCAGTAGGCCATGTGCATAATTTATCAAGCTTGATCAGCAATTTAATTTTGCAATGTAAATTTATGTAAAATCTACCAGCCCTGTGCATAAACATCAGCCATCTCAGACCTCAGTAGAGTCAATTTTACTTAAGGGTAGTGAACAGTTATGAGTTACCAATACCCTGAAATCTTTCCTTGTAACAGATGCAACAAGGAGAATCATCAGCATATATTAGGACATAATTTAGAATTCATAAGTATATGTCATATACATAGTATATGAATATATTGTATGATGTATACTAAGCAACATTTACTTAGAAATTACAGCAGTTCTACTACTACATCAACTCAGTCACCTTATGCTTGATGGTACAGATAGCTACTCAATTCAAACCAAATATTTAATTCTGTATTTAATTTTGATGGTCACATTTTATACATCTGTAACAGTGCTTTTCAAACAGTCAACTCTCCTTGAATAGAGTTTATGAATTATGAATCAGAGGAGACTTAATGACTTATAGCACCATTTAATTAATGTACTCTGTTTCATTTTGTTTTTAGACCAGTTTAAGGCCAGCCATATAGTTGAGGCTGGCCTTAAATTTGCAATTTACCTGCCTCAGCCTCTGGAGTGCTGGGATTACAGGCTTACACCAACCTGCCTATTTAGACTAACTTGTAATAAATCGACAATTTATTAGGGTTCTTCTTGAATGCTGACATTTCCAAAAATTAGCTTTAAAAAGACAGCTTACCTCTTCAAGAAATACAAAAGCTAAGTATCAGGAAACAAAGTGGATTCATAGGTACAGCCCATATACTTCATATTATGAACATTACCTTCAATTCTCTCCCTACTGTCACTGTCAATATTTATTGATGTAAAATTTTATTTCTAAACAAACTAATCACACAAGTAATTATTCATTCCATCATCATCTCAAATGGAATAAAACAAAGAACACTGACATTCTGGAGAGGAAATTTAGCTGTGTATTTTGTAAGACAAGCCTAATTAAATGAAGTCAGAATATTTATTTCCTACTCTTTTTCCATGTTAAGTCATTTTCATTCACAGTAGAAATAACTAACCACAATTCCTAAGTGTTTAAAGAAAAAATATCAAAAGAAAGATGACAAAAATTACAGGTCAGACTTTTCCTGTGTTTATCAAAATATTTATTTAAAGGGCATATAAAGTATTTATAAAAGAAGACAGGGTATATGTAGGAACATAATCATTTGGGTCAAGAAGGCTACATAAATGTAATCAACTTATGGAGAATTCTGAAGTATTAGTCCCTCTTGAGATACATAATTTAGTTACCCAAATTGGTAAATAACCGTGTTTGCTATATAAATATAGTAATGAAGAAATTAAATCTTCTTCAAGGAATTAAATCTTGAATACTACTCTAACAGCTTCATTACTCTGCTAAAACATTTTTAACAGCTCTCAAATGTTTGAAAAATAAAACCCTAATTTCACAGTGTAGCCTATAAAATGATCCTTAATCTGCCCACATCCTACCTGTGTCATTCTGTGATTCAGAACCTCTTAACAGAGCCATGATTCATTCTCCTCCCGATGGACTCACTGCCTTGCCTGTGTACACATCTGCTCCCTTTCAGGAATGGGCTTTATTTCCCTGTTCCTCAAGGCCTACACAAGCTCTCCTTTGTCACTAGCCTTTCCTGGCCACTTCAGCTGTAGAGAATTCTGATAAAAGTTAATTTTTAAGTTTGATAGATACATATTTGATGTGTATATGTGAAAAAGTTTGTAATTTATATATCTACATGGATACAGAAATAGATTCTCTTGTGAGAAGTGCTGTAATAGTATAGATTTTGTCTCTGAGGTCTCTGAATTACTCATAATCAGAAACATGGTTGGAATAAGATGATAAATAAGTTTCCTTTAACTTCTTAATTCTTTTGGGGGGGGGGTATCGGGAATTGAACTCATGACCTCGTGCTTGCCAGGCAGGTGCTTAAACCACTGAGCTAAATCCCCTGCCCAACTTTTTAATTCTTTTCAATAAATCTTTAACATAATTTGTTGCTAAGTCTGTAAGATTTTTTTTTTAAATGGCTAATGAAAAACTTTTAGATAATTATCTTTGGGGATAATTAAGTTATGTGATACTGATAAACACATTTATTACATACGAATGAAGTCCCAGGAAGCAGTCTGAAACCTCACAGACAGTTCCATGTATTTTTGAGGAGTTAGCATTTTTACCCCCAATAGCTAGCCTGTGTCCCAGCAATGCCTCTCTTGAGTAAAACATCTGGTCTACCAAGAGCATAAATGGGTAAACTGTGGTACATTCATGTGGAATACCAGAAGGCAGGCAAACATGAAGCCAAACCAATAATATACACAAGCACACATAAAAATGTGAGTGTGCAAAGCCAGACACAAATATTACACACAGTAAGATTCTACTCCTAGGAAACTTGAGAATAGGTAAAATGGATCTGTAGTCACAGAAGCGGGCAATCAGTCACCAGGGGATGGAACACTAACTTCTAGGAACACACTGGAGGATGACAGAAATGTTCTACATGTTGATGGTATGGACAGTTGCATGACATAAGTATTTGTCAGAATACCTTATGTTGTGCCCTGGAAACAGGGACACTATGTTCAATGTAGGTTACACATGAAAGCTAAATTCAAAAACTTTTAAAAGTTTAGTTGTGACCATCCCTACAACATATACGACAGGTTATATACAATAGCCACAGAATCAAAAAGTGACAGAAGATGATTCTGGCTTTTTTTCTTTGAATATCTTTCTATTTTCTTAAGTTATAATGTTCTAGGTTCCTAAGAAAAGAAATTACAGTCTCTTACCCAGCACTACACTCCTCCCATGTTATAATTACTACTCAATTACAAGTTTGGCATTCTTATTCAAAATCTGAAACTTTTTCAGCACCAACATGACATTATAAGTGGAAAATTTCAGGGAATGAAACTTTATTTCATAAAATTATTTAAAAATATGACACAAAATTATCTTCGGGCTATCTGTATAAGGTATATATGAACCATAAATTAATTCATTTTTAGACTTGGGCCCCATCCCCAGGATATTTCATTCTCTATATAAAAATATTCCAAAATACAAACCACTTCTGGTTCCAAGCATTTCAGATAATGACACTCAACAAGTATTATCCTTAGGAATCAGGGACTACTGGTACCTAGAGTAGCTAGTTCAGTGGTATGCTCAGGTGAGAGGGCTGAATAAAGCAATTCTCAAAAACAGCCAGACTGGCTTAAACTTCTCCCTGCCTCCGATCCGTTTCATCTCTCCTTCAAAGGCAAAGTTTTCAATAGTGTTTATTGGTAGATTTATCTCTCCTTAACCTCACTTTGCTTTGCTCCCAAGTTTTGACTCCAACATGATCAGCTGCCAGATGAAGTTGATAAGGATGTGTCATTAGTTTAAAGAGTGCCACAAAAATTTTACTCTTTTCTGATTTACTGCAGAAACACAAAAATTCACCATCAGAATGGACAAATAAGAAACTTATGGTTAACATCAAAGAGCACTTGCCATAAGAGAAAAAGAAATCCTCCAAAAGAACAATTTGCGAGATTTTATTATTACTATCTGAGCAACAGTGGAATTTCCCAGGGTGTGTGTATGTGCATGTGTTTCCATAAATGGCCAAAGGCAAGACAGCAACTGAAACTTTGTACAAAACATTGCCTATGCCCTAAATGATCTCATGTATCTGAATTTAATGTTTTACCTTATTCCAAGGCTAATAAGGAACGTTCCTTCAAATCAAGGAATAGGTAGTGGTGAATACATAAAATTTCCTGAATGGTAAATGCTATTATTTGTCAGTCTTATAACTTTTATCACAAACTTCCTACCACATCCAAACTATTAGAAAAAATTCTACACATGTTTAAAGAATCTTCTCTGCAACAAGTTAGGTCAATGGAACTATACATATACAATACAAATGGACTGTGGTATGACTGTGAAGTCAACACTCAAAAATTAGCTAAACTGTTAGGATCTAAGTTCTCAGGAACGTAAAAGCCCAAAAAACAATTTTTTTCAACTGTATCATTTCCCTCTCTAAAGAACTGGAAGTTAACTCTTCGCTATAAAAGGAACACTGGGTAAATCACATGTGCCATATGTTATGGTGCACATACAACTCTATCATTTAATAAATTTCCTGACTTGAGGAAACTCATAATTATATCAATAAATTTCACCTATGAGGTAAAGATTACAAAGCACATTTTGACCAACTTCAATACAGTGAGTACATACCCACAAATATGTGAATGGCATGGAAGAGATTATCCTCCATCTCATAGGTGGGAACACAGAAGCCCACAGAAATGCAGATCAAATCGAAGATCTCACATATAAAGGATCTCTAGGTTTCTAGCTCCTATTCTTAACAGCAGACCAGCCTTTGTACAAGTGCAACACACGGACATATGAAAGGGGGCTTAAGGAGACACAGAAATTAACAGGATATATCTGCAGGTTTTGCAAACTTGATCATGCAGTCTCCCAGGAGTAAAAACCAGTATGAAAAGGACAGCAAGTTCCAGGTAAAAAGGTTTGGTCTCAAGAGTAAGAGGATACTCCAGATCAGGAGACTATTCCCACAAAGGCACTGAAGAGAGGAACAGCAAGCAAATTTGCTCCACTGGAAGGAAGATTGTATTGCAAAGCACAACAGAATAAGGTTTTGCATTCATCCTCTGGGGCTTAACCTGATAATGTTACAACACTCAAACACATTACTTAGCAAAAGCTCGCTGAAGAGGAGAAACAGAATGCAGTAATGGTGGTGAGCAGATGTTTGTAAGCATAATGAAATGTCTTCATCTGCTTTCACACTGAACACTTACAGGGTAGATGGTACAAAAAGGAAATAAACATTATTATCTATTTTTGAAGCTTGACTTTACCCTTAAGGGAAAGAAATGCTTATGTCTTCCTTAACGGGGATTATGTATTCTCTAACAGAGCTAATGGTAGAGATGCTTGTTTACTTTGTATTTATCTTCAGTGTTCCCAGGAAGTGAAAATTTCACCCCAAACAAAACTTTGTATCAGAGTCTAGTCTTCTTACAGTGCAAACAATACATGTAGGAGTTTGCTGAGAGGTGTCTTTGTCTCAGTGGCACTTCTTGACACAGGAACAAGGATGGAAGACAGGCACCCATTAACCCAACCTCCCAACATTTGGGGAGGCGAAAGCAAGAGGATCACATGTCGAGCCCAGTCTGGGCAACCTAAGAAGGCTGGGGTGAAGCTCAGTGCAAAAGCCCTGGCTTCAATCTCTATACCAAAACTACATTAAATTAAATTAAATTAAATTAAATTAAATTAAATTAAATTAGGAGCTGAGCACAGTGGCACAAGGCACAAGACTGTAACCTGAGCTCTTCCAAAGTCGGGGGGGGGGGGCAGGAGGATCACAAGTCAGAGGTTGGTTTGGACAACTGAGAAAGACCTTGTCTCAAAAATTAAAAATCAGAAAAGGGCTGTGCATGCACTCAGTGCTCCTGAGGTTCAATCCCCAGTACGGAGTGAAAGAGAGAAGCGGGGAGGCGGCTCACAGAGGAGAAGCAATAGGTGTTTCCCAGGGTCTTAGACCCCCACGTATCTCAGCTGAGTCCAGAGGGAAGGCAAATGTGTTTCTCCATGGCTCGGCTTCCTTCTCTGGAATTGGTGCCCTGCTGCTGGCAAGACACAGACTCACGGCACAGTGGCTGAGGTTCCAAGATGCTCTTGCTCCCACAGAACTCCTGGGTCCCAACCTATCCCACTGCACTCCCCTTTAATTCAGCAGCGAAAGGGTTTGAGGGTATCATTAGACACCAGGAGCTTTACCAGAACCGGTTATTTCAGGAAGTCCGGGGAGTCTCTGGGGCAAAGGTTCTTCCCTAGATCTTTTCAGGCCCCTTTATTAAGCCACTATCACTTCTGTTCACATTCCTCTTGGTCAGGGTAAGCAACTCATCCACAGTTTAAAATAATCCTCTCAGATAAAAGAAAACCAGCATGTAAGGAGAACCAGGGGAGCAGTGAGGACCCCCCACACTCCAATTTGATTCAGTGGGTTTCTCTGACCTACTGAGATTATTAAAACACATATTCTCTGGTTAGGCCGCAGGCAAACTGCAAAGGAGAGAAGAGATTACTCCAGTGTGGCTTCGGACAACTCACTTCCCTCTACCCTTCAATCTGAAAACAGTTGACTGGCTATTCTACTTCCTAGAATTAATTCCGTCACTGTCTGAAATAAAATCCTTTGTATAGCTTCTGTGAACCACTTTAGTCAAAGGGTAAAATGGTGCCTTCGGAATAAAGGCACATCATTTAACTTGTCACCAGCCTCAGCCCAGTGGACCATGCTCACTCTCCCCAGACTTTGAGCAAGAATCACCAGGCAAGTAAGCAAAAGTCACCAGCTGACAGCCTGAGGTGAGGGGTCCATCACAGGCAGGTCCACCAAGGCATCTACTAATGACTTTAGGCATCTGCGTCCCAAAAATATGATCTTCACGGGACTCATGAGGATGGGGAAACCTCTGGGAAAATGTCTGTTTACACAGATAGTCAAGTTTAATGCCAATAAAGAGCTTCAGAAACTGTGTTCATAAAGCAGCCCTGGTCATCAGACTTACAGAGGTCATGATGCCGAAGTCGTCCCTTTATGCTTCGATTCTGTACCCAATGGGAACCTCTCAAAGGCAGTGATGTAGCACAGAGGACTTGCTGAACACCAGAGATTTGTGAGTCAATTAAAATGAAATCATCTCAACCACCAGTCCACCCACCCACCCACTGCCCACACCAAAACTTCAATTCACCACTGCTATCTTTAAGCAGGAAGTAAAGGGAAAAGTTTGGTTGGAGAAAATGAGAGAAAACAGAGAACCCTACAACTGAGAGGTGCATGACACACAGCAGCACTTCCTAAAATTTAGCCACCCACATGCCACGATGTTCTGCTGCGCCAGCGTGCCACGGCATTATTCACTTCATGTTTGTAAAAGACACCTCACAGACTGCTAGAAATAAAGAAGTGCATCCCTTGCCATTCATACCCCCCCACCAGTGAACACCAAATATATGTATAAAGAGGGAGAAGGAGCAGACTTGGAAGGCCCTGCCACAGTCAGACTGGGGAAAGGCCTCCTGCCCTGAGGAACAGGACAGGTCCCAGAGCTCCTGTCCCCGTGGACTGCAGTATGACCGAGAAGAAGGCGTCTCAGTCTGTCACGGTTAACCTTCTAGCACCAGCCACACTGTTACTGTAGGGTAGTGTGGGCTACAGGTGCTTTATACTCTCTTGCAACAAATGGCAACAAATTTCCTTTCTACAACATGCTAATGAAGTATACACAGCAATTAACACTTTACCTGCTCAAAAAAAAAAAAAGGAGCTACTATAATTATCAAGGTTACAATTTGCAATTATAAAATGAGGTTATAATTTGCAATTATAAAATGAGGAAAAGTAAACTTTTACCTTTCCGGGAATGACCCAAACCCCAAGCTGGTTTCAGCCAATGTCTTTGAGGGGATTTGCTTACTAGATGCCAAGCATTATGCAAAGCACTGGACTTTAATCCTTGGATCCTTGTCTCATCGGAGCCTCCCAACATCCCTATAAGGCAAGTATTATTAGTATTCCTACTTACAGAAGAAGAAAATGAGACTTGCCCCAGGTCACTCTGGCATAAATCAGTGGATGGCTTCCACTCCCACCTCAGGGAAAGCCATTAAAAACTGGAAAGCTGTAGGCATATGGCTGTCTGTCGCAATAGCCCTACACTCAACTTGACTTTCATTACCTCTTAACCACAAAACAGAACCTTAAAAGGCCAGCGTTCTCCACATGCAGTAACTGAGGAAAAACCAGTTAGAACAGATTTTCATGCCTGTGGTACCAGAAATTAAGTGCAATAAATCCTTCCCACTAGACTGATTTTCAACATACTAGCCGAAACTACTCATACCTGGATGCACCTGAGAGGAACTGTCTTCAACACTGGCATTCCCAGGAATGATCAGAAAGCTCCCACGAGTGGCAATCACTCTGGAAATTTTGCTAGGCCTCAAGATGAGTCTTGTGTTTGTCTTACAGACCAGCTCTTGCCAAAGAATACTCAAAATATTCTGCACTCTCATTTAGTTTGTCTTCCCTATTCCATGTCACAGAGACTAACAATATAAAGGATATTACTGTTACTGGTATCTCATGACATTTGTGTTAGCACCATGGAGACTAATTTCAGAAACAGAAGTGGCTCCGTCAATGCCGCACGAGAGGAGGAGGGTGGATCACAATCCCATCAGTTCTTCCCACGGGACACCTGAAAGGTGGAGTGCAACTGCCAGCTGACAGACAGGTGAGTGCAGCCCAGACAGCAAGCTGCTTGAGGGACTGCTGAATATTTTTCAAATCAGGGGCCTCTGCTAAGTTGGAGGAAAAAGAAGTGGGTCATAATTGTTTATTTCCCCAAAATGAAGTTCGATATTTGAGGAAAATTATAACAATTACTACAACTTAATTAACAACTTTAATATAAATCTATTATCCCACTCTGTATTCAAGCAGTAGAGGGTAAGAACAGTGCGAGCCCTTCTTGGGCTTTGGGAAGAGGAATAACCCATTGTCCCCCAGAGCAAGGGAGGGGAACCTGCCTACTGGCTGCACTGCCAACAGCAAGGCTCCATTTCCTGGGGCCAATTCTCTTGGTACTGTCAATCCTTAGGTATTGCCCTGTAGTTCAAAGTCTGTTCCTTCCAGCAAGTGAGCTGCCCTGCGCATCTGCAATCCAGCCTACTGACTAAAGTTTAATTTCTAATCCTCTTCCACATACCTTTGGCTTCTCTCTTTTGCTTCTTCACCACACTGCTGATGACCCTCCTTCCAGCAGCCTAGCATCCCATGAGGACAGGACCAGGGAAGATCTAATTCTCCACTCTAAGCTCAGTATCCTGTGCGGTTTTTAGAACACAGTGTTGTGTTCAATAAATAACTGTTCAATGGATAACTGTTTTTGTTCAGTCTCTGGTTTTGACTGCCAGATCCCAGAGGTACAAGATGGATAAAGTTCTGGCTAACCGGTAGATATCAAACCAGTAAAGGAATTTTTCCCTGTTTGGAAACTCTCTCACACACACATTAAAAGCTACAATCCAAATCAAAATTTTAAAACTCGATTTAGGGAAAATGGCCCAACGTAATGGCAGCAAAAGGAAGAGAAGGGAAAACTGTAAAATTAGGTACTTTTAACTCAGAATAGTCAGTTTAGATGCTGCCTTTGTGCCTTACACACAGTGTGGCCCAGGCAATTTCATCTTGGGTTGGATTTCTTATCTCTTATACAGGGATCAGACACTAACTAGACAAAATTTTTGAGTGTTAACTCCATAGCACATTTTCTAAGCCGTACGAATCACCGAATACGTTGAATTCCTTGCTGTTCCTAGGGCCACTTTTTAACTTCTACTTAATTGTAAGAAATCAGGTAATAAAGCCCTTGGAGAAGAAAAAGGGAGTTGGTAAAAATTTAATTGTATTTCAGGTCTACTAAGCTAAAACTTTATACACATTTTTAGGTATATGAAGTTTGGGGTTAAGACTTTAAGAAAACAATCTGAAAAGTAATGGAAAGATAAGACTACCCTCTAAGATATAAGAAAATATAGGGGAAGACTGCAGTTTTAATTGTAATTTTTAAAAAGTTCACTGAAAAAGATTCTGTATTAAGTCATCCTGAAGTTGCTGATACCGTGCTCGATTTCCTGACTGTGCTTACTGAGCCATCCCTTTTCAGGTTTAGCATAAGAGCAAAGTCTAGCTTTGGCCATAATTTTCTTGATAAACAACTTGATAACTAGTAGGTATTTGTAGCCAAGGACTGAAATATTTTAAAATTCTATATAATGCCTTTGTTAATTAAAAATACATATTCTAGGCAAGTACCTGAAAGGAAGACACAATAGAGGAAGACTAGACAGCTTCAGTGCATGTCTCTAAAGAAATCATACTGGATCTGAAAATGTTCAATTGACTTCACTGAGGCTGAAGGTAAACTCTATCCTTTTGGGTTCTGCTATGTGGCTAGACTTGGAAAATCTCAGCCAGCTGTATGGTTTTGATGATATGTGTACTGTATTTTCAATTTGAGTAACTCATTTGTTCTTCATACACATTGAAGATTAGAAAATCGACGATCACAAGGGAAGGTGACAGGAAATTATCTCATAAGATGATGTTTTGAAAGATATCTGTTATCCCTTGATGGAATCACAGGCCCTGGAAGACACCTGCCACAAAAGAGTACAGTTCTGTGGCCCAGGCACAAGGCCACTCAAGTACACCTCGATGAGGTTCACTGGACCAAGTTCCCTGAGTGCCTGGGCCGTGGTTCCCTCCACAGCCAAAAAGAAAGAGTTCTGAACACTGACCTGGAGGATCCTGGCTGATTGGGGTGATCCCAAATGTGGTGATTTATTAAACTCCAAGTGGAATTTGCCGTATCTTTTCTCATACAGCTTAAATAATCACCAGTACAAATACTTCATTGAATGACAGTATCACCTAGAAAGGCTACCTCGTTAATTTCACATGATACCCCATTTTATTCAGCTGTGTGTAAAAAGAATTAGCAATCATTGGGGAGAGTGTTTCGTCTCCTCAGGGCCTGATTCATTTTCTGTCCATTTTCCTCTACTGATGCAGGTGTACGTACATACAAGTGTATTTTGTACTTTTAACTGCATGCAAAGGACACATTCCCTGGGATTGGCCCTGCATGGCAGGCTCGTGGCTGAGAGCACTTTAGAGAAACGTAACTGAGGCATGAAGTGCAGCCGAAGGCATTCCAGGTGTGCAGCACTGAACCGCCGTAGCTTCTGGCACCGGCTGGCCAGGCCTCCCATAGAGATGAGCGCGCCTTCTTCCCCGGTCCTCCCCAGCCCCTAGGCCAGTGACGGTGAACCGTTTAGGGCTTTCAGTGATAACAGCAGGCCTGCTGCAGCACACGTGCCATAGGTTCCCGCCCTGCCCTAGGCCTCGGTGCTGATACTAATTCCCGTCTGGGTGCAGCTGGATGGTGCCAGTGAGCCCCTGACTTACGAACTCAATGCGTTCCCGAGGGCTGGTTGTAACTCAGGTTGTCAACTGACGGCTCAGACTCCTCTAACACAGCATTCAGAAGCTCTCTCCTGGACATAGGTGGATCTCAGTGTCCTCAGAGAGACACTGGCCCAGGATTTTTCAGCTAACCCCATCCCGGAAAGGATGCTATGATGCTCCTTTCAGAACTCTAAGGGTTAAACCTCTATTTGAGACCACCTAGAAGTACAAGCCGGCATTCGGGTCAAGACTTTGGTCATCAGTTAAAATTAAAATTCCGGTCATAACCCGAGCTGTTTCCTCATCAGACCAATTATAGCTCGAGGGTCCACTGTACCTCGCCTGTACTACATGCCCTATCCCCCTTACACTACCATTGTTCCCGTAGCTTGGATTATTTTCTAAGATCCTTTGTAAACTGTTGTGCTGGATACGTACGTACTGTCCACAGCCTCCTGTGCACACACAGCCCCACACAGACATGCACTGCCACAGACGCTGCCCCCATGTTCTGGCGAATGCGGGAGGGCATTCCTCTGGCTGAGCCGTCCTTCAGCAGAGAGCGCCAGTTGGCCCTTTCAGTCAGTGTGGCCACTGCCCAGGCACTGACGGCACTATGTTTTCAACAGCAAAGGAATGGAGAGGGCTCATGCTCTGAAACTGCTGCTGATTGAATCTGTTACCAAGAATTCTTTTAAAGAGTGCTGTGGGTGTATCACCATGTTTTATGAAACATAGTTTTGTGAAAAACAAACAGTCCTGAGATCTGAGTTGATTTCAGGTTCTTTTCTCTGGTAGGGTTCACAGCCACTAACATGTGGCTAGCCTGACAAGCCAAGGTGTTCACATTGAGGTTCAGGAAAATGATGTGATCAGACCTAGTTTTCAGTGGCATGATGCTAGAAGAACAGACTTCACAAGTATTCACAGTAGGTTAATGAGTGATACTTGATGGGAATTTTTCTTTTTTTTTTCTTTTTTTTCCTTTTTGGTCTGTTTCTAATTTATTTGTGTAATACAGAAAAACAATTTTAAAGTACCTTTGTGCTGATGAGCTACATAGCAATGATGCTGATTCAGCGCAAAACTATCAGAGGATTTAGTTCATGACAGTTTCAATAACCAATACTGTCTATTGTTCTTAACATATACATGTATCCAAGGGAAGCTTAATGGCAACTGTTGGAGGAAAAAGCAAATTCTTGAAATCAAAATGCAAATACTTCAGTTAATACCTTATAAACCTAAGAGAACAATGAAATAAATTAAGGCTCTTAAGTGACTAGGAAAACACAGGTCAGAAATGGAAGTAGAGACACGTCTCTCCCATCTGAATTCCGTCCGTGAACTGAAATGCAGTCACTCTCCACCGTCATCTCTCTCTCCATCTCTCCCCGAGAACAGCACGGGCCTTGCCCCGCCAGTCTTCATGCCACACGCAGTGAGCCCAGCCCCAGCACTGGCTGAGGGGGCAACAGTGTGCTACACCTGGGAGTTCAGGGTGCTCTGACCACAAGGTCCCGACACTTTCTCAACTCAATTCTCACTGCCTGACCCGGAAAGAAGAAACAAAGAATAGAGCCAGAGCACTTTTCTAGGCAGGCTTAAAAACTGCGGTTGCCTCTCAGACAGAAAAAGGAGGGGCTGGTGCTGTTGAGGTCTTGGGTTTTATTATCTCGGTTTCTTCACTGAGTCTCTGGACCACTAGTGGACTAGGGAAGATTCAGTCTTTATTCTTTGCTTCCTCTGCTGACTTAACTACATTCTGTCCAGTTCCTGCTCTCTCTACCCTTTTTCAAAGTAATCACACCAAATTAGCTATGGAAATAATTAGAAAAATACATTAAAATGTGATTTACACAGCAAAATGTTAGTTCTTGGTGGTTTATGATGTAGAAACTACGAAGTTTGATGGACACTGTCATCAGTTATCATAAGATTTCAACATTTCAAGGAAATGGGCTTAATCAAAGAGAAGACAATGTCTTTGACAATATACTCTCAGATGAGGACTCTGGTCTCCAAAAACAATCTCCAAATGGTTGGTAGACAGAGGTGAGAAGCAAACCATGCATCAATAGCCAACAAAAGCCAGGAAACCCAAGAACAAGCTCAGGGCTGCAGCATTAGAAACATTTTCAGGATGGGACAGGGACAGGAAAACATCTCTCCCTCTTGCTGTGTGGGTGACTCTTTTAGCACTTGCTTCTGGCAAGTCTCTAGGGACGTGAGGCTTCTCTCTTGTCTGCCTCTGAGCCAGTGCTTTGGGGATTGCTTTGTACCAGCTGTCTTTAATCAGCCTGCTGGCCACTCTGGCCAACATTCTGCTACCTTTCAGAGGAAGAGAAAAGGCAAATGCTTAGGAAACCAAAAGTAGGTTTATTTCAAGTGGGGAAACATTTTTACAGCATGAAAGAAAACAAGAGAATGATGTAAGCTGCAAAAGAAGTAAAACTTTCCATTGTAGTCAACTAGAGTTCAAAATCTCAGTCCTTCCTGGCTGCAAAGACTAGAGATGCCTGTGGAGTATGTTCTCCATCCCATGCCCTAAACCGAGCTGAAGCTCCAGGATTCCACTAAGGACACGTGGAGGAAGGGAGATGGGCTGCAGAAAGCGACATGAGGTGCACAGCTGGCATCCTCATCCCTCCCCCACCTGCCCCAGCATCACCCTAGTTTCTGTCAGCATTCCTGCAGCTCTCAGTATTGCCTTTTCTTAGGGAAGGGCCAAGTCACAGAGGGCACACAGGTCAGAAAGCAGCAAGCCTTAGTAGCGAGCAGGGCTCAGAAAGGGGGACTTTTGAGGAGGAAGCACCACTGTTGTCCAACACTTTCCCTCACCATTTATTCTGGAAAGAAATGATGACAATGAAGAGTCCTCAAAGCAAAAGCCAGGAGCATTCACTGCCTTGTAACGCGGACCACAGTTTACGCTTATCTCGGGTTCTGTTTTACTTGATTGCAAAAAGCTGTAGTTTATTTCTGTTCTCCATGCTGCTCAGAAAAGGAAAAATCATGGCAGCTTCTTACAGGAAGGGAGAAAGTTTTTGAAATGAGAGAAAGTGAATAAATCCTTCTGTTGAGACTTTTTTACATCTGAGTCACTCCTCTGAAGGCTTACGCTCCAACACCATAGTGAAGCACAGGCTGTGCAGGAGTGGTGTGTTTTACATTAAGGCTCTCATTCTCAAAATAACACACTACATTCCCTAGCGAAAGACAAAACATTATCAAAACCTCAAGTTTTAATTGGTCATATTTTTTACTCTTTTTTATTTTAAAGACAAAACAAAACAGAACAAAGCAGATCAGAACAAAACAATGAAATCAAATAGGATATCAAAACAAGACAAAAGGAAATCAATAGTGGCTACCACAATGGCTCCTGTCCATATCTTCACACACAATGAATTCAAACAAAGGAAAACAATATAAAACCAATCAAAACAAAAGATGAAGGGCTGGGGATACAGCTCAGTGGCATAGGCAAGTGTGAGGTTATGAGTTTGATCTCTGGTGCCGAAACGAATGAATGAATGAATGAATGAATGAATGACAGTGTTTAAAAAAAAAAGAACGAAAGCTTTACCACTCTTCAAAACCAGACAATAGGATAATCGACAGTGGTTACCATGTCTCCTGTTCTCTTCAAAATAGCTGTCCATTCCTTCACACATATTGAAATCAAACAACAGAAAGCAGACTAAAACCAATCAAAACAAAGAATAAATTATTGAACTTCAAAACAAGATGACAGAAAATCAGCAAAGGCTACTATAATGTCTTGTTTTCTTAAAAGTAGCAGTTCATATGATCACATGTAATAAAATCAACTCTTGTAAATTCTTTGGGGAAAGTGCCAGGCATGTATAAGCCCATATATGCACACCTATCCTTTCTGTATTAGAGGTAAAAACAAAACAAAACAAAACAAAACAAAACACAAGAAAAACAAAAAAATAACAACAACAAAGAGCCCAAAATAATAATGTAGGCTTTCAAAACAAGGTGGTAGGAACATAATTAAGGTTTTTATTTTGCACAGTTATCTTCAAAAGAGTTAGTCAGATTACCAGATATAAACATGCAAATTTGATCTAATCCTACAAATGTTAACTGTTTTGTTCCAAGAATGGAATTAGTGGGGCTGACGATTTAGCTCAGTGGCATAAGCGCCTGCCTAGCAAGTACTAGGTTGTAAGTTTGATCCCCAGGACAAAAAAAAAAAAAAAGAATAGAATAGAATTAGTAGTACAAATACCATAGGCATCTTAAGTGGATATCTAGAAATTTATATCTTTTTTCTTTTCCCTTTCTTCTTTTCTCCTTTTCCCTGAGTTATTTTTCCCCTTTAAGCAATTTCTTACCGTTTCACAATATTTATTGAAGATTTTGTATCTTAATTACTCTTTCAGTTTCTTATACTAGGGAGACTATATGGTATTTACACATCTGAGTTTTTTTTTATTTCACTTACAAGTATGACCTCAAGTTGTATCCATTTATTTATAAAAGACTCAATGTGATTCTTCTTTATAGTTGAATAGTACTCCATTGTATAAAAACACATATCTCTTTTATCCATTCCTCAGTGGATGGGCACTTAGGTTGTTTCTAAGATCTGGCTATTACAATCTGTGCTGCTATGAACATGGGTGCACATATGTCACTGTGGTATGGTGTTTTCAGTTCTTCTGGGAATATGCCCAGAAGCTGAATACCTGGGTCAAATGGGACTTCCAATCTCAGGTTTCTGAGGAACCTCCAGACTGATTTCCACAGTGGCTGCATCACTCTACACTCCCACCAGCAGTGCAGAAGAGTTCATTTTTCTGCACAGCCTCTCCAGCATTTGTAATTTGTAGTGTTCTTGATCCTGGTCATTCTTTCTGGAGTGAGATGGAATCTCTATGTGGTTTTAATTTGCATTTCTCTAATGACCAATGATGCCAAACATTTTTTCATATATTTATTTGCCATTTGTATTTCTTCAGCTGAGAAGTGTATATTCATCTCAGATGCCCATTTTTGGATTGGGTCTTTGAATCTGGGGGGTCTGATTTTTAAAAAATTCTTTATATGTTCTAGATAGAAGTCCTTTGTCTGAGGGACAGTTGACTAAGATTTTTTTTTTCCAATTCATGGGTTTTCTTTTCACACTGTTGAAGATTTCTTTTGACATGCAAAAACTTTTTAATAAGAGATTCCAGTTGTTGATTCTGAGAAGTATTCCCCATGCAGTTTGATTTTTGTTCATGAATTCTCTGCCTACTTCTATGTCTTCAAGATTTCTACATAATTTGTCTTCCAGCTGATTTAGTGTTTGCTTCAATATTTATATCTTTGATCCATTTAGATTTTAGTACATGGTGATAGGCATGGGTCTAGTTCGAGTTTTCAGCATATGGGAAGCCAGTTTTTCCAGTACAACTTACTGAAGAGAACTTGTGAACTTGTTTGACCTCTTTCTCAAAGATAAGGTGGTTGAGTGTCTGTAGTTGTGGTTGTGTCTTCTAACTTATATGCCATTGATCTTCAGGTCTGTTATTATGCCAGTACCATGCTGATTTTATCACAGTAGCTTTGTACTATAACTTCAAGTCAGGGATTGTGATGCCTCCCTTCCTTGCCTTTGTTGTCTAAAATTGCCTTTGTTATTCTAAGTCTCTTCTGGTTCCAGATGAATTTCAAGAGTGATTTCTCAAGATCTGTAAGGTATGTTAATGGCCATTTTCATGTTCTTCCTATCCATGAACAAGGAATGTCTTTCCATTTTCTGATATCCTCTTTGATTTCTTTTTTTCACAGTGTTGTAATTTTCCCTGAATAGATCTTTTACTTCCTTTGTTAGACTGATACCTAAGTATTTCATTTTTTGGATGCTATTGTGAAGGGTGTGATTTCTATTATTTCTCTCTCAGTGAGTTTGTTGCTTGTGTACACGAATGCTATTGATTTTTGAATGCTGAGTTTATATCCAGCTACATTACTGAATCTGGTTATTACATCTAGAAGTCTTTCAGTGGATTTGGGGGGATCTTCTACGTAAAGTATCAAGTCATCTGCAAATAATGATAATTTAACTTTTTCCTTTCCTATCCTTATTCCTTTTATTTCTCTTTTGTCTAATTGCTCTGGCTAATGTTTCCAGCACTATATTGAACAGGAGTGGTGATAATGGAGATCCATGTTTTGTTCCTGATTTTAGAGTGAAACTTGTTGGTTTCTGACCAGTTAATATGATGCTGGCTGTTTGTTTGTCATAGATGGATTCTATCAGATTGAGGTAAAGACTATCTATTCCGGTTTTCCCTAGGGATCTTATCATGAATGAGTGTTGGACTTTATTAAAAGCTTTTTCTACACCTACTGAAATGGTCATGTGATTATCTTTGGCTCTACTGATATGGTGTATCATGTTTATTGATTTGCATATATTGAACCATCCCTGCATTCCTGGGATGAATTCTACTTCATCATGGTGTATAATCTTCTTGATGACTTGCTGTATTCTGTTTGCCAGTATTTTATTGAGGAATTTTACATCTATGTTCATTAGGAAGATTGGCCTATAGTTCTCTTTTTTGGTGGGTTTTTCTCTGGCTTTGGTGTTAGAGTAATACCTGCTCCCAGGAATGAGTTAGGGAGAAATGCTTCCCTTTTACTTTCATTGAAGAGTTTGAGAAGTGTTGGAATTAAGCCTTCCTTGAAATTCTTGTAGAATTCCACAGTGAATCCATCAGGACCTGGGCTTTTCTTTGTTGGTAATTTTCAATTTCTTTAATTGAAATTGGGTTATTCAGCAGCTTTACATCTTCTTGATCCAGCTTTGGTAAGTCATTTGTGTTTAGAAATCTGTCCATTTCTTGTGTGTTGTCAAAACTATGAGAGTAAAGGTTTTTGAAGTAGTATTAATTATCTTCTTTATTTCCATAGGGTCTGTAGTGATTTTGCCCTTTTCATTCCTTATTGCATGAATTTGTTTTTTCTCTCCTTTTTAAAATAAGGTTGGTAGGAGCTTGTCAATTTTACCTATTCTTTCAAAGAACCAATGCTTTGATTTGTTAATTCTTTATATTGTTTTCTTGGTCTCTACTGCATTGATTTCTGCTCTGATCTTTATAATTTCCTCCCTTCTTTGGACTTGACTTGCTCTTCTTTTTCTAGATGTTTGAGGTGTAGCATCAGGTTGCTTATTTGTGTTCCTTTTGCTCTTTCATTTTGCATTTTCCTGTATTCCGCTGGAGAAGCTGAATGCAAGGTCTCAGTTGCTTCCTGGGTTGAAGATATGTCTGTCCTGCAGAGAGTTTTCCATTGAATGGAGGTAGTCAGGCTTTGTCAGGTCCTCAGTGACACTCGAAGGCTCCTCAAACGGGGGTTGTACGCTGGGTAGGCCTTCAGCATACCCCACGTGGCACTCCAAAGCTGCTGCTCCCCAGCTCCCCAGAGGTTGTTGGGCAGGGCTCTACCAGGTTCTGAGTGGTGTACCAAGGCTGAACAACTGGATGGAGTACAGTGTACACCTTCAACACATAACACATGGTGCACCAAAGCTCCCCAGCTGCTTGGAGTCACTGGGTGGGGCCCTAATAGGTTCCAAGCTAGATGCAGAGGTGGAATTTGCTGTGCAAGCCTTCTGCTTGTGCCACTAGGCATAGGAGGTTTCCCTGCCACTCAGAGGCGCTAGACCAGGACCCACAGCAACCTACGATGCTCCCTGGCTATTTTGGGATGCTGGGCAGGGCCCTACCAGGTTGTGAGCCAGGTGCTGAGGTTGCACGGCTAGGTGGAGTTCCAACTGGCCATATTTTTGTCCATCAGCTAGTCACACCGCTAGGAGTGACTTTCCCTCATATAGTAGCTCTCACACCTGAGCCTGGATCAGACCCACCTGAAGGGCTTGTTAACTCCTGAGCACTTTTTCATTCAGTGAGATTGGCACAGACCTCAAAACCTGCAATTTCAACTGTTCCCAGGTGATGCTGACCACACTGTGCTGGAACTAATGCTTCAATGCAACTTTGAAGAGCACTACTTAATGAAATTTTAAAACACAGGGTCCATCTAAGGTAAAGTGATCCTGGCAAGAAATACCGGAAGGACAACTAAATAAAGCTGAGCAAAACAACAACAACAATAACAAAAAACCCACTAGAATTCTAGAAGAGCCTTGGTGATAAAAGTTTTGGTGAATACTGTTGTTATGGTTGATACATTGTGTCAAATTGAGATGTTTAGAAATTTAACTAAGAGACTCAGCAGGAGACAGAATCTTTACTTTGTAAATATCCTCAGGCTGTGCAAGAGAAAGAGCACAGAGGTGATGAATGCTCTACCCTCCCTGGGGGTAGCCTGCTCACAATACAAGGGAGGAGAAGAGGCTTGTTCTTCCCCTTTTTGCTCTGGCTGCTTTTGCTGGCTGCTCACTTAAAAGTGTTGCCCTGCTGCCATGCCACTCTCCCCTGGAGCCAACTGATTATGGACTGAAACCTACACAAACTGTGGGCTAAATAAACCTTTGATTCCTTCATTTTGGATGTTGTCCCAGCAAGGAAAAAAGTAACCAAGACAACTGTCTTTCTACTTGTTAGGGTAAGGGAAAAGCAAATGAATGAATGAACAAAAACCAACCACGCCTTCCCTGTGCAGCAGGGGGCTCTCCAGAGAACTGTATTTTAGTAACTGACTTGAGAAAGAGAAAGAAAGCACAAAAAATAAAAATTCAATTTTTAACTCTTCCAGTAGCTATGTGAGTCTACATTTACAGCCACAAAGACTATTCCTTAACTTGATAGTTTTAAAAATACCAATGTCTAAACCCAACAGGGAGGGATTCAGTAGGGACAGACAAGAAAAGCTCCTTTCTAAACTCACTAAGTCCCTTATGAGTTTGGACAGCTTATACCTCTTGGAAACTTTTTTTTTTTTTTTTAATGAAAAGTGAAAGAATCAGGAAATGAGGGGAAAAAAGACAAAAAACATACAAATGTTTTCAGTTGCAATGTCTTTAAAGAAACTAGAAGCAAATTCAATAGGTGCTAACATTAGAAGAACTTAAAAATCTTGTCCCTCATGTTTAAACTTTTAACACAATTTAATGACTTATTAAAATGCTCTAAAATACTGTCCCAAGCAGTTAAAAACAAAGGCAGTGCCATTTTTTAAATCTATAAATTAAAACAAATTTGGAGAAACCTGTCAGAAAATATTTCTATACAACTTTACTAAGTTGAATTTTTCAATGGCGACTATACTCTTCAGGGGAGGGAAAAAAAAAAAAAAAAAGCCACAGCATCTTACTGGTTAGCCTCTGCCATGCAGTTTCCCCAGAAAGAAGACCACTGCTAATCCCAGCGGCTCACAGGAATGCTCCCGCAGGCTTCTGCAATAATAAGCTCTGAATTCTTTTTAAAGATGGAATTCACTGGCTTTAAACAATGGGGTCTGCTTAATAGGATTTCGGGCAGGTGGGCCACTCACTTTTCTATCATCTGATAATATGGCCTTTACAAGACAAACACAAGAGAAGATGATATAAAAGAAACATTACTGTGAAATGAATTGGTCTCCTCGCTGAACAAAACTCTGTTAAGAATTACTAACCTGAGGGGCTTTTGTCTGCCTGGTTCGGGACAGGGATAGAGCACATCAGCTTATCCAAAAAACAACATTTAATAATAAATAAACAAAGATAAACAAATAAAAGAGATAGGAAGGTTCTTAGCAAAACTGAACACAGTTCCATGTTTAGGAAACAGATTTGAGCTAGCCTTGACTGGTGACATAACAAATAAATAATGATTCCTGAATACTGGTAGGTATGCTTGACATTACTAAAAACTGAGGAGGTATCACCTACATTTCAGAAGAAAGATGGCAAAACATGCTTATCTATTCATTCGGTCTATAATTTTAAAAAGAAACAGTTTTTAAGGCTCAGCCTTAGATCATTAGACATGAAATAAACCTTCAGACTTTTCATTTGCTTGCTTCATTTCCTAAATTTCTATCTGTACCAAAGTTAACAAGAAAACTCTGTAGCTCTGTGTGCATTTTTCCCCTTGTGGACATTGACAAGAAACACCAGCTGAAGTGGGGCATCTTGCTGGAGTGCAGTTGTTTGTCTGCTGCAGCTACCACAGCCAGAAATTCAGAATATTAATTCTATGATCCTCACAGCCGAAGCAGGTATTTTTATTGTTATCCTTTATATTATATATCCTTAATATTATCACGAAAGATAATTCAGTATAACTATTAATAGAAATATATAGCATTATACATATTATTTATATAAAAATAGCATAATGTATAATTTTATATTTGTATACACAATATTCATGTATACTATTTGTAACACATTTAAATATACAACATAAACATAATAAACATTACATAAAAAGTCATGTAATATATATAGATAGATATAGATATATAGATATACTCATATGCATGCTTATTGTATTCCAGGACTTCAACTGTACTTCAGCTGAATTTCATTATTTCATCCACAGCCTTTCAATAAGAATCTACTGAAGATACTATGAGCCAAGAATTGGCTCATGTAATAATTGTACTCCTGAGCCTTTATGAGGGACTGGCTGTTCCTGGGGGCTGCCACACCTTTCCGCGGCTCACATCAGCGCAGACCCGTGGTGCCTCTGCTGCTCGCACCTTCCCATGGCTGTCTGCAAGTGGTTTTCCGGAGGTACGTGATGCACAGTGATACTGTGGTCCTGGTGGCTCATGGACATGTCCTTGCCGATGTATGTTTTAACAAAGTCTGGTTTTGTTTCCCTGTGGTGCTGGGGATTGAACCGCGTATACTAAGCAAGTTCTCTACCACTGAGCTACATTGTCAGTCCTTGGAGTCTCAGTTTTAATTTCAAATATGGTAAATATCAGTAGACATAGCCTGTATGAACACAAGGGATCCACATCAATTTTTAGGGGTATAAACTGGGAGGAATGGTGCACACCTGTAACCCCAGCATTGTAGGAGGCTGAGGCAGGAGTGCAATTTCTAGCCAAGCCTAGACAGTTTAGTGAATTACTGAAGCTCTGTCTCTCTCTCTCTCTCTCTCTCTCTCTCTCTCTCTCTCTCTCTATATATATATATATATATATATATATATATATATATATATAAAATTGTGATGCAGCTTAGTGTGAAGACCTGAGTTCAATTCCCAGCATAAGAAAGCAAACCAAACCAAGAGTAAACTGATACTAACAGTAAAAATAAGCAGACGGAGAGAGCAATGTGGTGGGTGGCACACTTCTGCAAGCTGAGCGCTCAGAAGACTGAGGTAAGAAGACAGACAGTCTGAGGCCAGCCTGGGCTGTGTAGTGAATTCAAGGCCAGACTGGACTACAGAGTGAGACTCTGTCCCAAAAAAAGTAAACAGATAAATATAATGAAATTTGATAATCTCCATTTCTAGACTTCTGGAAATAATTCCTCCCACACAGACTGATTACAGAACACTAATTCCTGGGTAACTTCTGAAACTCTTGGCCTTCAAATAAGTATTCCCAGAGAAAACATCTAACTAAGGGAAAGTATAGTACAAACTTTACTGGGTGGGTCAAAAAGACAGTGAAGGCAAAAAGAGCAACGTGGCCATGTACCAGTGAAAACACTGTAGATGCCTATTCGGGTCACAAAGCCCTGACGTCCCAGTTTAAGAGGAAAGCCAATAATCTGAACCTGAAGAATACTCTTTTGAAGCTGTTCTGTTCTTGGAGTTCTGCTTTCCTCACAGGCAGGGGAGACCAAGGCTGTTGATTCTGTACGTGGGACAGTGTTGGACAAGAATGTGACCTTTTGGAACGAAGTCCCTGGCTGGGTTGATGAGGAAGATGGGGGAAACAACTGTTCCTGTAAATCACAGAAGCAAAGTGGGAGTGTCCAGACTTTCTGCCAACCATTAGCCTGGCACAGTCCCCAGAGGATCTGGGTAATGCATCTAAGACTGAAGCCATGTCAGCCTCAGTGTGCAGAAGAGGAGAAGACCCACAAGAGATTTCCTTTTCAGTGTTCAGCACAGAATTAAGATGCAAAGCCAGAAGAAATGCTCTAGTCCTCCGCAAGCCTGGACTGCCTCTGCCATCCTACATTCACCATGCTCAGCTCCCTCTAAAGCACCGTCTGTCGTCTTCAAAACACACCTCACACTACTTTCTCCTCTTTTCCACATCTTTTAGGACCTACTGAACTCTACTTTTCACCAGGTCCCTAAATCCTACCTGACTTTCTGTAAGGGTGTTTCCAGTCCCTCTGTGCTGCTAGCATCATGCCTGTGTCTACAAACGCCGCGCTCCGGTGTCTTCAGACCCTCTGAGAGTGAGGACCACCCCAGTTCTCACGTACTGACCAGACAGGGCAAACCCACCTCCAATCTGCTGTTCTGGGTAGGCCCACAAATGTAAACAAAAATTGGCTTTCTTTTTTTTTCTTTTCTCTATCACTGTCTCTAATGAGTTCATAATAAACAAATTTGCTTCTCTGTCATAAAAACTGTTTTTACCTGTAACCCCACAAATTATCATCTCTTTACCTGTTCATTATTATTTTTTCCCTCAAAATCTTAAACTGCCATAGCATAGAAAAAAAATTTTTTTTTGTCTTTTTGAGACAGGGTATCACTATGTGGTTTAGACTGGCCTTGGGCTCACTTTGTGCCCAGGCTGGTCTCAAGCTTGCAATGATCCTCCTGCCTCAGCCTCCCAAGTGCTGGGATTACAGGAGTGTGCCACACCATGTCTGACTACAAATTTTAATGAATTACCATTTCATTCATTTGAAGTTTTTGCCTTGATCAAACAATTTTCCAGTTATGTGAGGTTTCTGTCAAAGTTAATTCATATTAATGCTGCATATAGAAATTGTAAAACACACAAAATCATATCTACTGAACTAAAAAAGCAGCAAAACTACAAAACAGATATTCCTTTTATCTGCTTTTTTTTCAACAGACAAAGGAACTAATCTTCTAAGCTAACATGCTGGTGCACACCTGTTATCCCAGCATTCTGGGAGGCTGAGGCAGGTAGATTACTATACTACGTTCAAAGCCCAGCCTGGTCAACTTAGTAAGGCCTGTCTCAAAAAAAACAAGGCTGCCATAGCTCAATGGAAAGTTCAACCTCCGGCACCAAAAACCAAAGCAAAGAAGCAAACAAACAAACTAATCATCCAAATAGACATAGGTTGGTTTGTGTGTAGGTTTTATTCTCATTTTACAATAAAGTTTGTATTTAAAAATGTTTTATTTTAGAAGCATTTATTTTAATAATAATGTATCTAACTCCCAAAGTAACTGTCTATTTGCACATTCTTTGCACTGATACCTGGCTAGGAAGAGCACCTTAACCACCCACAGCCCCCCACAGTCCTTCAGGAAGACCCCTAAGGAACAAGAGACTGATGGAAAAGACGGCATCAATCTACCCATGCCACCCAGCATTTCTTAAGCTGTGCCTAGGAAAACTTTTGTGGCAGTCATTTCTTAAATGATCTTATTTTATCCCAAAAACTTGATGGGGCAAAGAAATATGAGAATGAGAAACATACCATACAACCGCATTGTTCTAGTAATAAAAATTTTTACCAAAAATGCAGAGATGAGATGATCAGGATACTCATTCAGTTTTCAAAACATTTTCATGCTAGAACCTTTTGCCCAAAGAGTGAATAAATGGAATTATCTTGTTCAAAAGTCACGATATAGGAAAATAATGCTTTTAATTTCCATAATCTCATTTTTAACTTTATCTGTCCTTGCTTTACAACTTCTTTAACTTTCTAATTAATGATAGTCAAAGATAATACACCTAAGTCAGCATTCAGCAAAAATGAGTAGCACGTTTCTTTATGTTGATTTCTTTACCATAATCATCTTACTATTTATCTTCATATAGATGCAATTAAATTATTCTTGTATTATCTAGTCTCTTGGATAACTTCACCTATAGGTTCTCTAGCTTTCCTGCTAACTATTACAACAGCAGTTCTGATATTTTCTCTGTAAGTTTAAATAGTTTCCACATGTATTTTTTTATTTACTTGCCTTACCCAAAACAAATTGCTATGGATAGGGGTTGGAGATGGGGAAATGGTTACTTGGATTTAAAAATACTCATGCTTTAGTTACTTTTTCATTGCTGGAACAAAATACCTGAAACCCATAAGTTAAAGGAGGAAAGGTTTATTACAGTTTGTAAAGGTTTCAATCTACAGTTGGCTGGCTCTAAGGCACGGTGGCAAGGCAGAGTGACATGGCAGCAGAAGATTCCATGGCAGGGCAGGGAAGACACCTCTAGTCTGCCTTCCTCCTTTCCCTTTGCATTCCATTTAGGCTACATACCTACTGGTGGGTTGCTATGCACACTTAGGGTAGGCCCTCCCACCATCTCCACCAGAGCAGTCAGTGAACCAGTCAGTGAACTAATCCAGTTACCACACAGCCATGATCCAATATCATACACCTATGATCCAGCCACTCCCAAAGGCCTCACCTATGAAGGCATGAGATTTTAGGGTTCATCTAGATATAAACTGTAACAACTTTGCCCCAACACACATATTTGAGAGAAAATTCAGCACTGAAGTTCATTTTGCAACTCTTGGCACATATCACCACTGCTTTATCATTATAGGAATATATTTTAGGAATGTCACCTGTGTGTCTTCTCTGCACTCCAGCCACAAGATCCTGCCACAGGGTCCCCTCACCAACCACAAGAACAGGAAGAAAAGAGTGCTGTCCTTCACTTGTGCTTGGCCTCCAGGCCAAAAATACAGAACACACTCTCATATGCAGGGCTGTTCACTCTTCCAGGGTGATTCTGTCATAGCATATTCTAAAATTCCTTTCCTCTTGTTTCTCTTTTATCCCTCTGTGGTGGATTAACTAAAGGGCACCTTGTAACACCGAGCTGAACTGAATCAGCGTGGTTCCAGGTGTGCAAGGCCCACCTGAGGATTGTTGCCCACAGCTTAAAGGAAACCCGGAAGGAATATGGGGAGCTACTGATCTTCCTAGAGACTCTTTTGCATTAGTTTTCCTAATATGAACTCAGCTGTCATCAGAGGAGGATTTCAGAGCCTTGCAGTCGCCAAGGATGACCGCAGTTCTTTTTGGGGAGCTCTGGTCTTTATGTTGAGTGTTGTTTCCTGGCTCCAGTGCAGCTCCCTGTGCCTGCTGACACAATTCTTTACCCCACTAGTGCAGACTATCCAGCTTCTGTCACTGGCCTTCGGGCCTTCCCGGTGCAGATCCTTGGTACAGACTTGCATGAGACACTGTCATGGGCTCCCAGTCTTCAGCTGGACTCACGAAGGACACTGCTGTGGGATCCACGCCCTCAGCTGGATTCTTCGGGTCTCTAGTGTGTGGGCAGATTGCCCACACACTTTTGCATTTGACTCTTTGGGTTAACATTATAAAATAATCCTATAAATTATGTGTCCTGTATTAAAAATACTCCACTGTAAACACACTACAATCTCCTCCTGCAAGCACGCTGTAGACTCTGGATAACTGATCCTTGTGGACAAAAAGGAGAAGTTTGAAGTCATCATCACCTCAAGCATGAAACATGATAAGAAACTGGCCTTTAATTACGAATTTCATCAAATCCTGCCTTTTTCAGAAGCCAAAACACTGAACCCAAGAAAGACCCCTTTTTCTGCTAATAGGTCTTGAGCACCAAACTATTATTTCTTAAAGATGTGCCAGATACTAATTTCACTTGTCCTTCTTCAGTATCTGATAATTCTTAAATCCAACCTTGCAAATGAGTTTTAGGTCAACTAATCACTCTAGAGTGTTACCTGTCACATTCAAGGCAACTCCCAATACCTCAATGTATAGTTGGGACTTCCAGCCTACGTCAGTACCCCCACACTATCCACTAATACTTGTCCCATTGTCTGTGGACCATAGGTATACTGTATATACATCATGTAAGTATATACATACAGTATATCACATAAGTATATGTGATATATATACAGTATATCACACAGCCATGTAAATGCCCAGAGTCAAACTGATGTTATACTCTATCTCCCAATAGTGAATTTCAGAGAAGTAATGTACCTCAGCACAGCAGAACTGGTTCTAATAATGCTTTTTTAAAAACTGAAGGTGAAAAGCATTACTGAGTGTCAACATGACCTGATGGCATTACTGAGGTAGAAATCCATTCTCAACGACAGTGCTTCATTTATGGGGCACAGGTAAAAATCTATCAGAGGATTATGAACACTGACAAATTACATGTTTTGGGAAAACAGTTATTAATACAGATTTTAAAACCAATATCAAAAGCTTTTTGTCATAACATAATACAGATTTTAAAACCAATATCAAAAGCTTTTTGTCAAAAGTTTTTCTCAGCCTCCTGAATAGGAATCAGTAGAGTGTATGTATATATGCAGTATGCAAGGGAACTCAATTGAAATGTCTAAGAATTTTACTGTTCCATTCAAATCCTAAATACTTGAGTGCAGATGCCTTGCGGAGAATCATTGGGCTTGAAAACCTCAGGCTACTCCAGATGGATGCCAAGGAAAGCTGGGTTATGAAGTTAAAAAGAGAAGGAGTAGGTCAGCTAAGTACTTAAAGTACAAGCTCTAAGTGAACATACGGTTTCTTGTCTGTCTGGCGACTTAAGAAGAATTGAAGGAAATCAGTTCCCTCTCTCAGACTGCTGCACCCCAGAGTCCCTCAGTGAAGGTCCCCAAAAAGGACCCAGGACTTGTCATATCCTTCCTCTAGGACCTCAGGACACTGCTGAGCTCTCCCTGGACCAGATATGTGGTGGGTACAGCATGCATCAGCTTTCCTGACCTCACAGCAACGGTTCAGAGGGGCGCTATTTCCCCCATTATTGAGTTAAGAAATATATGGTCTGTGACCTAACAAGAAATATGTGGTCTGTGACCTAACAAGGTAAGTAACAAATTCCAACCCAGGCCTATCAAGTTTCTACACTCTTGTTTCCAGAAGTAATGCTATTCCTGCTGTCTACTAATACACAAAGAAAAAGATGCAACTGTACCTGTAAAATATAGTTAATATTTAAAACATTTCACTTAAAAGTAAATAGGAAGAAGCAGTATTGCTGGTAACAATGACTTAATAGGATAATTTTGAATGAATCCAGTAATTTGTGTTAAGATAGTAAGAGTAAATAATAATTATTATTTTCATCACTCATATAAATATTAGTTTCCAGAAATGTTTGCTTCTATCAAGAACTTAAGATTTATCAGTTATATTTCAGTCAGGGGGAAGTTTTTTGTTTTTGTTTTTTGGGGGTTGCATCGGGGCAATATGTATATGCTAAGTCTGCACCCTACCACTGACCTATGCCTTGGGCCCTTATATAGTGCCTTAAAAAAATAACAACATACAATCCATGAAGAAAGAGATGTAGGAGAAACAAGAGAAAGAGAATGAGAGGCAGAAGAGTTAAGAGGAAAAAAATGGAAGCAAACATTTCTGAGTGTGCAAAGCACACTGGTGATTTTCATGTGTCCTATTTCACTGAGTTCTCACTCAGTCAATATCAATCCCCTGCAAGAGAAGAAGAAAGTGAGCCAGAGGCAGGAAGTGAAGTAGTGCCCAAGATTGCAGCCAGCAAGCTGTGGCACTGACTTCCAAATCCTGGTGATGCCTGCACGAACCACTGCATTATCCTGCCATTCCTTGACATTCAGGGATCTACCCAGCGAAAAGGTTAGAGGAAGTCTCAGAACTGGACAGAGACATGGAGACCCTCCTAAGGTCTGCAGGGTCTGAGGTCCTTGGGAAGCAAGAGGCAGGCGGAGGAGGCCAACAAAGCCTGGTGGAGGAGGAAAGCTCTGAGTACCCACTTCTCCTTCCTCCCCAGGACGGATGACCAGGAACAAAGAGGACTGGGCAAAAGGCAAACACAGAAAATTCTTCAGTTAGAAAATACCTAAATCTGTGCATTTAATTACACAGTGGCAGGAGACACACTGGATAAAAACCTGAGTTAAGAAATATATAGTCAAAGAATTTAGATGGCAAGATTTTCTGGAGTTTTTGGTGGGGTTTTTTTTGGGGGGGAGTAGGGGTTACAGCTTATTTAATCCATTATCCTCATTTACTTTTTTTTATTTTTTTTAATCGGTACCAGGGATTGAACTCATGACCAAGCGCTTGCAAGGCAGGCACTTATGCCACTGAGCTAAATCCCCAGCCCCATTATCCTCATTTAGAAAAGCAGAAATTTATAACCAAAGGAGCTGAATTGGAACACCTATAAATTACTTAACAAATTAAGCTTAAAACTATTCCCTTCTAGAGAATTAAGTTACTTTAAAAAATTGACTATGAGAAATTTCAAAGGTATAAATGGTTTGAAGAATGATAAAATAAACCCCCAATAAACACAATCATCATCAAGATTTTACCATGCTATGCTATTGGCTTCCCTCCATCTACCCTTAAAAATTTTTTTTTTTTTTTTTTTTTGCTATAATCTCCTTTGTCCTGGCTTTTCCTGCTACCTCTTTAATACGTGACTCCAAACATTATGGACATTTTCTTATACTGCCACAATATTACTGTTGTCCCTGACAAAACTGAGTATGAATCCTTGGCAATGTGAATAGTCTATATCCAAATTTCACTGGTTAAAAATTACCCACTTCCTTTACTTTTTTAAAAAGTCAGGGCCAAACAAGAAGAAACTGCACTTTGTTTCTTTTAGTGTTTAAAACAGCCCCTGTTAACTCCCTCTTTTTACCATGCTCTAAATCCAGTGAAGAAACTGGTTAAAACTGCACAAAGTTTGCTCCCTTTATCCCCCATCATTTATCTGCTCATCAGAATGCAGTGTATCTGAGTGAGACCTTCCAGCCTCAGTTCCCAAAGAGGAAAACAACACAAGACACATCACCCGGACAGCTGTGTTTTGTCTTCCAGAAGTTATCCACATTACTAAGGACTAAACATGTCTGTTATTACAATGATACTTAATTACTACGGGAAGCATGCTAAAGTCCCATTTGAGAGACTGGTAGGAACCCAGCCAATCCCCCTGTGTCCCATTACAAACAAAGGAGGCAACCGAGCCAAAGCCGGGTAATTCTCTCCAGAACAGAGCTCCCCGTTGTTAATTACCGAGTTTGGGGAATTAGGAGGCTAACAGACGACTGTTATGAGAGGAAATCGGTTTGCTGGATCACAGAATGGGCTCAGCTCATTTTCCCTGTCCGGTGTTTTTCATTACTATTTATGATGAAGCTCTACTGCATGTTTTGTAATGGGAAGGAGGTCTAAGTAACATGAAACCCCACTGCTGCAGGGCACAGCAATTAAATCTTTGCCAAGAGGGAGGGAAAGAGCCAGCACTCTCTGTGACCAGGGAGGATGGTCAGGTCTGTAGATAAGGAAGTTAAGAACTCGCCAACTCTGAAAGGCAAATCCAATTTCTGCCAGCGAAGCCTACAGCTGCCGCGGACTTTCGGTCTCCTGGCACGCAACTCCGAGTGTGCCCTCCGTCAGCTGGCTCTCAGCCGCACTGGCCTTGCGCCAAGGTGAGGCTCAGAACAGCCCTGGACACAGCTTTCGGGGGATGTCCCTGAGAGTCCCAGGCAGGCCATCGCCTTCTCACAGTTAACTGAAACTCTGAGAAAGGTGCCTGGGAATGAAGCAAGGCCCCCGAAATCTCACCAGCTGCTGCAAGTGCCCAGGACAGCTGGGTCTGAGTGGGCAGCTGGGGCCGCTTTGCCCTGCCTCAGGGAGCCTAGCTCCTCATTCAAAAGCTTTCTGTGTTTCAGAAACCAGCATCACCTAAAACTAATAACAATGCACACTTTAGATGTTCTCAGAGGAAGAAAAAAAAAGCGCTCCAAGATATCCTTCATTTAAAATAAATGAACCAGATTCAAATTAATCACGTATCTTTGTATAGGGGAAGAAACATCCCTAAGAGAGAATAAACACAGTCACTGTTCAAGTGCCCAGAGGCAACTGCTCCACCACTGATAATCTAAGACACTTCCTCTCCTGCTGGCCAAGCTAAAGTCCTTTTCTCACAGCTGTGTGCTGCAGCTACTTCCCGCTAATAATAAAAGGTGGAATATACCCCACACTTGTCACCCCTCTCCTGGAGGGCACTGTAGGCTGGGGATCCTCGGCAAACAGTGGACAGGCTTCAATCAGCTGCGAGCTAGGCACACACTAGGCTTTGCATACAGTTTACCGAATAAATACAAAGACAAAGTCCTAGTGAGTGTGCCGGTCCCTGTCTTACTCAGGTTGTTGCCTGTCCAGGGTATGCTGAGCTTTTTTCCTCTGGTAACAATGATAACGCTGTAAATTGCCATGTCCTTAACTGTGTCCCCAGCTGAAGTTAACCATTCAAGAGTGACAATCTTAGCTCTAAGAACATGTACACATGCACAAGATACCTTGGACAGGTGGATGGGTAAGTGAAGAGGGCACAGAATAAAATTTCTAACACAAAAAAGGCCAATATTAAACAAGTGATGTAAAGAGAAGAAATAACCATTGCTTACACAACTGAGAAACAAACTAGTACTAAGAGTTTACTGAACATTATTTTATTCTGCCATTTATCATAGATATATTTGGAGATTTTCTTAATCAGGACAACATTATACATAATAGTTTGCAACGGAATTTTTAAAAACCAGTAGTAGGAAGGGCCATGGGGTCCCCTGAGCAGGCAGCTTTCCTTCCTCCGCTGCCAGCTCTTGTAGCTCACAGGGGTAGAGGGTGAGACCGCAGAAACAACAGTGACTGCAGTCCGTGAAGTGTCAGGGAGCTCTCCAAAGTATTAAGGGATGTTGCTGGCAGTTCCCTTGCAATGTTACTGATGACTCTAGATTAGATTTCTTGTGCTTAAGGAGCCAAGGTGAAGGCCAGACCAGGAGAAATCAGAGAAACCAAGGCTCAGCTGAAGAACTGCCCCTCCCCTAGATGGCTTCCAGGATCTACTCAGGCTTGAAGTAATTCCTCTCTTCCTTGGGTCATTTGTACTTCCATGAGTTTTAGAGTCAGCATGTCAATTTCTACAAAAATAATCCCTCTGGGCATTTGAAAGAGATTTTACTGAACCTATGAATCAGTACGGAAAGAACTGTCACTTGAACAATAGTGAGTCTCCTGACCCATGAATAAGCCTTCCTATGGCAGCTCTTCTCGGGCAGGCCCTTCTGCTGGGCAGTCTCTACCTCAGAGCCAGCTGACTATGGACTGAAAACTCTACAGACTCCTCCACCAGACTGTGACTTCCACTCTGCTGACACTCTCACACACTCCCTCTGACGAAGTGCACTGCCATGTTGCAGGAGCTCTCTGGAAAGCCCCACAAGGCAAGGAAGCAAGGGGGCCTCCAGCCACCAGATGCTGAAGAACAGAGGCCTTAGTCCAGTACCCACAACGACCTGAGTCCCAACAGCAACCACGTGCATGAACCTGGAAGCAGATCCTCCTTGACAGTCTTCAGAGGGGACGTGTCCCCAGCTAACAATCCGACTGCGGCCTCATGAGAAACCTGAAGCAGAAGACAGCTAAGCCACATCTGGATTCTTGAAAACATGCCGTAAGCTGCTGAGTTTGGAAGTGTATAATTCCTTAATTTGTTATGCACCATGATAACTAATTCATCTGCCAAGACTTAACTACTATCTTAAATGTGTTATCCTTCATATATATGGACTACATATATATGTATATGACTGGGGATCATTTGTCAACTTCTTATGTACCAAGACAACTAATTCACCTAGAACTAACCAATATCTTAAATGTGTTACACTTTTATATGTCTCAGTATAAAGACCATACATGCATACACATACACACATTTATATGCTAATTCCCATGCACACGTATATATAAAAATTGCATGGAGTATTTTTTAAATTCACGTGGGGGTAGGGGAAGAGAACAAGGATTCACAAAGAAGTAAACCCTCTCTGCAAACCAGCGCCATATGCAGGCCAGTGGCAGGAGGACAGCCAGACCCCAGCCTTTCCCTGTGAGTCAGTGCCATTTGTGGACTGTGGGGGAAGAGAACAAGGATCCACCAAGAAGCAAGCCCTCTCCTCTGTGAACTAGCACCAGGTGGAGGCTGCCACCAGCAGGGGGACAGGCAGACCCCAGCCCCTTCTGGGGTGCGGTGTGGGCTGGGAAGCAAGAAAAGCCACCACCCCCCATAAGTGACTGGCTCACCTGGAGAACACACAGGCGCAATGATGGCTGTTGAGGTGAAATGTAATTTGATTTCACTGACTTTGCAGGTCTAGGGCTGGTGGTTTGATCATCTACCCAGAAGGTGATGGCACTCAGTGTGGCATATAGGGGGAGCTCCTGAAGGCGGTGGCCACTGCTGATTCTCTGTTATCTTGTTTTGAAGTCCTGTACCATTTTCATTGTTTAGTTGGGTTGGGTTTTATTATTTTGTTTTGTTTGATTTTGTTATATCTGATGGCATGGGCAGCTATTTCAAAGATAGCAAGACATATTATGGTAGCCATTTTGGATTTACTAGTCTCTTGTTTTGAAGTCCTTTACTGTACTGTTTGTTTTTATTAGTTCTATTCTCTTCTGTTTTTATTTCTAGTATATCTGAAAGTATCTGCAGCTATTCTGAAGACAAGAAGAGGCATTATGGTAACAATAGTTGATTTCATATTGTTTTGAAGTCCTGTGTTATTTACAGTGATTTGACTGGTTTTATTCTGTTTCATTTTGTTTTATCTTCTTTAAAATGAAATAAAATAAGAAATTCATATTGGTACTATGATGATAATATCTGCATCCTTCTGGAACTAGCTCTTCCTGGATTCATTTTTCTGTGATCTTCACTCAGTCTTTGACTTTTCAAAAGGACTTCTCTCAGTCACTGTGAGTTTGGTCTCCCCATCACTTCAGCCCCTGATAGTCTGTTTGGTTTACTTGTAAAAGTCTCATAGCAATGAATTAAGCTCAGTCCTATCTTAGACCAAGCTCAGCTTCTTCCCATTCTGAATGAAAATCTAGGTGTAAGCTCTTCAACACCAAATGGACCTCTAGGTATACATGGGTCATCACTTTGGCTTCTTTCAATAGTGGGGCTTCTATATCCACGTGTATCTTAAAATTTAATGTGCATAATAATTACCTGTGCACTTTGTTATGTAATTTTGATTCACTAGGTCCACAAAGGGCCTGATATTCTACTTTTTAAAACACTTTTAGGTAACACTGATGCTCAGGCTCCAGAGGCCACACATTTAACAGTAAGGTTTCAAAAGCTAGAAATCTATTTCTTTACCAAAATTGTTTCAATTTGACAATATATACCAGACAGCAATACAAGAACTTAAACCTATCCAATGATGGAATATGACAGCTTTCTAAGAAGGTAAGGCAGGCTAACAAAACCAAATACAGATCATATAAGGAAATACTTTATTCAGCGATTTTTTACCTAAAGCAAGCCAAAGGAAGGAACTAATAAATTAGAGTGAACATTAATGGAATAAATAGAAAAACAATAGAGAAAATCAGTTAAGTCACAAGCTCGTTCGTTGTCCACAAAATGGTCAACTCTTCCACAAGGTAGAATAAGAGAAAAAAAAATGATGATGCAAGTTACTAGAACAAAAAACGAAAGAGGGAACATCACTATTGACACTACCGAAATAAAATAAATTGTAAAGAAATACTATGAATAATTGTATGCCAATAAGTAGATTCATGGAATAGACAAATCCCTACAAAGACACAAACTACTCAAACGGCTTTAGGAGGAAACAATAAATATTAAAAGAGATTGCCTACGCTGACCATCCCTAACCCCAAAATTTGACATCTGAAGTCTCTAAAATCCAAAATTATTTTCAACACCAATGTGACACTACAAAGTAGAAAAAATATCACGATATTGCATTTCATACATAAAATGATTAAAAATACTATATAAGAGTCCTTTCAGGTTATGTGTGTAAGATGACAAAAATATAAATACATTCATTGTTTAAACTTGGGTCACATCCCCAAGATTGCTCAGGAAGTATATACAGGTATTAAAAAAAAAAAACCGAAATCAAAATTCAGGTAAGGGATAATGAACCTGTAAACACAAATAAACTGCTCACAAACAAAATTCCAGGCCCAAATAGCTTACCACTGAGTTCTAGCAAATATTTAAGGGACTAATTCCTTACAAACTTTCTCTAAGACAGAACAGAACACTTTCCAACTCATTCCAGCAGGACAGGATTTCCTTGATACCAAAACCAAAGACAACCAAGAAAACTACAAACTAACATACTTTATAAATATGGACACAGGGAGCGACGCATCTTGTGGTTCCTGGATTAAGGGCAGGCTGTCTGAACTGGATTTGAAAATGGGGAAATTCCACCACCTACAGTTTAATGAAATGCTGACTGCAGAACTAAAAGAAGGAGGCACTGGAGAAGCCGAAACAGATCTTCAAAGAAGACTCCATGGGTGTTTTTAATTTCTGTGTGGCATTGTAGAGCTTAATGCAGAACATACCAAAACCACGGAAAGGCATGCCAGTTTTTGTTTGTTTGTTTTGTTTTGTGGTACCGGGGATTGAACTCACGACCTCATGCTTGCCAGACAGGTGCTTATGCCACTGAGCTAAATCCCAGGAGGCATGCTAGTATATTCCCACAGCTCAACACTCAGGAAGCTGAGGTGGGAGGTTTGCAAGTTTGAGGCCAGGCTGAATTACATAGCAGTATCTTGTCTCCAGAAGGGAAAAAAGATGGCCGATTGATAGGTAGCACAATAGAGCGCCTCTCTGAGAAAAAACAACTCAGATGCTAGAATTTAACACCATGGAGAAAACCAGACGAAAGGAGAGGAACTCTCACGACCCAAGAAGAAACTGAGGAAAAAGAAAAAGGAAAAAAAAAAGAAGAAGAAGCATGGATGGAGGGCTGGAGCTGGGCACACTCCCGTCGCTGTACTGGGTACATCTTAGAGTCGGGTGACTGAGGTCACAGCCCTGCTGCAGGGTGGGTGAGCCCTGGACCCTTAGTGGGAGGAGGTGCTGCAACAGGGAGTAGAACTGGTGAACCGAGCTGCACGGACTTTGGTTCCCCAGAGCGGGGTGACCAGCTAGACAACATACTAGAATTGGGCAGGACAGGCTTGAATCAACAACTGAAACGGCATCAGTTGGCGGCTCCTGGCCCAAAGTGGACTGGTGGGATCTGCTTGGGCTGGGCCATGCCCCTGGTTGGGACCCAATAGCCAGGGACGAGGCTGTCCTGAACCTGTGACATCCGCAGGGCACAAATTAATGTGATAAAGACACTCACTGGTTGACTGGCTTAGAGCGGAGAGGCTGGCCCATATAGCCCCTGCATCCACCTCACAGATCAACAGCAAACTGAAGAGGGCAGCAATCCCCCAGCCAGTGTTTCAGAAAAACTGTAAGCAATACGAAAAGGTCCTGAGACCTCTACCATTCACCTGTCTGAAAGAAACCAGAAACATGACAAGACAAAGAAACAACAAAAAGCCTACAACCGCTGACCCAGGGAAAATAAGTCCAGGAGAGGTAAATACAGAGAAGATCGAGGGCAGCAATATCAGACACGGCCTCAATGGAAATAAAGAAATACTTCTGTGACCTCATCAACAAATTTAAATCTGAAATTCTAACTCAGGTGAAGCAAGATATAAGAAGATTAATCAAAGAAATGCTAGGCACTCCTCAAGAAGAAACAAATGAAAGAATGGAGGGACCCAGAGAAAGGAGAGAAGCATTTGATGAAGTATATAAACAAAATCTAGAATGCATGAAACAGATCCAAAGAGAATATCAGGAAATTAAAAACTCCACTGAAAGCTGGCAAAACTTCTTGACAGAAACTAAAGACAGACTTTCAAAACTTGAAGATAGATTTGCAATGTATGATCGCAAAAGGAAGGATCTCTTAAAAATAACAAGGAACCAGGAAGTAACGATACAAAGGCTAGAAGACAACAAGAGGATTTATAACTTAAGAATTAAAAATGTGAACAAAGAAGTGGGGACAAATACAAATGAAATAAAAAGGATATTCACAGAAATAATTAAGGAAAACTTCCCAACCATAGGAAACGGAAGTGATGTTCAGATATATGATGCATACAGAACTCCAGCCAGCTACAACCAAAACAGATTTACACCCAGACATATAATAATCAGGATTCCAGAAACCCATCACAAGAACAGAATATTAAAAGTGGTCAGAAAAAAGAAACATGTTACCTATAAAGGAAAACTTATCAAAATCACAGTGGACTTCTCGATGCAAACTATCAAATCAAAAAGAGCTTGGAGCAAAATATTCCAAGCCCTGAAAGAAAATATCCTCAACCCAGACTGATGTACCCTGCAAAATTGTCTCTCAAAATTAATGGAGAGACAAGATATTTCCATGACAAAAGGAACTGGGGGAGTTCATGACCACCAATCCAGCCCTGCAAAGAATACTGAAGGACATTCTAGAAAGAGAGAAGACAATCAGCAGGATTCCAGGAACAATGGCAGAAAGGCCTCAATGAAAGGGGCAGACAGTGGAATGAAGGAGAAAAGTAAACAACAATGACAGAAAAATAGCATAGCAGAGATGAGGCAGAGAAGATTGGCTATATCACTGTTTTGTCTTGACTGATTTGATTTGAATCTGGTATGCTTGAGAGTATCAAGTCTGAGAGTAGAGGCAACTACTCTGAAGATGACAAGATTCAATAGGATACCCATTCTGGTTTGATTATTAATTGCCTTTGAAGTCCTATAATGTCTCCAATGTTTGGTTTTTATTAATAGTGCTATGTACTGCTTTGTTTAATTATACTATGCCTGATGATATAGACAATTTTATTGAAAATAACAAGAGACATCATAGTAACTACCATAGATCACCTAGTATTGTGGTTTTATATGTCCTTTTCATTTCATGTTTTTCTAGGAATTTGTTTTGTTGACTTGTTTTGATTTGTTTCTCCCTCTAATACAAAAGGATAGGTATACATGTAGAGACTTATACATGTGTTGAACTTCTAAACAGTTTACGAGAATTGATTATAGTTATTGTAAAAAAAAAGAGAGAGAGAGGAAAAGAAAGTATTCTAAAGGATATGACTGCATGTATGTTTAAGTGCATAGGATTGATAACCATATTACTAAGTTTTTGTTGGATAGATGAACAGAACTGGTTGCAGTCTCACTGTTTAAATGTCTACTTTGTATGCTTTACTTTTGTAACTTTAACAACTACTTCTAAGAGGAAAATATGTAATTATCAGATAGTGATTTCTTCTGGGTTTTTTTTTGAAATTATGTATTATTTCTACCCTCTATTTCATTTTTTTTCTTTAAATAAAGATCTTTTCTCCAAACAAAACAATAAAACTATATACTTAAATAAATAAATACATATGGATGCAAAAATCCAAATAAAATACAAAAAATTGAATTAGACTACACAAAAGAGAATCATGTCCTATGAAAGGGACAATTATTCCAGGAATATAGGTTAGTTTAACATCTGAAATCTAAATATGATGTACCATCGCAGTAAAATAAAAACAAAAGCAGTGTCATTCCCATAGATGCAGAATAAAGTATTTACAAAATGCAACACCCCTTCACAACAAAAGCATGAAACAAACTAGGAATAAAAGGGAACTTTTTGAACCCATTTAAGTGTAGTTATGAAAAATTCACAGTTAATAGCATACTTAATGGTGAAGGAATGGATGCTTTATCATTCAGATTAAAAACAAGACAAAGGTGCCAGCATCTCAACATTGTACTGGAATTCTATCCAGGGCATTTAGGCAAGAAAAAGAAGTCATCTGAATTGGAAATGAAAAACTATTTCAATTTGCAGATGAGATGATCTTATATACAGACAATCCTATGGAAGCCACAACAAATTTGTATCTCATAAACAAGTTGATCAAGAATGCCAAGTTATAAGATCACTTTACAAAAACCAATTTGTATCTATATACTTGTAATGGAAAAATCAAAGATGAGTTTTAAAATAACAATTCAGTTAATAGCATCAAAATAATGAAATATTTAGGAATAAATTTGAGAAAAGGAGTAAAATTTTATATTTTGTAAAGTATATTTCAAAATATGAGATATATTTTGACACTGTTGAAAGAAATTTCGAAGATCTAAATAAATGAAAAATCTCAATGCTCATGGGTCAGAAGATTTAACATTATTAAGACAGTGATATCTCTTAAAGTGGTCTACAGATTCAATGCAATCAATATCTGTAAAATACCAAGCTAGATTTTCCTTAAAAATTGACAAGCTGATTCTAAAATATGGCATTGGAAGTGACCCAGGATGGTTTAGTGGCGTAGAACAATCTTGAGAAGAACTAAGCAGAAGAATTCACACTTCTGAATTTTAAATTGTAATACAAAGCAAAGTGTGGTACTGGCGTAAGGATAGTCATACACATCAACAGACAAAAAATCAGAGTCCAGAAATAACACCATTATGTCCGTGGTCAATTACTTTATTTTGCTATAAGGCAAGATCTTGCTAAGTTTCCTGAACTGTCCTCAAATATGTCATCATCCTGTTAGCTTCCTGAGGAGCTCACATTATTAGCATGTAACAATGTACACACAATCAACTGATTTTTGACGAGGGTACAGAAATCATTCAGTAAGGAAAGAACAGATAGTGCCAGGACAACTGAAGAGCCACATGTAAAAGGACTGGATTGAGCCAGTCCCTACACTACTCATAAAATTTAACTCGAAATGCTCATAACCTAAATATAAGAGCTACATAAAAATCTTACAAAAAGGCAGAGGGTAAATGTTTATGACTTCAAATTTAGCAAAGAATTGTTATTTATGCCACTAAGAGAATGATAAAAAAAATTTTTTTTACTTCGTCAGAATTAAAAACTTGTGCTTCAAAAGACACCACCTGTTTTGCTCATTTTCCTGTTGCTGGGACAGGGTCTCTGACACCTGCAATTTAAAGGAGAGATTTAAGTCACTCATAGTTTCCTGTGGATTCAATCCATGGCTCCAGGGCAGAGAAACCAGTGGGGCGGAGCCCGACAGAGGTTGGCTACTTACCCCATGGGGGCCGGGGGCAAAGAGAAGAGAGTGGGAGAGCTGGTAAAATGAACGCACCCAAGTCCCATCAACCGTGACCTGACCCCTCTGAGCAGGTCCCACTTCTGAGCACAAGACTTTTGGGGGACATTTTAGATCTAAGCCGCAACACCATTATAGCTGGACATGGTGGAACAAGTCTGTAACCCTAGCATTCTGGGAGGTGTGTTTACAGCAGCATTATTCATAACAACCAAAATGTGGAAACAAACCAAAGGTCCATCTACTGATGAATACATGAACAAAATGTGGTATATTCATACTGTGGAGCATTATTTTGCCATAAAAGGAATAAACTATTGATACATGCTAAAATGCACATGAATGCTGTATTGATAGAAGCCAATACAAATACCAAATACTACATAATGGCATTCACTTGAAATTTTCAGAATAGGGAAATCCATAGAGACAGAAAGTAGATGAATATTTGCTGATGGGAACAGGGAACAGAGAAATTATGGCTAAAGGGCAGGTATTTTCCTTTTGAGATGATGAAAAATAAACTTTTTCATAGCTTTATGTATCTGTGAATATGCTAATACATCTATGAATTGTACACTTAAATGAACGAGTTGTGTAAGAACTGCTACTCTGGGCCAGAGATTTAGCTCACTGGCATGAGCGCCTGCCCAGCAAGCATGAGCTTGTGAGTGCGATCCCTGGCACAAAAAAAGAAGAAAAAGAAAAGAATTGCCACTCAGTGAAGCTGCTTGCAAACTAGGCTGCAGCATTCACAGGGCTTACCTTGCTTATTTCCAATCTCTCTGAGGTCACTGTCCTTCATTGTCTACTGTCTAGCACCTTCAAAACTCATGCTTCATTTCATTTCGTTTCGTTTTGCTTCATTTGGTTTACACCTTAGCCAGTAGAAGTCTTCCCGTTTTGGGGACTGGATCACAGGGACACAGCATTCATCAGTGGCCGCAGCCACAGTATGGGTTGAGTAGCTGAATTCCGGCTAGGAGGTGGGGCCTGGCTGGAGAAGGCAGGCCTCCGGGGCATGACCTGGGAGGGTATATTCTTGTCCCTAACTCTCTGCTTCCTGACCACCATCATATGGGCAGCTTGCGTCCACCATGCTGCTCTCCCTTCAGGTCCACCAACCATGCACAAATAGACCTCTCACACTGCCAAAACAAGCCTCTCTTTCTCTCCAGCTGTGGGTGTGGGGTATTTTGTCTCCACAACAGGAAAGTGACTAAGACAGATTTCCAGAGGAGGCCCTGGAGCTTTGTAAGATAAGCAGCATCCCCTGACTAAGCATCCCCTGACTAGTTAGGACAGTAAAGGTAGGACTTGCCTGCCTGAGACACTGTTAAAATGCACCCAAGTCCTCAGAGGGTTCCTGGGTCTAGGGAAAGGAAAAGGATGGTGTCCTTGCTGGAAGGCAGCCCTGCAGGATTGGATGAAAGCCCTGTCAATACGATGAGACTTGCAGGGCAACTCTTCTGCTTGTCCTCTTTCTGCTCATTTTACAAGTTTAATATCCCCCACCCCACCCTCTCATCTTAGCACTGTAAAGGTCTCGGCTTAAAACACCCCCATGTGTATGGTTAAGAACTTGAGTTTGGTGACACCACTGGTGGGCAAACAGTGGAGTTTCAGGGGCAATCCCTAACAGACACAAGGACATTATGAGATAAAAAACCCACTTTACTGTTTAACTGATCTGTGACCAAATTAGAACTTGAGTCCACTCTTTATAAACTTTGGGCTGTTTATTTGAGACTTAAAAGATGGAAGTATTTGTTTACAGGCTACTCATTACACACTAAGTAGAGCAGAAGGTAAAACAAAGACGTGAAGTTCCAGGGTTTGAAACCATAGCATAGGGAAGCCAATTAAAAACTCAGGCCGGGGATTTAACTCAGCGGTACAAGTGCTTGTCCAGCAAGTACGAGGTCATGAGTTCGATCCCTGGTACAAAAAAAAAGAGAGAATGAGTTTAAAAACTCAGATTAGGTACCTCTGGAATGACTGCTGCATCACAGTCAATGGGGAAATAAGGCATAAGTTCCTTAAAGGAGATTTGCACACAGAGAGCTCTCAAAACTTTACAGCATTTTCTCAGGAAGTGAACACAGGTTGCGTGAGGTGGGAAGCCAGAATTCTGATTGGATACTGTCCATCTGTGAGGCCTGGTACAAATCAATTAGCATTCCTCGGCCTCCATTACTCACCTTGAATAAAACGATACTCAAGTTACACCCAGTAAGTGAACCAAGGTTACCCACTCAAGATCCGCATCTGATCCATTTTATCCCAATGTCTCTTGGACCCTACACATCTATCCTCACTGTTTTTCTTAGCTGCATCCTCTTTATTACACTCTCCAAATTACAGGCAAAGAAATCTTTCTCTAAGGCAAAGTCAGTCACATTCTCATCTGCTGTAAATCCTTCAGTAACTCATTATTTTCAGGATAAAAATTTCGATTCCTTATCGCTGTCCCTGGGCCCTTCCTGACCTGATACTTGCCTCTCCAGGCTGGTTCCACATTGGTCTTCCTCTCAAATTTTAGTCTCCAGCCATAATAAACTATAGCCGTCTCCCAACAAGCCAGCCTCCCGTCTCCTCTGCACTAGCTTCTCGCTCTGCCAAGAACACTCAAGCCCTCCAAGGGAGCCAGCGCTTTCTCCTGCCCCTAACTTGCAGTCCTGCTGAATTCTGCCACACCCACCCATTAGGCCCTCCCTGTCTCCTCTGCTCTTCCTCTGCACACGCCCTCCCTGGCCAGCCCCCCACACTTCTGTCCCTTTAGTCCTCACCACCCAGACAGAAACAGCCTGTTTCCGGGTTGATTCCTCCCACTGAGTGCTGCAAGACTCGGTCTGACCCTCCCTTATGTCCTGGGGATCCTGCGGAATGAATGATGAGTGTTTAAATGCTTTGTAAACTGCAACTTGCTACAAGAGTGTTAAGTTATGCAATACTACTGTGTTCCCACTGGTTACTTAGTATGGCCGGCCTACTCACCCATTTGATAAGAATATCATACTTCAGTTTAAAAAAACCATTAATAGCATTTTGTGTCTGATTTTCCAGATTAGTGCATACAGTTCTTTTAAAAATTAATTTTATTGGTATACCTTTGCTATACATGAGGCTCACACTCATCATAGGGAATTTGTACCTGTATGTAACATATCTTAATTCTTTTTTCCCCATTCTCCTTTCCTCCTGTTTCAACCCTTTTTCACTCCCCATTTACAAAAGATTTCTGCTTCTTCTGTTCTCTATTTCCTTTCTTTCCCCTTCTCATCGGAACATTTGCTTCCTACTTCCCAGTGTCTGTCATCCATTTTCGTCTTTATTTACCCTTTCAGTTTCAAAAGAACAATGTGGTATTTAAAAACGTGTCCAATTTATTTCACATAAAACTATGTTTTCTAGGGCATCTATTTTCCTACCTCATTGTGTATTTCAACCACACTGAATTCCAAAATGGTCCTACCATAACTTAACTATTTCATTATTGGCAGATAACTGGATCATTTCCAAGTTTTCACTACTATAAATGCTGCTATGCCAAACCAGCTTCACTGTTAATTATGTGCGTACCTTACTTTTCCCAGGCACTGTCCTAGGCTTGGAGACATAGAGGAGAGCAGATATTACCATAACTCTTAGGGACTGCAAACATGTACGAATGACATATAATTAACACAAATAAAATGAATAAATTTTTTTAAAAAATAAATAAATTTAGGGGCTGAGGATATAGCACAGTGCCTGCCTGGCAAGTGCAAGGTCCTGACTTCAATTCCCAGTACCAATAAATAAATAAATACATAAATAAATAAATAAATAACTGAAAAATAATACCCTCAAAAGAACCTTTTAACTATAGCAATTCTCATTCTCTTCCAACAGTTTCACAGGTATGAGCATCTTGCTTCTTCAAAACTTTGCTTTATGTTTTCTTATTCTATAGTTTTCTTCTTTACAGGCAAATTTCTAATGACTGACAAAACACTTAAGTCTCTCTTTAAGTTAAAAAACCAAATAAGCAAAGCAAAATAAAATGACTTGTGTGAACCCTCCTTCTGGTTTCCCCCTCAAGCTACTGTTTCTGCCCCACTACCACCCTTTTCTTTCATTCCAGCTCCCGGGTCCTGGACTGGAAACTTCTGCCCGTTTCCCAGGGGTACTTCCAGCACCTCCTGTCACACTCCTGTATCATCTGGCAACAAAATTCTCTTCACCCCTTTCCCCTGCCCAAAGCATCCAGGCAGCCCGCATGGCACTGAACATCAACCTAAGAGTGTAGAAGGTGAGGCTTTTCATAATCTGTGTCCCCTGCACCAGTGGTGGGGACCTATGACACGCGTGCCACACTGCGCTGTATGTTCCACTGAAAGCTCTGAAATGCTTCCCATCACTGCTGCTAGACCTTGACAGTCTCATCTCCCAACAAAAACCTGCCCACTCTATCAGCTTTGGCCCTAAAATCACTTAACTTTAGTTAAGAAGGCCCTATGCTTTCTGATTCTACACCTCACCCACGCCCAGCCCATCGATTCACCTGTCCAGACCCTGCCCACCCTCAGGATCGGGGGTGCACAGCACCTGCAGAGCCTGCACAGCCACCGCCTCCTCCTCAGGCAGAGCTACACTTGGTCCACTTGGCACCTAGTAACTGCCCGTGTCCCTCACTGCATGATGCAACCCCCTGGAGGCAGAGCATACCTTATCTCCACTCTTCTCAGGCTACCCTAAAGCCCTCCTTAGAATCTATCTACTTGGTACTCTTACAACTGCAGTGTAACGACTCAGTCCACTCAGGCTGTAGAGCAGAACACCACAGCCCAGGCAGCTTACAAACAACAAACATCTATTTCTCACAGTTCTGGAGCCTGGGAAGTCCAAGACCATGGTGCCAGCAGTGAAGACCTGCTTTCTGGTTCTCAGAATGATGCCTTTTCCGTATGTCTTCACAAGGCTGAAGGGATGAAAAAGCTCCCTGGCTCCTTTGTTATTAGGGCAGTAATGCCATATATAAGGGTACCATCCTTATGACCTAAATCACCTGCCAAAGGCCCAGTCTCCTAAAACCAACACCTCAGAGCTTAGGATTTCAGCACATATATTTCGGGGCACAACAAGCCTTCAGACTATAGCAACTTACTAAATATTTCTAAAGTTTTATTTAGCAGCAAATGAAGTTAATAATAGCTACCTCTAACTGTTAAATCTATTATAACTCACTGGATAAGGCAAAACAAAATTTTCAAAATCTTTTTACATCTAAACCAAATTCTAAACACATCTTTGAAGAGTGTTTGCGTTCTACTTCCTATCACTGTAATTAATTTCCAAATACGCCTGAACTAATGAACAATACTATTTCCTCATTCCTTGTCATACCTGAGTTCCAACCAGCATACTTTCTAGTACTGTTACACTGTATCCCCCTTAACCTACACCCCATTCATGCTGCTATGTGCAGTAAAGTTGAGAACTGTCCTTTACAGGTTCAGATTTTAAAAAACGAAACTCTTGACATCATATATCGACTAAAGTGGACATAGAAGTATTTACTTTTAAACCGTAAGAAAAAAAAGAATAGTTAGAAATAATAATGAGGATGGTCTTAATAAAATCAATCATCCACAAAATGTCACTGATGATGGATTTTGATATTGGGTATCGGAAACAGGCTTAAAAAACCTGAACTGGAGGCACAACTTGGTGGTGCAAACCTGTAATCCAAACCCTGTGGAGGCTGAGGCAGGAGGATTACTGCAAGTTCCAGGCCAGTCTGGGCTTCATGGTGAGTTCAAGAGCAGCCTGAACTACATAGTGTGATCCTATCTCAAAAAACCTAAACTGGAGCAGAAAAATAAATGAGTATCTATCTATCTGTTTGGAGGAGAAAAGTGAGACAAACTTGAAAGGAGACTGCAAAGGATCACCCAGGCTTGCCTATTACAGTCCTGGAGAGTGTACAAGTACTTCTCGGTCAGTTTGCTCACTCACTGTCACCACGCTAACTCAGCTAACCTATCTCACAGCCTTCTTTCCCTTTAATTAACAGCTCAATATGCAATCCTGGAGTTTCCGGTTTCATAATTCTGCAGTTTGGCCCAGGGCTCAGTATCACACACATTCCATAGAAGGAAGTAAAATTCGCAGCTATCACCAGTTTCCAGGCAGACACTATGGTCTGTGAGTTGCAGAGATGAGCAAGGCTAGGAAGTAGTGGGCAGAAATTCAGCTCATCCGGTCAGGGACTTGGAGGCACTGTAAGCAATGCAAGCCAGAGGTCATGCAAGTTAACTCGGCGTGGCGGGATCAAAAACAGGCATGTTGAGACCAAGAGCTAAAGGGACAAAGCACAAGGGCTTGAGTAAACTAAAATCAAAATGAGATAGGACTCAAGAGAAGCTTTGACTACACAAAACAAAGAACTAATAAAATCTGCTGAAGACAGGAAGCCCGGCCAGCAGCAGGAACCTGCATTTCTGCACACCTCCTGCCCGTCTGCCTAAGTACACACAAGGCTGTACATGAGTTTCTAGATTCAGGTGCTTCCTTGGTGCCCTTGCCCTCCTCATCTATTGAGTGCTTTTCTTTGTTCCTTCTAATAAGAAATCTGGTTACCAGGAGAAGCAGATTGGATACCCAAGGTTGCGCTGAGGAGCCCCGGGCCCAGGCCCATGTAAGTGGGCCTGGTGTGTAGGCAGCCTGAGAGCCAGGCAGTGGGGTGAGGAATCCAGAGTGCTCCATACCTGCCCTAGCCCCTGGACATTCATTAGGTCACCTCATGAACCCTCAGTTTCCTTTTTATGGGAGGAAGAAAATAATAGTGAGGAGAGTGAGCAGTGAAATAGGACACTGTTACCCAGGAGCACCAAGCAGACCAGTAAGAGAAAGGTTCCCAGTAAGCGGTCACTTCCGCCTCTTTCCTCAGGGGGCTGAAGGTGACCTTCCACACAGGCTCTGCCTGGGTTACAGGTGAGCAAAGTCACACTTCTATGAGGAGCTGCCAATGACAAAGGCGTAGAGCAAAATGACCTCTGACACTGGCCTTTCTGGCCAAAGTAGCATTCAAACCTAAGTGACAGACCTTCTACTACCAATTTCTAATGGCAAATAAAAACAGTGCCTAAAGGGGAATCATCAGCTTTCTAACTGCACACACTCCATGGTACTGTGTGGCCTATGAAAGGTCACCTGAAACGCAGTCTCTGCTTCTATACGCTCAACAGCCAGATCACACACCCCTTGCGTGTTTTAGGGAAACACTACAACAAAGCAAAACAAAAAATCTTACAAACCATTTTAAATGGAACACAAAATGAACAGACCCTTGCAAGGTCAGAAATGGGGGATTATTCTTTTATTTGCCCTATTGGTTTGGAAAATTTGGCTTTTCAGCAAGCCAGGTCAGCCTTTCTGACCTACAGTAAAATTGAGCCTCTCTGCCTTCAGTTTGTGTGTACTGATTCATCCTTCTCTATTTGGGTGGGAAGCCTGGCACATTCTGGCTCTTAGTTTAGTAAATATCTGACTGTAGAGACCATAAATAATCAGTTTCCACAACACAAAGGGAAGGGGTGAGGGAGTAGACAGAAGCTCTTATTTGTTTATGCTTTAAGAACAAAGTTCACAATAATTAGTGCTGATGTCAAATAATTAGCAAGTCTTGGTGGAAACAAAAACTGGTACAGCCAAATATTCTTTTCGGTCTCTTTGATGCCAGAATGCTCCCGCATATACGAAAACAATGCAGCTGCCCTGCTTCCTTGAATATTTGGTTAGAATAATATTTGCAATATGAACTCCAAGGGAACAGCCAGACCTTCTACATAGGCTCATTTCAACAAGATACACAGACAACGGAAAGGAAATGAAACACCAAACACAATAAATTACAGAACAGTGATATAGCATAAATAGGAAATTTTTACCTATAGTATACTGCTCGTATTCTATTGTTCAACTAAATAAAATTACTCTCCTCTCTCCCAAAATGATTTCTATGTTCAAAAGTTAAGAATGGTCCTTATCAAGTACTTATCCTGTGTTACCAAGAAATAGAACACATTCAGATGTTAAGGATGAAGAAACCAAAAGTTCCTCATTCACTGAAAACAGAACTTTAACATCACTAGGTATTACATATTTAAAAGGCATATACTAGTACCACTAACAGTAATTTTGAAGTTACCCATATTATATAATCAGAATACTTATACTTACAACTATAAAATCACTTCTAAGATTAGTACTACTGTTAAAGTAATCTGAAATCAAGTGGAGCTACTTGTTCCAGACCTACTGGATTAGGACTGGTTCTTGTGTAGTAATTAAACTCTTCAGGTGAGTCCCGAATTTCTCCTTGCCCCAGGCTTGGGTGAAATGTTTTTAGAGACTGCAGCTGGAAAGAATACAACGTAAGATCTCTTCTTAGAACAAACACTGGGGCCATCTTATTTTACACTGGCAGGAAACTATGTATGAGGTTAGCCGCCTAGAATCACAAAGTACAGATATATTTACTCTCTTCTACAGGCTGATGACAGTTCAAACTGAGTTCCTTGGTACCATGGGGTCGTCAAGGAGATTCAGATTTTGGAGTCTTCTGAATTTAGAATTTTCAGCTTAGGGATATTCAACCTAAACCTGCTAAAATACAGCAGTCTTTATACACAAGTCTGCCTCCCTATTAGTAAACTGAAATGGCAAAAATTCCCAGAACTGAAAGATTTTTTTATAGTACTTTATTTATAGAAAAACCATGACTTGCCACAAGGCTGACTGCAAATGTTATTTATTCCACTAATTAGAAGTATTACAAATATTAACACATTTTGCTGTTAAAATATTTATATTTCTACCCCAGACATCAATGATGGTTGTATAAAATACACAGCATATTTCTCATATCTTTCTAAAATCTAAAAAAATAAAAGTAAACAGTCTCAAGAATGTGGGTAAGGAATAGAGAACCTGTATTTATATGTACAGTGTGCTATCTTAAAGTTCGCAGAAGCTCATTCACATGGTGTGATTTTTACTTTATTCCTTTGCTTTTCTGTGTTGTCCAAATACTACAATGAGAACACTTATAGCTATGTAAGAATATCACAATGAGCACAGTTAGCTCTATACAAGAATATTACAATGAGCATACTTATCTCTATATAAGAGTATTTCCCTTTTGGAAAAAAGAAAAAAATTTAGTCCTTATGAGAACAATCAGATTTCTCCATTTTTTATAGTTCTATATCTTATAGCTTACAGTCAAGAAGTTATCCTGCTCAATAAGCTTTTTAAGCGATTTGTGATTTTTACAGAGTAGCGTCACTTTGTCATTTATATTAGCACAAATCAAGTGGAGCCAAGACTCAGTGCTCCCCTAATTCAGATTCTTTCTCAGGAATTGTCAGACCATAGATACCCCACATTGACTGGTGTATCATTACATTCATCAACCCAGAATGGCAGGAAAGTAGACAAAGAAAGGGAAATTACAAAAGGAAAGAAAAATGCATATGCTGTCATGCAGAAAACTTTGCTGGACTGCAAGTTAAAGAAATGATTTTGCTGTGTCGCTTGTTTTTCTACTGAAACTGCAAGAAGTCTCCCTAAGCAAAACACGCGTTTTACACATCCTCTGTCCCTAAATAAAAAGAAAACACTGAACATTCAAAGTGTTAAGTGTTTTCTTTTTATTTCTTAACTAGATATTGAATGTGTCGATTAATTGAAAATACAAAGAAGAAATAAAAAACAGTTAAGAAGTGGGGGTCAGCCGGGAGTGGTGTTCTGTAAGCCCAGCACTTGGGAGCATTGCTGTGAGTTCAAGGCCAGCCAGGACTGTCTCCGGAAACAAAACAAAACAAAACAAAACAAAACAAAACAAAACAAAACAAAACAAAACACCTAAAGGCCCAAAATAATAGCATTATTATGTCATCAGCTTTCTCTGATTAAATTCTGGTTATTCATTCTGTAATGTTTACTGAACCCAGCTAAGGTCAGGCACTTTGCTAGATCCTGAGGACTTAGGAGTGAAGAGCAGTCATGGTTTGGGTCTCCACAGGGAACTGCCCCTCACCAGGAAATTATGTACATGGGGGTGGGTCCCAGGGGCCAAAGATGTGAACAGAGTCAAGTACAGAAGCTGCCACTCAAAAATTAAAAGGCCCAGCTCTGATTTTAAAATCTGACCCCATAAACTTACAATTCAGGAATGAAAAAAAGTCTGCCTCTTGAGAATGGGCCATGCTGGGACTGGGAGGAGCCAAACGAGGCACCAACCAGCCAGGCTTTCTGGTAAGCCATGCAAGCCATGCTTGGAGTCCAGACAGAGGGTCTCCTGTGCACCTATGCATGGGCTGAGAATCAACCCCAACCATCCCCACCAAGCTACTGGCTGGTTTGGAGGACAGGCTGAGTTCATAGCAACTGAGGTACAAAAACAACTAAATGCTTGTATTGTTTGGTTGATTTTGCAGGCCTGGGGCCAGCAGTCTGAGTATCTATTAGGAGGATGACAGCATGCAATATGGCAAATATGGGGATTTCCTTCTGTCTTTGAAGTCCAATACCATTCTCGCTGTTTGTCTTTGTTCCAATTAATTGTTTAGCTTTATTCAATATTCTATTTTGATTGGTTTTATTCTGTTTTGTTTTGGTTTGATTTTGCTATACCTGACAAGAACAACTAATGTAAAAGTAACAAGATATACTAATTGCTGTTTTCCTAGTATCCTGCTTTGAAGTTCTGCACCAATTTTGTTGCTTTGTTTTGATTGGTTTTGTTCTATTTCATTTTGTTGGCTTTTATTATCTTTAAAGTAAAAAAAAAAAAAACTTACAATGAGTTACTTTGGGCTTATGCCTCATCTATAAAATTAAAATACTACTATCTCAACTTTTGAGCATATTAAATAAAGTATATACCAGACACCAGCTTGAGCCTACGTGTACTTGCATAGGATTTTTCTCTCCTTTTCTCTTACAGGTCTACCTGCTTCTTCCTAGTACAAATAATCTGAAGTCAAGATAAAATCCTGGGACTACTAGGGATGAGTCAGTGCTTCCTGATCTCTGCAGGACTAACAATGCAGGAGCCCTGAGGATTACCACCTTCATCTGCACTCCACATGTATCCTGCCAAAGGCCAGCCCACTGCTTCCAAGAAACCGAGTTGTGCTTGACAGCAGGAACCCTCTGAAGTTTGGGTTCTCCTCTACCTTTACCCACTTAGCTGTTTACCCCAGCATCCCTCAGGCAGCCTGCATGTGCTTCTGGACTAACTCTCCAGAATGCCGAGGGCCACTGCGGCAGGTGTCATTTCAATCAGGTGATTCTTGTATTTAATAAATTTTGTAACATTGCAGTTTTTAAGTTTCTGCCACATTATCTTACAAAAATTAATGAAAAAACTCATTTTTGGTAGTTCTGTATTTGAGTAACTGGACTAAGTGATTAAATGATTAGTCATTTCTTCTCAAATAATCTACACTTCACCCAAAGGCCTGTACATTGCTCTTAACTCAGCATTTTCTAGGAAGAATGTAACAACCATTTGATTTAGTGCATGCCTACTAGGCTTGTGTTACTATCTAAAATTTTGCTTCTGTATTTTCTCACTAATGTTCACACTGACTATATGAAGTAAGCACTACTCTTGTCACATTTTTCTTGTTGGTTTTGGTTTTGGTTTTTTGGCAGTAGTAGAGATGGAACCCAGGGCCCTGCACAAGCCAGGCAAGTGCTCTACCACTAAACTACATCTCTAACCCCAATTTATTTCATCTGATCTTGAGTTAGTGTCTTACAAAGTTGCCCAGGTTGACCTCACACTTGTAATCCTCTTGCCTCAACTTCTGCAAGTAGCTGGGATTACAGGCGTGTGCCACGACACCAGATTGATTGAGGACAGCACAGCACAGCACAGAAAGTCTAAGTAACTTACTTATGTAACATTCCCACTGGCTTAACCGTTACACACGCACCACTGGGCAGCTTGCACCGCTGGTGGTACATGTACGACTATCACCTCCTGCCATCTGAGACGTGAATTAAAGCCCCTTGTTAAAAAAGATCCTGTGGCAGTGAAATCCTCCTGGAATACAGGCTCTGAGAGGGTCTTTTCCTTAAAGGTTAGCCCACTGATAACTGTACATGGCTTCTGACAGTACAGTTATTTCCAAGATGTCTTCAAGCAGCTTCAACACAACCAGGTCCTGTTAGATAAAGCAGGATCTTGGGCCACCTCAGATCCACTGAAACACAAATATACACGTTTAACACCCACCACACCCCGCCACGTGCTGCGGTATGCTCAAAGAGTAAGGTCTCAGAAGCACTCCTGTAGATTGCAAGATCACAATTCCCAGACTCCCATTCAGTCAGCAAGACTCAAAACTACCTCTGGGCAAGTCAAACAATGCATAAACAAAACAATCATTTCCACAGGTAAACTCTCCACAAGGCTGCTGTCTCCACAGATTCCTCAGCACCTACCAGACATGACAATGTCTAAGACACTCTATATTCTTCTCTTTGCCTCAAAACCATTATGCTTTTAGCCACAAACAAAGCAAGCACAGTGAAAAGAGCAGAAAACATACCAACCCACCTGATGCCACTGCACATCCCAGCAGTGGTATCAAGTCTGAAATATGCCAGTGACACCATACCTCTAAATTACTTTCCACTTCAAGTGAATAACATGAGATTAGAAGAACCTCATATAGCCGGGCATGGTGGTACTCTCCTGTAATCCCAGCACTTGGGAGACTGAAGCAGGAGAATTGTTAACAAGTTCGAGACCAGCCTGGGCTACAAAGTGAGCCCAAGGCCAGCCTGAACTGCATAGCGAGACCCTGTCTCAAAAGACAGGCAGGCAGGCAGGCAGGCAGGCAGGAAGGCAGGCAGAAAGCAAGCAAGCAAGGAAGCAATATAATCATCTTACAAAGCAGTGGTGGCAACAATTTAAAGCTATCTTTTTAGCAAGTTCACATAAAATTAGGAAAATCAATGTGTTTAGACTGCACCAGCCAAAATTAATAATCACCTTTTTTTTTTTCCTTGTTCTGGTCAATTCCAAGGTCTTCCACATGCTAGGTAATAATCATAATTTTTAATGAAGCACTTTACTTCCCTTGAAAGGAAAATAAATAATATGGCACAAAGTGTCATTTTTAAAGTACATTTTCTTGCTGATATTTTCACTTAGATGAGTGCAAGTGCGTGAAAATCGTAACTATATTAACAATATACTATTTAAAAACACAACTGTGTAGCAGGTATAAGTGACAGGGTAAAACAACAGAGTGAAGAATAAGAGTAATTTCTTAGAAATAAGATTTTAAAATTTGATATGCATTATTTGGATAAGTGAGCAATTACTTTGCCAAATACTAAGCAAGTCTAAATTTCTACAATTAGTAAAACTTAAGTACAATACTGAAATGCTTTCTCCAGGGAAATGAAAACAAGGGGGAAAAGTGCTAGCATTTCTCATATTCTCACTTGATCTTCATGAAGTATTCACTTCCCTTGGTTCCAACAAATAACATTCTGCCTCACTAACTGAAAGTAGCTGCATTGTTTCAAAGCTGAAAGGGGAAAATCCATGCATTACTTGGTTTAAGAGGAGGAAAGTATTCATCTGATGCTTTGCCAGAAGTTAACCGACAAGAGCCAAATGACCAGCTTCACAACTTCCTACTAAAATGCTTTAAATTACACCACATGTGTTTTGGGGGGTTACGCAGGTCGGTCTGAGCAGCTGATACACTTTAGACAGAAGCTGCTAAAACAGAGTTTGGCTCTATCAGCACAGCTCCCTTAGGAGAGAGCTCAGTATTTTCCGTTTCAAATTCAGACAAATAGGTTTCTACTAACTAGCATATAGGAGGCACTTGGTAAAAAGTCACTACATGCCTAAATCAAAGAACTCCCTTTCCATTTAACAATGGACAATACTCTCGACTTTCTCATAAATTACATAACTGAATTCCCACAACACATTGTAAAGTAGGTATTGTAATCACCTACATTTTACAGATAAGGAAATCAAAAGATATTTGTGCAATATCACACGGCAATTCTACTGTACAGGTGAGTTTCAAATCAAATTGTGTCTAACCCCAAGAACTATGATCTTATCCAGTATACTGCACAGTATAGTACGTAAAAAGCAAATGAAGTAAACAAACATTCACTTCATTTCACAGAGAAGTACCCTGTGTCAAATACTCTGCTAGGTTTAAATAATGGAAACCCCACTTCTACCCTTGAATAATAACATTCTCCCTTTCATCCAATTTTAGGCAATGTGAATTAGCAGAGGTTGATCTAAGCTATGTACTTTCAGTTGAGATGAACCACAGTACTGCAAGGCCCCAAAGCACACGCTGAGGAAACACTATGCAAAAACAGTCCTTACAAATGCACAATATGGAGAAACCCTGGCTTTTGCCAGTTTCATTCCCACGTATATAAACAATGTGGTGTCCAAGGGCATTGCCGATCACACGACAATTAGGGGTGAGTGTTCAGGACACCTACGGTTTTGCCTGTGCTCAACATCCCTATATTTACTTCATCAAAATGCGTCACCTTCCATTATCTGCATTACACACAAACGAATAAAAAAACACAATGTGTTGGATTGCTGAACAGATCTGTTTGCACTCTCACTGTCTGAGTGTCCACTTCATGTGCTTTAATTTTGTAACTTGAATAACTATTTCTAAAAGAACAATATGTAATTTATCAACTAGTGATTTCTTACTGTTGATCTTCTTTTCTTGAAATTCTGTAATATTTCTACCTTTTTCCTGTTTTTTTTTCTCTTTAAATAAAAAAAAAAACTCCAAAAAAAAAAAGATGACATTAAAATACTATAGTTAACAAAAGGGCAAAACTGGCCTTCGTTAACCTTCTTACCTAACTTTAGCTCTCATGTTAAGCCACAAAAAATAGTCTATTCCAACAGAGATCACAAAAGAGGGTTCAGGACCGTCTGCTTCATCTAGATGCTATCAATAGTGGAGGCATCAAACAGGCAGGGATTCTAGGGCTAAAACGGCCAAATTCGGGTGTTACGGAGCAATGCCAGTCCACAGGGGGTGACTGAAAGGGAGCCTGACCACCTCAGTGGTCTGGTGCCTGCACTTTATACACAAAAAATACACAGCCACAAAGAAGAGGGCCCCACTGAGTAAGAATGAAGCCAAACAGCTCCCTCCCTTCATAAGTGAGGTAACTGACTTTTTAAAATACCACGTCACTAATTTGGAAAA